>CM063501.1:128457412-128494912 GCA_032207245.1 Pardosa pseudoannulata
AAGTAACCCTTTTTATTCTAGCAAAACAAATTTTTTTGTAAAAATACACTTTACTACTTTTTACTAATTTGTATCATACAGATTGTAATCCAAAGATTATTTGATTTTTATTTCTTGATTGGCCATTTTTTAAAAAGTAAAATGTAGCTTTAAATGAAATATTACTGAAAATTACTGAATTTCTAAATTTAAACTTAGTTTTAATAACTGTAAAATTTAAAACGAATACCCGGATTTGTATTAAGGCGTAATAGGAGTGTTTGGTAAACATTTTGTAAGAATATATATCAAGTTTAGTCTCTAGAAAAATTTTTAAAAATGAGAAAATTCATTAAAAAATCATTTATAAACACATTGGATTTTATAATATAAACTATTTTTCAACTTTTCCTTATTTCTACTCGGAACGAATCGTTGTCTTTCGGATCCTATTTTCTTCATGGGGTGGCGCCTCTAAGACTAATGCACCCGCGGCAGATGCCACCTTTGTCACGCCCTAGTTACGGCCCTGATGTTCATGTCAATAAATGATTTAAAAAAAAAAATCCGATAGTTAAGAGGTTTTGGCTTGGTTTGGAACGCTACGATCTACTTTTTGCAACACGAGGGCTAATGAAACCGGGACATACTGCTTAACCCTTTAAAGGCCACCTACATAAATTCTTTAGAATTTAATTAAATTAGTGTATAAATATTATAAGTTTTATAAATGCAAAATGTTTTAAAATTTTTTTTGAATTCTTAGAGGGGTTTGCCTTAGAGAATACCATAGGAAAGATTGAAGGGGTTAACTAACAAAAACACCGCCTTGTAGAGCATGAACACAATACTTTTTAAATTTTTAATTATAGTCAGAACAAAAAATAAGTGTTCTTAAAAAAGTATAATAAATAAATAGTTCAATAATTTATAAGTATTGTTTGAATAGATATTTTTATTTAGGATCATAAGTAAAAAAAAATCGAATTACTAACTTTCAAGTTACAACAAGTATAAATACATATATTTCAGAAGAAAAAATAAATAAAATGCAGTACTATCATCTATTGTAAGTTTTAAATATTAAAAACATAAAAAAATTCCATAAAAAAACAATCATGTATCTCCAAAAATTAGAGAAAAAAAAATGTTTAACAAGAGGTTTCGCTGTGAAACCACTGTCCGGTAAAGGATTAAAGCCGATTTCGAACGACTACGAACACCCATGCCATAGTGGGATTTGAACCCACGAACTCTGGTTCCGAAGGCCAGCACCCTAACCAATCGGATAGTTAAGAGAAGGAATTGATTTAGGGCCATTTTGAATTTCGAAGGTCTAGATTGGAGGCTCTGTACTGCCGACAAATAAATAATAATTTTAGAATTCTTAATAATAGCCTACATCTAAAAAAATTACATCTTAGTAATGAAATCATAAAAGCATACCATGAATTATTTTCAATGTCAGATCTTTTTTTCTTTTTTGAGGTGGGATAACACACAGTCCTCCTTTGGTAAAGCCAATAAATACGAGCTTATTTTCTATTTTTACTGATATCATCGACGCAGTCAATGGCGTGTTATTTTTTGACACGAAGTGTTCGGCAATTTCAAATCTATTTTTAATCTTTCAAGTGGTCGGGGGCTGAACTCTATACCTGAATGCAGTAAGTAGTCAAAGAAATCAACAGTCTTACCAAAAAGCAGATATTGTTCTTATACTAACAGCAAAAGTGCTGTCAATCACTCGCGAACAAAATTCACTTTCAACGAAACCACTTCGGATAAATTAGTCTACTCTCAATATCCCGATTTCGTCTACATCAAATTTAAGCTTATTTTAATGTTTTTTTTTCGAAATTCCGAATTAACGTAAATGTAATTCAATGGAGATCTTTTCTTGGTAACCCGAAATTGCTCCATGGATCCTTTATGTAAAGTAATTATAAAAAGAATTAATTAATAATTGAAAAAAAGTTTCAAGCATATGATTTCCGTTTATGTTTTAGAAGATATGAGCAGGGTCCGAATAAGATACTTTTGTTCTCAGGGCACAATCTAATTTTTGTGCTCTCCACCCCCCATTCAAATTTATAGCGACAAGTTATTATCATCATTACAGTCATATAAAAATTATAACTTTGAATTAGCAAACACATTTAAGAAATTAGCATTAAAGTAATATTCAAAATCAAAAACACCAAATTTTCATTTTACGTAATTATTATCTGTTTAACAATGCTTTTAGCATTAAGGACTTTTAAGGACCTAGAGTAACCCACTTTTTTCTTTTCAACCTTGTCATACTCACAAGCTCTGTGGTGCAGAAAATAAATATTAATAATAGAATTAAAAATAATTTATATTGATGAGATGATTTAATGGTTTATAGTAGTACGTTGCTAATAACCTGTCTTATAAATATGCAAGAACCCATAGGATAAAAAGAGCACCAGGTTCGTTGAGGGAATTAATTATAAGATAAATAAGAGTAAAATTAAAGTAAATAGGAAACAATATAGTTCATGACAAACACAATTACCTCGTACAATAATTTATTAAAACTTAACTAAGAGGAATTGTGCATGTGGATTAAAAATTACACTGAAGAAGTTCAAATGAACAAGATATCACGAGGGAGATGAAATTACTGCAATGACATTGACATAAAATTTAACTGTTATGCACCAAATAATGTCAAAGATATTGATTGAAATTTATCGGGGCTAAATATATAGCAGGTAAAATTTAAGCACAGAAATTGATATCGACTACTGCACATTATAATAACTAAATTATAAAATGATAAACAAAGGTAAAAGAATCATAAATTTCACCAGGAGATAAATACAAGAAGAAATTCATACAAAAAACATCAACTAAAGCAGTAGTAATATACAGCTGGCATATGCAAAAAAAAGTCATCCATTAAGCAGCAATATATAACAATTAGTGCATTAGTAGATTAGTACAATTAGTAAAGTTTCGTGCCTCCCCCCTAAAATTTTTGTGCCCAGGGCACGTGCCCCAAGTGCCCATGCGATAATCAGGTCCTGGATATGAGCAGAAACTGAATTACAGTCTACCGAAAAGTTTATCGAATTATCGAGTAAAGTCTAGGTATAAAGACTTTAAACATTGAGGAAAATCTTTTTATGAGATTTAGGAAATGTTTATTATAGTTTTCATTTTTAGAAAGGGAGATTTTCCGTACGTGAATTTCTGACCCCCAGCTGCATTGAAAGTTCCATTTTTAAAAACAGCATGTGTTCTAGAATCGGCAAAAAAGAATAGACACCATATTTTATTAGGAATAAATTTTATTTTTTTGTTTGTTAATATTTTGTTTATGTGCTATAGAAAAGAAAAATTATCTCTTGTTATTAAAATATAGTTTATTATTATTTTTATGTGATATGGAAGTTTGGTCTGAGCTTTAAGAATTACAGTCTATTGTTTTGCTCAAAAAGACTAATAAGACCGGATCTCCTGCTTAAGACCGATTCCGAACGGCTACGAACATCGGCCCTGCCAGCAGCGGGATTCACACACACGAATTCCGGTACCGAAGAGCAGTGCCTTACCATTCGGAGTATATTGGAAGTAGTGGCGTAAGCAGAATTTTTTCAAGGGGGGGTCATAATTTTCAAGGGGGGTATAATTCTAAAAAATAATAGCCCCAATAATTTCTACTAAAATTTTATTTATTGACCTTTAGCTTTAGCTCAAGGGTGTTTAAACCCCTACCCCCCTTACGCACGCCCCTGATTGGAAGAGTTGTGTATTATGATTTACTAGCAAGTTTGCCCGTGCTTCGCTACGGTGAACTTAATATATTACTTTTAAACAAAGATTTATTTTTCGTGAATAACTATCTAAAATCGTCACAGTTCAGTTCGAGTCATTGGCATGTTTATATATTTCTATCATAAGCGTATTATAACATTATTCAGTTTTTATAATCGAATTTGTCTTATATTAAATTTGCTCATACTTTTTTTATTGTAAAATATAAGCTTAACCCTAAATTGCATTACTGTATTACTACTGTACGTTGATTAGCAAAGTTAACAGATCTTGCCATATTACGTGATAGAATAGGAAGCACAGGTTTTTGACAACAACAGTGCTAATTTTGTTGGTAGTAATAAATGTTTTCTAAAATTTAGGAAATTTATGACAATCACATAGTTTTGTATGAAACAGAAACACACATTCATATCGACAACCATATGAATATGAACATAACTATATAAAATGATAGGTTTTATTTGGCCATGAGAGTCACTGAAATTTGTACTTTTTGTACTTAGAATATTGTTGATATGCATTTCATTGTAACATAAAAATGAACCAAGAATTAAATTTAAAATTAGTTCTCATATAAAATGCTATAATTTGCGTCACATAAATGAAAGTGAATCACTTTATATCTCAAATTTCAGTTCAAATCGAAGATACTAAGCAGACGATTTTAAATAATATAAAATAAGAAATGAATAAAAAGAAATTTTAAATGAATGACGTCATAATGATAGAAAAAAATATCATTTTCCCTATTTATTATGTGATGAATTGAACATTTTAATCTCCTGCTTTTAACCGAGGAAAACTGCGTTTAAAACAATTACTTGGGATGACGTCACATTGCTAGAAATATTGCTTCTTTCACTTAGTTATGATGCGATAAATTAAAAACTTAATCGTTTGCGTTTAACCGGGGAAAATAATGCTTGGAATAATGACATGAAATGCTCGAAAAAGGGGGAAGGAATGAATTTCGAACGTTGAAAATTTACAAAAACCTCCCCAGGAATGTACCTAATAATTTCCCAAATTTTCACGGCGATTGGATGCATGGTTTTTGAGTCTATTGAGTACATACATACATACAGACAGACAGACAGACAGACACACACAAATTCATTTTTATATATATAGATAAAAAACTTAGTGTACACAGATGTCGAAAATATGTGAAACACTGTTCTAAATTTTTCAGTAAAAAGTGCTTGTTATACACAATAAATACGGTTAAAAAACGATAACAGTTTGAAAATTTCAAAGATTTAATAAAAATTACTTAAAAATATTTTTTTAATGTGTTTTAGGATTCGTAAAAGTAACACGTAGTGAACTATAAAGTAATGCAAGTGCTGTTAAAATGATTCTAATAAAAGATTACGAAAAAACACTAAAATATTTTATCCGGTTAAATGTGTGCATTGAGTAATTAAACTTCCTGTTATTCCTAAATGTATCCAGCCGGGAATAATAGCGCAGTAAAGTCTCCAGTTGAAACGCTCTCTTTTTTTTTCTCTCCTCTATCTAATATTAGCTTATATAAAGACACAAATGGAAGTTAGTCATAGTCACGACTTGTTACGGCGCACAAAGAGCCGTTCGCTTTCGTCCTTCAATCGAAACGGGAAGAAAAACTGTCTCTGCGGTTTGACAAACAGCTCCTTATGGTAGAAAGCAATAAGCGGTAGAAAAAAAAAAAAAAAAAAAAAGAGAAATTCTCGATTACAGTTGCGTCAAGTGAGAGACATAATTTCACGCGAATAAGGAGCAGATGGAAAGTACAACTAAGCTTGCGGTTAAGCAGAAAAAAAAATTAAAATTATGATCTGTTTTAGAATCGAAATTCTTTCTCTCTGTGAACTTGCTTTAAATTCTGGGTGATAGCTCTTATGTTATCCATAATTAGAATGACAAGAATTTTTTCCTTGGAAACAAGTGATCTGGCATCCATTTCTTTTCTTTTAATATTCAATTTTTAAAAGTATTCTTAAGATGGGTGTGTTTGGTTTAGTTCGGAGTGCTACGATCTTTTTTTTTTTTTTTTGCAACAGAAGGGCTAATGAGACTTGGCCTATTCCGAACGGCTACGAACATCTATGCCACAGGGAATTCGAACCCATGAAATCCGGTTCCGAAGGCCAGCATCCTAACCATTCGACCATCATTCGGCTAAGATGAGTGTGTACAGGGCCCGACTAAGATACTTTTGTGTTCAGGACACAATCGAATTTTTGTGCCCTCCACCCCCATGCAAATTTATAGCGACAAATTTATCATGCAAATTTATTATCATAATTACAGTCATATAAAAATTCTAACATTGAATTATCAAACAGATTTAAGAAATTAGCATTAAAGTAATATTCAAAATCAAAAACACCAAATTTTCATTTTACGTAATCATTATTATTTCTGTTTAGTCATGCTAAAAATTAAGGACCTAGAGTGACCCACTTTTTTTATTTTCTACCTTGTGACACTCACAAGCTCTGTGGTACAAAAAATACATATTAATAATAGAATTAAAAATAATTTAAATTGGTGAGATGATTTAATGGTTTATAGTGGTAAGTTGCTAATAATCTGTCTTATAAATATGCAATAACCCATAGGATAAAAAAAGCACCAAATTCGTTGAGATAATTAATTATCAGGTAAATAACAGTAAAATTAAAGTAAATAGGAAACAATATGGTTCATGACAAACACAATTACCTCGTACAATAATTTATTGAAACTTAACGAAAGGGGAATCGTGCATGTGGATTAAAAATTATACTGAAGAAGTTCAAATGAATAAGATATCACGAGGGAAATGAAATTACTACGATGACATTGACATAAAATTCAACTGTTATGCACAAAATAATGCCAAAGATATTGACTGAAATTTATCAGGACTAAATATTTAGCAGGTAAAATTTAAGCACAGAAATTGATATCAACTACTGCACATTATAATAACCACATTATAAAATGATAAACAAAGGTAAAAAATTATAAATTTCTCCAGGAGATGAATACAAGAAGATATGCAGGCAAAAAGCATTAACTAAAGCAGTAGTAATATACAACTGGCATAAGAAAAAAAAGTCATCAACTAAGCAGCAATATATAACAATTAGTGCATTAGTAAATTGGTACAATTACTAAATTTTTGTGTCCCCTAAAATTTTTATGCCGAGGGCACGTGCCCCAAGTGTCCAAAAGAAATCAGGCCCTGGGTGTGTACCTGCCATATTGGATTCCTGTCGCTTATTGTTAAACTATGAGAAAATTAAAATTACCCCTAGCTGACTAACATTTAAATAATTCTTGAAAAACATTAAACCACGTGATAGAACAGCGAATTTTCAAGAATGCTATCTTTTCCTTTTTTAAATTTAGAATGTTAAATGTATGTTAATGCATTAAAGTTTGAAAAAAAAGTACACCAAAATGCCTCGAAAGTAATTTAATATTAAATATATTTTTCCTAATTTTTTTTAAAGAGAAAGATATCATCCTATAGAACTTATTTTCTGTTCTATTACAAAATATACTTTATTTCTTAATTATTTATTTATTTATTTTTAAGAATCCTTAGAATCTGGATTGGCCAGAGTTAATTTTATTTTTGCCATAAGTTGTCATTGAGAGAGAGCAATCTCATATGGCAATTACAGACCCACCGAAATATTTTATATCCGTAGATCTACAGCAGATTCGACTTTTAGAGTTTTGTCAATAATTTATTTACATAAATAGAAAGTGCCACTTTCTCCCCCAATTAACAATTACAATTACAATTAAAAGAAATAAATTGCTGATAGATATAGATTTAATTTTGGGAAACTTACTTTCTTAAACTCTGTATTTGCCACACTTATTGCCGGCATAGAAAATAACATTCTTGTAACAATCAATAGCAAGATTTGATGCAAAATCTCGAGTTAAAATAGTTTTAAAAAGTCTTTCCTTTCCTTCTTTGCTTTATAAGGACCGAAACTGACACTCAAGGCCCGATTTATACCCTTGGGGGTCCCGGGACAAAGCCTCATATGGGACCCCCTATACATCTTACCTTTCTCGAACTCGAGAGTGATTTTATTTTATAAGCCACTATATCAGTTTAAATACTCTTGACAGGTATACATAAACTAAACATTTTGTGTATTTAATAAAATGAAATAATTTTTTTCTTAAATTTAGATTTCCACTAAACTAACCTCAAACGTATCATGTCTGTGCAATCTAAGTACATTATCTGAATTTAACGATAAAACTGTGATATTCTTGAGTCAAACTCAGAGTACATGTAACAATTTTTAAATTAAAAATTTCTGCTTTAAATTAATAAAAATTACCATTTTAAGTAAACTATCATGTAAGACTTTGTTTTATAAAATTCCAAAAATTAAATACTTTTATTCTTAAATTACCAATTTTAAAACTTTCTGTTCATTCTTAAATCGTAAAAAGAGAAAAAAAAAAAAGGTATCAGATTATAGGGGTCGAAGCCGGAAGGTTGACAACGAGAATGACTAAGTGCCAAACTCTCATAAAATTTCAGGTTTGCGGTTGGCAACAAAGAAGTGGAGAGAGCGGTCTGCGATGAGCGGAGGGATATTTTGTTTGTGAAATGTGTCCTGTAAATGTGCTGTGTATAATAAATGTCTGGGTGCTGTGTAAAATCCGTTGCTTGACTTCTACGTTACCACTCGGATCACATGGATTGAATCTTTACTCAGATGCTTTTGGATAAATATATTTTCTCTGATTTGTTAACCACTTCAAGAGGGGGAAAAAGTAGTTAAGATTTTCTCCCTCTCAGATGAATTTGTAA
This sequence comes from Pardosa pseudoannulata, assembly GCA_032207245.1. Classification (NCBI taxonomy): domain Eukaryota; kingdom Metazoa; phylum Arthropoda; class Arachnida; order Araneae; family Lycosidae; genus Pardosa; species Pardosa pseudoannulata. Next base: position 128,466,021 of record CM063501.1, read on the forward strand.
ATTTGTGTCACTGATATGGTTGGTATTTCAATCTTTTGAATAATATACACATTTAACATTTAACATTGCTTCAAAGTATTTTTAAGCAAATGAAGGCATATTTTTGCCTTAAAATTATGGTATAAATTTAATTTACTGAATTTTGAAGATCAACAACAACTTACACACTCGAGTTTGTCCTTAACAAGAGAAAATTCATGTTTTCTGGCAGTATTCCAGGAAACATGAGCGAATTCTGAGATGTACCAAAAAATTAATGAGTATTTTTTAAAATTTGTAGCCCTCCTAGAGTGTGGCCCAGGCCAGTGCCCCGAATGTCTCGCCGTAAATCAGGCCCTGCTGACACTCTTCATTTGCAAGATAATCGCATTTATATTCCCTACTTCTCCAACGGTCCACATTATTTCCAAATCTTTAGAGTATTTATTTAATTAACTCTTTTACGGGTATCATTTAAATAATATGCATTCTGAAAACACTGAAAATACTTGCTGTAGATACACATTAAATCAAGTCTACATTCCAAGCCATTAATTGATTCTTTTATTGTAAATAAAAAACAAAATACTTCCACTGGACGTCATTTTAATTAAATTAATAAAAAAATAGCATTGAAAATAGCTGCTGAAGAAACTCATCGAATCTTAGACTATTTGCAGATTAATGCTATATTCCAACGTATTAATCGATTCAATTGTTGTTAAAAAAAAAATAAAATAAAATATTTGCATTGGTTAGCATTTCAATTAAATTAATAAAAATTAATATAAAATTTAAAATAAATGCAGGGTATCTGCCAAAATAAAATTTTTCAAATCCATGACTTTTCATGACTTTCCCTGATTTAGCAGATCATTTTCCATGACTTTAAAAAGCTTTCGTTAAAGTATATATGAATAAAACTTCTGATGTACATACAAATAAAATATATGCTTTTAGAGAAATTACAGGAATTTTATCATAAAAAAACTATAAACTTACTTTATAAGTGTTAATAAACTCACATACATAAAAATAAATTGTTGTATCTACATACATAAGTTTAATCATATAACAATTTTTCAATCCAAATGTTTCCAATTTGAATTCAGGGCACTTTGGTATTATCCAGGTGACCATGAATAATAGCCAAATATAACCCTATAATGTTTATATACAATATCCCTAGAGGTAAACTTATATTTTGTGCAAAAATCTTAACTAATTTTTATTAAAAAATAATTATTATTATATTAATAAAATTTTAATCTACAATTTAAGAAAAAACCAGAATAATATACATTTACCTACCCATTAAGCTTTCTTACTTTGAGTTTCCTTGGTGAACAAATTTTACTTGGCAATAGGGTCAATAAGATAATACATAAATACCAAACTCAGCAACTTCAGCCAAATGACAAGTAAAAATAGAATTAAACAATTCAATGCATTTTTTTAATCGGTAGTTTAGCGGATCCATGACTTTCACTCATTTTACTTGAAAAATCAAGACTTTCCATGACAAAATTAATCCTTTGTCTAAATCCATGATTTTCCCTGACTTTCCAGGTGCGCGGAAACCATGTAAATGCTGTAGGTACTCATCAAATTATATCTACATTCCTCGATTCATTTATTGTAGAAAAATTAAATATTTTTGTCGGTTGGTATTACTCGGTATCACTAAAATCTGAGTAGCAAAATGAGTCTCATTACTTATTGAAAAGCCTACGATTGTTCTTTTAAATCTTTTTAAAAAGTTACTAGGTTTAGTAGTTTCCGATTCCATTGAAATCTGAGTAGTAAAACATTATCTCAGACTCAATTTCTCATATATCTACTTGATTTCATTAAAATTTGAGTAGTAAAATGATTCTCATTACTTATTCAAACAGCCTACTCCGATAAGGTATTTTTAAAATTACGGTAGACTGAAAATAACGCTATGTTTGTCGATTTTTATCTTTTAAAAAATTACTAGGCTTAATAGGTTCCGAGTTAATTAGAAATTGAGGAGAAAAATATTGACCGAAGCGCTCGCTAACCGGCTTAAAATATTAGAAGAAAGTAAGTAATTGGAACCATTTTGAGCAGCATTAATGTATTTTAAGATACTTTCTGAAAGGAATTAATTGTGGATTGGGAAAGGTAAATAAATCTACAAACATGTCTTGTTCTCTAAGGATGAATTAGCAAAATCAGTTAACAGAAATAAACAAATAAAACAGGTTCTTTTCGTATATTATGCATGTAATCCAGGAATTATATAACTGCTGGACACATTTGAAACTATAGCTCCTTTTTACTTGCTCAGGTTACTGGGAAGGAGCAGTCTAAGCAACTAGACTGAGTAAATGGCAGTCGGGCCATTTTGTTAAAAAGAACAGGCAGCGCAAAACTTAAACTTGATTCATTAGTTGTTAAAAATGAGATTTTTGCCAGTCAACGGAAGACAAGAGAATGATGCGAAAAACACTTTGCTCGAACAGAAGTGTACTCCAGAGCGAGACATGTTTCCTAAGAGACAAGAAACTTAGTCAGCGAATTTAACTGTTAGATCAGGAGAATAACTCAGGAGTCATTTGCCGTCGACAGCTGGAAAATGTGTTGAATGGACAGGAAATTTACATTTATTGCACCGAAAGCTTTGGGAAATGTGGTGGAGGAATTTTAAGTCAAGGCCACTCCTTTGATTAAGACATTTTGTGGCTGGGAAAATAGACTTGAAGGAATGAGAATAGGAGGGAGTAGGTTTCTAAAGAGATATTAAAGTGAAGTAATTTTGATATATTACATGCATCTCCTAGACATATATATATATATATATATATATATATATGTGTGTGTGTGTGTGTGTGTGTGTGTGTGTGTGTGTGTGTAAGGAAAATTCTCAGGGGGTTTCAAAACTTAAATCAAGGGTAAAAATTCCCGAGTCATTTTCAATTCCCCTCTTTAACCCCTAACCTAAATTGACCACTGGGGCTACAGGTTACGCCCTCAGAGAAGGGGCCTGGCCAATTATAAACCTACATGGCCCTAGCGGACAATTTAGGAAATTTCCAAATAAAAAAGGAGATACACGCTAGCGGAGACAGATTTTTCTAGATATTTTACCACAGATGTCGACCCAGGTGTTACGTGTCTTGTACATAGAACTTCATGCTAGCTGACCCTTCAGTTTGTCCTGTCCCTATGATGAAGTGGGAACCCGTCCTACAACGTTATCTTAATAAAGGTCTTTAGCTGAAATGGTGTCATTTTTATGGCCATGACTGCAAACCCCCATCGAGAAGTCATCTTATTACACACACACACATATATATATATATGAATATATATATATATATATATATATATATATATATATATATATATATATATATATATATATATATATATATATATATATTATATATATTGGAGATTTATTCCCGCTTCGGAAAAGATGCACAAAAGCTTAACTAAAATTAACTTATTTAATTAAACTATTTACAAATTATTTACAAATTATATGGTGTCTAGGGACAATTAAAATAAAACTGGACATCAGTGCCCGTCTGGCATAACATCAGCGCCCGTCTTGGCTGTCAAATAGTGGAAAAGCGAGAAGTGCCGTCTGCACTTAACGACAGTCCTCGTCTGCGTCAGGGATCCGTCTATATCGGCGTTCCACTGGGGAGAGCTGTTGCCATACTTTAAAATTAAAACTTCGCTTGCTCGGAGTAAATTCACCTCGCTGAGCATTGCCAAGGACACCATGCCTACACACACACACACACACATATATATATATATATATATATATATATATATATATATATATATAATATATAATATATAATATATAATATATATATATATATATATATACATATATATATATATATATATATATATATATATATATATATATATATATATATATATACACTCAGACACACTCACAGTTCCAGGGATACACGTTTGCAGTGCAGTTGTATTATTATTTTTTTTAAAGATTATGCAAAAAACTTTGTTAAATTGTGAGATTTTTTAAAACTTTTTAAAATTTGCATACATTACTAGTTTTTGCTGAAAGTATCGAAAGATCGTTTTCCACAATGAAAATGTAAAATAATTTCTTTTCAGTAGAACTGGTCAGAAGAGGTTGACAAATTTAATTTTACTTTTGGTGCATATAGGCATGACTGTAAATTAAGATTTGAACAAGATGACTTTTAAGGCCGGCTTGTACAAAACTCCTTCCCCACTATTTCCCTTTGTTTGTAAGTTAGAAGAATTAATTTAGCACTATAAAAAGGTAGTGTATAAATTACTGATTATGTCATTCTGTTTTCGAATTATGATGTCGTACAAAGTATAGTATGTACTTTTGTAAAAGGAATCGAAATGGATATGCCATAATACCTTTCTCAATTTATTTCTAGTTATTCATAAAATTATTTTAAATTCGTCTGGTAAATACTGGAGCGTTAATTACTTATGCTCCAACATTTACTAGGCGAATTACACCTGGTAAAAATTACCAGGTTAATAATGTAAATTAAAAGACACAATGCGGTCTTAAATACATTTTTAAAGATGCAGTGGAATTACGTACACAGATGCTTATCCGGTTCATGATGTATTTATGTATGCATGCAAAACTATAGACTGTACCGAACTTTTATAAGTTCTAAGAATCTGTTGGCAACACGAGAATGACTGTGAATGAACTCTCACAAACTTTCAGCTTGTCAGTTGGCAACAATGAAGAGGAGAGAGAAGTTAAGGACATGTAAATATCACACTTCCTCTTCATCACCAGCCCTAGTTGTGTGTTTTCTTGCTCTAGTGTACCTCATAGTGTCCTTATTAGTGTATTCTAGTGTTTTCTTCTTTTTATGTATATCGTCTGTAAGTCCATTAGTACAATAATCACCTGTCTTTGTCTAGACCAGGGGTGCCCTACCCAAATCGGTTGGTGGGCCAAAAGATAATTTACTGAACTGAGGTGGGCCCGCGCATTCAAAAATAAAACAACAAATTATTCAAAATATTTTATTATCGTGCAATATTCAAAATATGCATTTTTACAGTGCCAGCTGCGACTGTACATAAAAGTTGTGTTATACATATATCATAACTACAACGACAATAAACATAAATATAATTTATAACTTTCTTTTCATACAACTTCCACTGACTTTTCGGACACAGCACGTGCACGTAACGCGAGTCAGCTATGTATAAGTAACGGCCGATTGACAGAGTATTCTAGAACACTCAAATTTCAAAGTAACCTGTCCAACCCTACGCAAAGACCAGAGGTTTAAGTTGGTTACTATCAAATCTTAACGTACATAATATGTGATATTTATTATTGCAAACATTAACAACTAAAATTCTATGTTTCAACTGTATATAGTCAAAATGACTGAAACTATATAGACAGTTGAAAACTTCAATCGGACCACAAAAGGTTTTTAAATGGGCCGCGGGTTGGGCATGCCTGGTCTAGACTGTTAACCCAGCCAATCAACATCTCACTGTAAAGTTAAGCATGCTCCATCAATGGCCATGTCAAGGCAGAACCTCTACGGAGGGACCCCTCGCGATGCCGAATTGTGTAAATTCGAACAGCAGTTGCAACTGAAATCGGCCATGTCCAGGGGCAGGACTCCTGCGGAGGATCCCCCCTCACAATGCCGGAACTTATTATATAACATAAACCCTTTTTGCTTTTAATAAGCGTCTGATGGGCGGATAGCTCGGAGTTCCAAATTCGTTGCTGGATGAGTACTCCGGATTGGCACCCAAAGCCCTAAACTGGAACAGCCCGGTAGGCGGCCAATTGCTGGTCATCTCAATCGGAGGGATATTTTGTTTTTGAAATGCATCTGTAAATGTACTGGCCGAACGACGGCCGATTGGTTAGGGTGCTGGCCTTCGGTACCAGAGTTCGTGAGTTCGAATCTCAGAGGCATGGATGCTCGTAACCATTCGGAATCGGCTTTAAGCAGTAGGTCCCGGTCTCATTATCCCTCGTGTTTCAAAAAGTAGACCGTAGAACTCCAAACCAAACGAAATCTGTAAATGTACTGTGTATAAATAAATGTTTGCTGTGTAAAATCAGTTACCTGACTTCTACGCTACCACTTCATACGTTAAAGTACGTATAAGACTTACGTATGTATGGATAATTTTGTATGTGTAATGATTTTTTTATGAGATTGAAAGTTCATTGTACTTTGGATTAAAACTTTGGTCCCTCCCGAAAAAAAAAATTGGTTACGTCTCTATAATTCTTATTCCTCTTTAGCATCACGCATTCTTACCTCCCTCCCCACTACACCCCTTTGTTTGCATTTTTGGAAGCTAATATCTGTCATGCGGAAACGATCGAAATTTGCACTAGAGTTGTTTCGGTCGTAAACTATGTAATTGAGGTTAACTTTGCGAGAGGCGTGTTCAAAAACAGGAAGATTTCACGAACAGAGAGTTCGAAAAACCGAGTTGTTTGAGATGAAAAAGTTCCAATTTTACGAAACTACACTATGCAAACGCTGCATTGCGTGTATCAAAGTTCAATAGCCTTTTCTGGTTCAAAAATCTCAATAAACATTTTAAACACTATCAAAAGGCAAGACTCAATTAAAACTAATTTTTAAATCGAAATATTTTGGGAATGTTATGTTGCTGAGTCGAATCATCTTTAAAAATTTTGAAAAGGTTAAAACTAATTTGTGGTTGAGTAAAACATGCAATAATCCTGTCGTTATACTAAATTAAATGACCCAGAACATTTTTATTAATACGGAGAAAGTTGAGTTATAATAAGAAAAACACTATTTACACAGAATATATACATAAACGAAAGTTACTCATTTCATTAATCAACTGTTTTGTTGTGTCAATGATTTAAAACAATATTTCCCAACCTCAAGTACCACTGGGTTATACATAGCTCTAAATTGTACCACTTAGTAAAACTGATTGTATATTGTGAAATTTGTTATTGCGAGTGTATTTATTTGCATTATCCATTTAATAGTGCTACCATGTATTCACATCACATAATGATACAAATTACGTTGAAACACGCCTAAAAGTCATGCCGGATCATAAACCCAGTGTAAAATATATGTATGCGTTTGTTCAGAGTGTCATATTATTTACTATTTTGTCAAACACTCTTAAACAAAACCCTACTCACCAAGAAGAAATTATCCGAATGGGATGATTTGGTTTGGAGAGCTACGGTCTACTTTTTGCAACACGAGGGCTAATGAGACTGGGACCTACAGCTTAAAGCTGACTCCGAACATCCATGCCACAGTGGGATTCGAACCCACGACCTCCAGTACCGAAGGTTAGAGCCCTAACCAATCGGTCATCGTTCGGCCTGAATGGGATGAAAATCAGTAGATCTTATGCGCATGTACAGAAAAACAAATGAGTACAATTTGAGAAAAATTGGATGATTTATTCAAGTGATAGAGCTATACAAAGTGAAAAAATCAGATGTTCTTCTGAGGGATATCGTGCCAAATTCTGTTCAATTGATTTGTTTTGTGAGGGTATCGAGCGTCCGGGGCTGTCTTTCCTGATGACCGCACGCCTCGTTTCTGTACCTGCTCGCCTATTGTTACTGGAGCAGGTATCGTGGATTTGATGAAAACCTATATTGCCGACAATTAAGTACTGCAGCAACAAAATCCTAGACTAAGCATTTATTATTTACAAATTTGTTGAACATATGTGCACTGAACATCTTTAACCACAGACATTTTCTGAAAAAACCCCGAGAATAACCAAATAGTGCCGAGCGGACTGCACCAGCTCTCCTTCATGGATGTCCGTTCTATCCCATTCCAAGCGGGCATCCCTCCACTGCTGTTGGCGAGGGTCAGGGTGGAATCCCCCCTCTTGGTCAGGCTTTCGCCTCAATGGGAAAATGTCCTTCTTCTCCTCCGCAGCTGACGCGGGCGGGGGTAACATCCTTCCCCCTCCTGGTGAACTTTCACCTCCCTGGAGTAGGGCTTGTCTACCCTCTCTCGATGTGTCCGTCTTCGGTCCTTAACGCCGTAAAATATGCAGGTGTCCATGTAACACAAACTCGTGTCTTGAGTCTAGTATTACACGTTTGATCGTCAAAATCATGAGCTGGTTGGAGGGCCCTGCCCATTATGCTCCAAACGTGCTCAATAGGAGAGAGACCCGGCGAACTTGCTGGCCAAAGTAGCGTTCGGCAAGCTCGAAGACAAGCAGTAGAAACACGTGCAGTGTGGGGTCAGGCATTAACTTGCTGAAATGTAATCCCATGATGACGTGCAATGAAGGACAATACAACGGGGCGTAGAACTTCGTCGACGTAGCGCTGTGCTGTAAGGTGGCACTGATGATAACCAATGGGGTCGTACTATGAAATGAAACTGACCATCACTCCTTGTTGTCGGCCTGTATGCCGGAAGACAGTCAGGTTGGTATCCTACAGCTGTCCGGGGCGTCTTCAGACACATCTTCGCTGGTCATCGGGGCTCAGTTCAAAGCGGGACTCATCACTGAAGACTATTCAACTGTAGTCAATAACATTCCAGTTCGAATGAACCCCACACCACTGAAAACGGGCTTGTCGTTGTACAGAGGACAATAGTAGTCGGCACAAGGGGGTCCGTTTCCTCAGCCCCCTTCTGTCAGCACAATAGACGATAAATGCGCATCTGGGGCTGTGAGTGCCGCTCTGAGGATTGCTCGGTTATCACGTTCTGTCTTTTCTCTAGGCCTATCGCTTACTTCTTGACGTGGTAATCGGCCATGATTCACCCATTCCTGCCAACATAGGGGCATCGATCCTACCCAAATTAGAGCGATTCGCCGATTAGACCAACCAGTTTCTTTGAGCTGAACTACGCATCCTCTCTCAAATGCTGACATTTGCGCACCTGTAAGGAGGGCATACTTACTGTCTATCTGAGTACACAAAATGAAATTCGCAAAGAATTTATGACTTGGAATCGGAATTTCATCTCTTAAATATCCTGCCAGTGAGCAGAGAAGATGCGATGCAGCGATACACGTTCATTCATTGGCAGCTAAACATTAAAAATTTGCAGGTTTCGACGAAAAAGGTGTGAGGTTACCGAACAATTGTGGAATTTTCAATCGACTTACATATTAACAACTTTACTACCCAATATTTATTATTAATTAAAATAGTTTTTATGAAGTGTAGAGGAAAAATTTTCTACGCTATTTTTTTATTTAATTTTTTTTATGTCCGCCATTATTGATTATTTTTCCCGTACCACCAATGGTAACCATACCACAGGTTGGAAAGCGCTGCCTTAGAGTGATCAATATTCGGCTCACCCTACTGAGCCGGATACATGTGTTTCACTGGTTCTAAACAAAATATTTTTATTTTAAAATTTCCCAAAATGACTTCTCAGTAAAATCTGCTCGGATGAGTGTGTTTTCGTATATATCACCTTTACTTTTTTTCTTAACCCCTCCTTTATTCCCCTCAGAGAAATTATGAATTCCTGAAAATTCGAGTGGTCAATTCGCAAAATCTGATATTTTAGATATGCAGATCAAGCCTGTAAACGCCTCGCGTGTCCCCGGCTGCACTTTCTGAAGACTGCACGCCTCGTTTTATACCTGGCAGCCTATTTTTACTGGAGCAGGTATCTTGGGTCCGATTAAAGCCCACGTGGCCGACAATTAATAACAGCAGCGACAAAACTCTGGGTTAAACATTTATTATTAAGACTTGTTAAAATATATATACACCGAAAATCATACCCAAACAGGGCTCAAATCAAACCGAGGACAAAAGTAAATAGTGCCGAGCGGAAACACCTCTCTCGGTCTCAGCTCCTTTCAGAAGAATAAAAATGTCCGTTCCCCGTCGCTTCGACCGGGCATCTCTTTTTCACTCCTCTTCGTGAGGGCCGGGGGGGAATCCCCCCTCGTCAAGTTTTCGCTTCCACGGGAAAATGTCCTTCTCCGCACCTGGCGCGGGCGGGATCGCATCTCTCGCCCACCTCCTGTAGAACTTGCCCAGCCCCTCTCGGGGTGTCCGTCTTCGGCCGCCGAAAAAAAACCAGGGGCCCATGTAACACCAACTCGAGTCTTGAGTCTAGTATTACAAAGCCTGGGGGTCTTCTGCTTGGTCCCTGCTTCCAAATTACGAGGACCCAGAGGAGGTGATGTTATTCGAGTCCGTAACATACCTTAAGCTACACGTGTTTCTCGGGTGGTGCTAGATGAGTAGCAGGTTCGCAGCCTTGTTAAGGCGTAAGGATAATGTATGTATCGCCTGATGCATTGGAAAAAAAAATTCTCTACTCTTTTTGTATTAAACCTTTTTCTCGCATAAAATTTTCAAAAGCATGCTTATACACCTTCACTTCCCTTTTTATATTAAAGCGGGGATATTCGCAGGTGCTTTTATCCCCTCTATCTATTATATCTATCGCATCTATCGCTATCATATCTATCGCTTTTATCTCATAACTCTTTATGATTCCGTTATCAAACAGAAATTTCCAAATCTTACGAATTCTCCACATATGTTGTTGTTTCTGATGCCACTTGGTCAAACCAACCACGATTGAGTCATATGTTACTCGTATTAAAGCAAAGGGCTCCTCCTTTTGTTTAACGAGCACCGCTAGGGTGAAAGTAGGTCCTCCTAATTTGGAAGCAGAGACTAAGCAGAAGACCTATTGTCTTGGCCTGCCACCACCAGAGGTATTGGTTGAAAACTTGGAGGACATTGTTCCCACGAACATATAATACGTGCCATGGTCACCTTTAACGAAAATGGCGGATCTCAGTTTCCACCTATTCACTATACATATAAGATATCTTTATACCTGTTACAACTGGTTTTAAATATATCATTTTTTAGATCATTATTCACGAATTACAGTAGATAAAAGATAACAAATCATCGTTCACAATATAGTACATTCTTGAGGCATCACGTTCTTTGTGCCATCCTTGAAGCCCCTTGGTGCCTGAATTATGAAGTACTGCACAGGGAATTAATTAAATATCAAACTGTAAAATTTTTCTTAAAAAAAAAAAAAAAAAACCGCCATTATTTATTTATTTTGAAAATCTCCCGATCTCTTACGACACACGAATAGAATTATAGAATAGAATTATATAATCAAATTTTCTCTATTAACGTTTGTACCGAGACTGTGATCAGACTAGGGCTATGCTCTTGTTTGTTTTTTCTAATGCAGCTGGCAATACATATACACATACCTTTACACCAATACAAGGCTGAGAAGTTGTTACCCATTTAACACCTTCCGAGAAACACGTGTAGCTTAAGGAATGCTACGGACGAGAGTAACATTACCCCCGCTAGGTATTCGTAATTTAGAAGCAGGGACCAAGCAGAAGATCCCTAAACTTGGCATGCCACCCCCAGAGGTATTGTTTGAGAGCTTAGTTATTGTGACCACGAACATATTTTAAGTCCCCAGTCATTTTTAACTAACACGGCGGATCTTAGACCGAACCCGCAAACTTTCAGTTACGAGATGACTGCCTTTGCCGACTGAGCTACTATAGCTCGTCTATGGCTATATATATAACACCTTTCGCAATGTAGAGAAATTATTTTTAACGATTTAGGTTTAAAAGTGTCATTCTTATGGCCATTATGAAACAAGCTAAATTAAAGTACATATTATACTTGTACGTTAAAGCATCTGAAACACTGAACTCTAGGTATAAAGAGCTTATTCAATGGGGAAATGTGTTTGAAATCGCTGTACTAATAGCAGATAAAACATAGAAATGTTGTACGAAAGATAAATCCTGGTCGTTAGATCAAAAGAGCACATTTTCGAATTCAGAACTGTTAAATACGTGAACCAAGATGAAGAGAAGAAAAATGAGGAGAAATAAATAAAAATCACAAGAAAATATAAAAAAGACTTTCTGGCATCAAAAGACAAAAACTGATAGAATGTTAGTTTCAAAGTAGGATATGCTACATTTCTCCGTAGCACGCCAAATTTACAGGGGGAAAAATTACCTTCGATAAAATTCAGATCACAGCTACTAAATACATCTATTTTCCAAAAAATATAAATTATACTTTTATGTTTGCATCCTAAATTAATTCTTTATACGAAACATTTGCGTCTTATTAAACATGTAATTGAAACCTTGTTGAAAATCCTGTATTAGATTCTGCATCTGTGTATATCCGTGTAGGCATGGATAACAAAATACATACCAGCATGGTATTGATTTATCAGCTTTCGTTTGACACCGACTCTAAATAAAACTCACTCACGTACAAGAGACATGCTAGAAATTTAGTCCCTTCGAAATATTGTTAGATCCTTCTATATTTCGCTCTCTTGAGTTGCGGGGATCTATTTTAAGCTCATCGCAGCCTTGAAAGGAAAATTTAAGGGCCTAATTTTGGATGTTATGATGAGGGATTTAGGGGGCTGTCGGGCTGCTTTTTTTCTCCTAGAAGAAAATAAAGTTAGAGGCCCAACATTTTTCTACGAGGTATTGCCTAAGATAGAAAGTTTCTAGAAACATCTTTCTGTCATTGAGTATAGACAACGCTGAAGTCGTAACTTTTAAAGTTCGAATTGGATTCTTCCGAACAACCATTTTAATGTGTGACATGTAACACGTGATAAGAAAACCTAGAGTTTAATTTCGGCATTTTCAGGTCTATTTCTAAAGTTTTTCTAGGCGATATATGTTGGAGGAATTGGAATGTATATTTAAGACTGTATAAATAAACAGTAAGTCCTTCCACCAAGCTTGATATCCCCATATCTGGTCTTTTATTACTAAGACATTTATTTTAAAATGCATGACTAATAATCTATAATTTTAAATGAGGGAGCACTTACTTTTATAGAATTCGCCACTACCAAGTCGCAGATATTTGTTAGCCATTTTATTATAGGGGTACCATATAAGGGGCCAATATTACTCCCTAGGTACCAAACAGAAGAACCCCCCCCCCTACACACACACCTCTTAGGCTTGATCTACCCGTTTGAATCATTTATTGGTGTTCCGTCTTTTGTTTTGTTGCTTATCCTCGAATACATTGTTTTACATTTTGTACTATTATATTTCATGCTCAGTGTGCTGTGTTTTGTTTTGTAGATTAATTTGGTTGCATTTTTGTGGCAACGTTTTTTTGTTTTTAAGACGCGAACGAACACTTGTGTGAGTGATGAACGCATGTTGCTGATGGCGTAATGATCATTAAAACAATTTTAAAAGATAAATGTTATTCTTGTCTACATTTGTGTATTTGTTTTTGGTCCGCGTCAACACTACCGCCTTCATTTGGAAACTTGGAGTATAATACGACTACGAACCTATTTTATGTGCCCCATCTGCCATTAATGTACAGGGTGGATATTTGGCTACCTCGAACCTTGAAATCGCAAACGTCCGGTTATTAGATCAATGCCTTTGCCACTGAGCTACAAAGACTCTTAGGTATAATAATTGATATTATGTTAATATGATGAGATCGTTTACAGTAACTTTCAAATGCTAATTCATAAACCGTGAGAAATATTTTTAAACTGACATTGCAGTAAGCCTGGGATCGGCAGACTTTGGGAGAGGAGAATCGAATTTTCAGTAAAACAAGACAATGAAGGTATCAGAAAATCATTCAAGCGCCTCTCTAGCTGCTGAAACCCAAACTAATCTTATCCAATATTGCAGGGTCAATTCTAGAATTTTTGTGCTTTAGGCAATCCAAAAATATGCCACCCCATAAAAAAAAACACTTTTAAAGTTAACAAACAGATTTATAAAACAGCCCCGTATTTAATTAGAAAAATGACATAGAACGGAATAAAGACTCAGTCTAATACAAATATAGATTTAGGTATTTCCTTTGTACTAGTTCAGGCAGTTTTGCCACTACTAAATTTTGCCGCCGTTAGCAATCGCTTACCTATTCGACCGTCTAAAGCCGGCTGTAAATATGGACCCCTAATTAACGGCTGCGGAAATAGTAAAAGATGTTATACATTCAGCTGACGTTTAAAAGTTTTAAAATAACCAAAATCAAAATCTGGGTATACATACACAGACTTTGACGAGTGTATGTCATCAAGAGCTGTTTACGCGGTTGCTGTATATTATCAGATTACTTAAATCAGGGATGGGCGAACTACGGCCCGCGAGCCAACTCCGGCCGGCTTGAATGTTTTATCTGGCACTCGGATAGGATTTTAAGTTGCCGGTCCGAGGAAAATTAAAAGAAATATATATTTATACATCATATATCCATCTCCTTTTCTTAAATATTATATCCCAAATTTATTATCTCAAGCCCAGAAGATCAGCGGTATATTTGCTTCTTATATGTGAACAAATGTTTTCAACTTTGAACCTTAGATAGAATAATTTCAGAAGTAGACTGACAGATGAGCTTTTAGCATCGTTCCTTAAAATCAGTACATCTCACTTCGAACCTCAGTATAAGGAACTTTTAAAAATGAAATTGCAATTTCATTCATCTCATTAACGTATTTAAACCGTTAGGTACTTGTATATTGCTTTTAAAGTTAAAAAAAAAATTATCTTGGCCCGCCAAACTTATTTTCTTTCGATTTTTGACCCGCGGCCGAAAAAGTTTGTGTATCCCTGACTTAAATGCGTCACTCGTTGTTTCTGGTTTGTTTACAATGTTCAAGGTATCCACCAATAACAAAGCTGAGTCCATGAATCAGTAAATCAGAAAGAAGCATATTGATGGTTAGTTAGTTGATTGGTTTGGAACGTTACAGTCTATTTCTTTGCAACACACGAACTGATAAGACCGTACTGCTTAAAGTCGATTCCAAAAGGTTATGAATATCAGTACCAGCAATGGGATTCAAACCAACGAACTCTGACACTGAATAGCAATGCGCTACCCATTCGACCACCCTTCGGCAGAAGCTGTATTCAACATAAAAGCAATCTCGCAAGGCAAATGCTGTACTAGGTAATATTTGAGGCTGATAGAATCCAATATTATTACAAATAGAAGGACCATGTTTCAGCCAATAAACGTTTTATAAAAAAATTAAATAAAAAAATTCATTTTCTTAGCTTGTTTATAACTTTTCAGAAGAACCAAATTAAGTAGTGTTTTTCGAATCCATCAAATTCCATTTTATTTGTATGCCAATGGGTTATTAGACGCTTAACAGTTATGTGTTTATAACTCTTATGTATAAAACCACGGATTGGATCAATTTGATTCAAACACACCTACTGAGAGTAGAAATATCAGAATAAAGTGATGCATGGAAGTGGAAATCATTAAGCTTCAAATATTTGGTGTCATTTCTTTAACTTTACAAATTACAAATAAGAACATAGTAGTACAAATAGGTTCTCTTCCATGTGTAAAAAGAAAGTTTTCGTTAAAAATGGTTTTCTTAACTGAATCCTAAATAGTTATAGAAACATAAATACATATTTATAATTATTCAAGCTAAATAAGAACATACTGACTATCAAATTCCAAATATTGGATACCATTTTTAACTTTACCAATTACAATTAAGTGCATCCTAGATTCGCTTCGGCGAATAAGAAATTTTTTGTAAAAAAGAATTTCCTGGCTTAATCCTAAATAGTGCATACAAACATAAATATATAACTGTAGTCATTTATGAGAAAATTAGAATCTATCGAAATATGTTATATCATTTTGTAACCCAAATTGTTAATGAGAACAACCTAGCTTTACTTCGACGAGCAATAATTTTTTCATTAATGCCTATTTGGCTAATCCTACATTGTGTAAATAAACATGAATACAAAACTATAGTTATATACAAGAAAAGGAGAATCTATCTAATATGAAATTCGAAACACTTGAAGCCAGTTTTTTCAACCTTTCAAATTACAAAAATGTACAATCTTGGCAAGGATGTCAAACCGCGAACCTTTATTGATTAGTGTGGCAGAATTAATCTAAGGTTTATTATTTTTAACAGTTCAGTATGACTGTTCCGAGGTACTTTCCCGCAATGGTTAGGACGTGCATGCACAGCTCTGGGAGAAATTTCCAACAAGAATTTAGATACAATTGTTGACTTCGAGTTTGAGATACCCCCGCGGAGAAGTTATAGATTACGGAATGACACAAGCGTAACGGTCAATCTCGCACAGAGATGTAACCGCGAGTTATGGGGGCAGGGGCTAAAAATAATATCAGCTTTCACAAACGGGCAATTTTAATGAGCCCACCTGCACTCCCGGAGGTGGTGCAGATGTGGGAAAATTTTACCAAACAAGCGATTGGAAAAAGAAGAAAAAGGGGCGTTAAACCGAGTTGAGGAGTTGGGAAAGAGAGTTAAGAAAAAGGAGTCGAAGTTGGGATTCAAGAGTAGCTGGACGTCGAAATCCCAAGCCCTGCTCGCCAGCGCCAACTTTCCGTGCGGCAGTCACACAGCATGAGGAAAGCCCCTGCCTGCTCCCCTGAGCCTTTACTGGAGGTAAAACAGATTTAACATATTCATGACAGTTATTTAGGCCTCAGTTAGTAATTCAATATTTTGATTAAGGAATAACGCATAACTAAAGAGAATTGTAATAATTATTGTGTAATGATGAATATATAATCTAAATAATTGCTGGTTATGTTATATGGTGATCAAGTAGTATATCAATTTGTAAATAGTGTACAGAATAAATGTCTTAATCTCAATATAAGGTATTATATTTTTACTGTGTTTCCCCTTTGTAAACGAACACTGGTGTTAAGATTGTAAGTACATTACAACAATGATACTTATTATATTTCTTTTGAAAATCATATTTAAACCCCTAGAATCTACATAAAAATATGTGATTCTAAAAACTTTACTTTCTCCTTTTGTCACAATGTGATAATCACTGCTCTAATATAAAAGTTTTAAGTGCCACTATTTTTGTGTGATATAGAAGCCGTTTACCTTGTCACTTTGTTCCTGTTTAGAAAATTATTGACTGAACCAATAAAAGGGACGGTAGCGTTCATTGGTTCTCTCATTCTCAAAAAATCCTTCTCTCATATCTCAAAACATCGCATTTAATCCATGTCACCATTCTAATATAAGAAGTAAACCCCCAAACTATGGCGTACTTTACAATTTAGTTTGAACTCTCTCTTAATAACTCACTCCACTCACGTATTTCCCCAATAAAAAGTCAGTGTCCCCTATTATGGCTTCCATGGTGGAGGGAGGCTGTAGTCACCCTTCTGTTCTGCTAAATATTGCAATGGTGCTCATGCTTGTACACATATTTAATCTGCCTTTAATGACTGCTACTCTTGGAGATTGGTTCTTTTCTTAAATTTGACGTTCTCAGTGAAAGTAAGTTAACAAAAAATAAGTTAATATGTACCTGTTTCGTACCACTTAGTAGCACGCGTATCTTAGGTTTGGCATTCCTGAACCTCAGTTAGTTTTAGTAAGATTGGTTTGGTTTGGGAGCGCTACGGTCTACTGTTTTGCACACGAAGGCTAATGAGACCAGGGCCTACTGCTTAAAGCTGATTCCGAATGGCTACGAACATCCATGCTAACATAGGATTCGAACCCACGAAGTCCGGCACAGACGATCAGCGCCCTAACCAATCGGCCATCGTTCGGCAGTTTTAGTAAGAAGAATTTTCTTGTTAATAGTGGAATCCTAAATCGTGTATGCAAATATGAATATACAATAATTCAATGGCTTACCCTGGCTTACTAAAATGAAAATTCACAAAACAAATTTCGAAAATTAAACACGACGAAAATTCTAAGTATGTTTACGTTTTTAAAAGTTAAATGTAAACAATACAACTAAAATAAAACAAGTTCTCATGTGTAGGAGAGAATTGTAACGTTTTATTTTTTACCGTGGAATAAATGTAGCTTACAATATATTCTTGGCAGTTGAGTACAAAATAGTCAAGTACAATTTTTCACAAGTTTTCACAAGTCAAGTGCGTTTACACAAGTTAAATATAAACAATACAACTAAAATAAAACAAGTTCTCATGGGTAGAAGAGAATTGTAACGTTTTATTTTTTACTATGGAATAAATATAGCTTACAATATATTCTTGGCAGCTGAGTACAAAATAGTCAAGAACAATTTTTACAGACTAAATCCACTGACCAACGAACTTTTAACATTGAAGACTAACTTTTACATTTTAGTTAGATATGTCACCATGCTATTTTTTCCAACTTTGAACAGTCCTAAAGACTACAGAGCTTAGTCTGTCCTTGCCCATAGTGCCCATTAAAAAAGGTCTTAGCTCGTTTTACAATTGAGCAGCATCGTTCAGCTTGAGCAATAAGAGTAGAAAATTACTCTAGAAATTCACAAAAATCTGAATATTTTTAAAATACATATTTCTCCGTTTTTACTAGAGGCTTCACGAACTCATGTACCCAAACAGAAGGTACACAAACAAAGGGACCGATACTGCAGTAATTAAAGATATTTACAGAAAACTGGGATGTATCGAGTATAAAATTAAAAACAAGAATTGTTAACAATATGGGCTAACTGTGATACAATAATAAAGTAGAACCTTGGTATAACGACCCCCTGTGGCGCCAACATCATATGGTCGTTGTAACGAATTACAAAAATAATAAAAAAATAGCAAAGAAATGAAGCAACAGTACATACCTAGAGAACACTTCTATTTATTTGTATTTCCATTACTGAATTTTTGAAAAAAAAGTCTTTGATTGACGCCTGTTTCAAGTTCATTTGGGAATTTTTCATTATCACTGATTCCATATCCATTACATTTTGAAGAATATCTTCAGAATTAAATTGTCCTTCAAAATATTGACGCAAGGCATTGATTGCATTGAAGGCTTCTTTTTCATTCATTTTTTCAAAAGCTTGGACAATTTCTTCTCCGTCGTCGGAATCGCAGATTTCTTCATTTCCGGTAATAAGGGCAATAAAATCGTCCTCATTCAAATTTTCTTCGCAGCACTGTAAAGTTTCGTCTACCGCAACTAACTCATCAAAAGATAATTGAAGATCCGGAAATTTGACGCTGATTAGCTGGGTCATTTCATTAGTGTCTGGAGTGTCATCTACCTAGAACATCAATGTCGTACGTGACGAAAGGGTCCTTTAACACAAAGAGAAGAGCACGGGTTTATTGAAGTTGCACCACAGTACAATAATTTTAAAATAGCCCAGTTGTTCATAAGTTCTGCGGTCTAAAATTGGCGGCCGCTCTAACGAAAAATAATACGCTTGGGATCGTTGTAATGATTCAAAATTAACATCATTTCTATGGTAAAATAATTGGGATAAGATGGTCGTTCTAACGAAGGGGTCGTTGTATCGTTTGGTCGTTAAAAAGAGGTTCTACTGTAGTAATTATTCAGGCGTTCAAAGCAATTTAAGCTATTTCCTACAGAAAGAAAACTAAAAATGAGAAGAATAATCTTTATGATAAAAATAAAAGATTAGATGAAATACCCACGTTCTATCGTGGGAATAGAATGTCGGTATCAGAGTGAAACGAAGGATGAAATGAACGAGAAACGTTGTTTAATAATGATTTTGGAGTACAGGGTTAAATGAAGAGCGACAACTACTTCTTGTTATTTCACAAGCGCACCAAGGCGTTACAATGTTCTGTAAGCAGATGTTTGAAGAATAAAAGAAGGGAAACTTCTTCGATACAAATAAAATACTATATTAAGATAAAACAACAAATATTTACAGGCACAATCCCTGTTAATTGAAAACATAATTGTACATACAAAAATAAAACTTTAACTGCTTGTTTGGCCGATTGGGAGCGCTATGGTCTACCTTTTTGCTACATGAGGTTTTATGAGAACACAAACTACTGCTTAAAGCTGATTATAAATTCTTGCGAACATTCATGATCTCCGATACTGACGAATAGCGACTATTTGATCATTAATTCAGGCAATTGCAAGTTGACTGAGAAATTTTATGAAGATATCGATGCATGCTAGCCCCACGGCATTCCGGTTTTATTTTTGAACAAACTACGAACTTTTGATAAGTGGAGTTGTTATTTTTCGTGATTGACGGAAGAAAACACTAGGCTTAGATAAATTTGAATTCTATCCAGTTTCATTTCTGCTTTTCTAAAAATATTATGATCATCGAACAAAGAAAGATTTTTTTTTTTTACATTTCCCAATGTAATGTAAATAGTACACTATTAATCTTTTCAAAATGGGTGGGATTATTTCTATAGCAGGGCAAATTTACTGCTTGATCAGGAATATAGAATGAATGCTATCCCAAAGGAATACCTAACCCTAAATTTGTTCGGTAACAGGCCGACAATGAGCATTTAAAAGACGAATATTTTATTAGTGAAAAGTGAGTCGGAGGCAGGTCCTGATTATCGCACGGGCACTTGGGGCACGTGCCCTGGAAACGAAAATTTTAGAGGGCACGAAAATTTAGTCGAGTTCTTGAAACACATAATAAGTGGGGAAAAATTGCAAGCATAAGCTACCATCGTTCAGTTTTAATAAATTATTCTGAGTTAATTGTGTTTGTCATGAACTAAATTGTTTCCTATTTACTTTAATTTTACTCTTATTTACCTGATAATTAATTCCATCAACAAACCTGGTGCTCTTTTTGTATATTTATAAGACAAATTATTAGCAACGTACCACTATAAACCATTAAATCATCTCATTAATTTAAATTATTTTTAATTCTATTATTAATATTTATTTTCTGCACCACAGAGCTTGTGAGTGTGATAAGGTAAAAATAAAAAAAGTGGGTCACTCTAGGTCTTTAAAAGTCCTTAATTTTTAGCATGGCTAAACAGAGATAATAATGATTACGTAAAATGAAAATTTGGTGTTTTTGATTTTGAATATTACTCTAATGCTAATTTCTTAAATCTGTTTGCTAATTCAATATTATAATTTTTATATGACTGTAATTAGGATAACTTGTCACTATAGATTTACATGTGGGTGCAGGCACAAAAATTGGATTGTGCCCTGGGCACAAAAGTATCTTAGTCAGGCCCTGGTAGGAGGTTAAAAAAGATCTCTCGTGATTTTTGTTTGGTGGCTACGGTCGACTTTTTTGCTACACGAGGTCTAATGGGACCGAGACCTACTGCTTATAGTCAATTCCAAACTTCGACGAATAACCATGCATACAGCGGGTTTCGAATCCCCGGATTTGGATACTGAAAGACAGCTTGTTACCTGTGCTGTCTGCTCGACCCAATTTACACCAGGAAAAGATGTTTCTAGAATCTTGTATTTTTTGGAAACGCACTTAACAACACATACCCCCGCAGTTAGCCGATAAATTCTGAGCTTTTAGTGCAATCTTCAAATAATCAATATTTAAGTGTACCATTTAAGGGTCTTCTTCCATTGATACTAGACCGCCGATTGGTGTGAGGGATAATGAATGAAATAATATGAATGAAATCTTAACTATTGGTCTATTTCATGTAATATAACTCCCCCCATATAGAGCTGAGGTAGCTCAGTCATTATTGACCTTGTGAAGACCCCCCTTTGTCCAGAACTAACGACCGGAATCAGCTGATTTGAAGCCTCCTATGAGAATTCAGCTAAAAAAACTAGCTGTAAATTTAACTGGATTTCCCAGGTAACTGGAACCGTAACTGACTACGAGGTATAAAAAGGCTAGAATTTTTCGACATTGACGGGCTCGGCCCATATGGTCCAGTTGCCACACCACCTTTGATGCCTTTGATGACTCGGGGTTTTTCGACATTTTTCTTACGTAGGTGCTTTAACCTCGTGAAGGCTTTCACGCCCAGCTTTCTAATGATTAAGTTCCGGACATTCGTAAAGTCCGCTCATATAGGGAGCTGCAGAGCCTCGGATACCGAACGGGGGATAAATTGGGTATGCTTTGTACCCTGGAGAAAGCGTCTCCACTTGTGTGAGATTATTTAATCTCTTTTCTTTCGACTGTGATCGTCGTGGTGATGTTATGCAGGCAACAATCGTTTGCATTTCAACTTGTTTTGGAAGATTATAATCCTCTTGTATATAGCCGTATTTACTCAAGAATTAAAAGTGATTTCCAATTTTTTGGTGACTGTGATCATTCTTCACGCTACTTCTTCATTTGAGAACATTGAAGTCATCACAACCTCATAATCGGAGGGTTTCAAGTTCGAGTCTCGAGTCGGCCAAAGATCTGCCGTGTTCATTAATGGTGATTGGGAAGCGTAAAATAGGTTCGTAATCACAATGCGCTACAACTTCCCAAACAATACCTCTTGAGATGGCAGGTCAAGCCTGGAGGGTCTTTTTCAAAGTTCCTGATACTAAATTACAGACTCACTTTGTTTGTGTTGTACTAGGGAGTAATGTTGGCTACCTCTATGGTGATCCTATAGTAAAATGGCCAACAAATATATGCGGTTTGACAGTGATAAATGCTACAAAAGAAAGTGCAATAATAATGATAATAATAATAACCCTCCTACACACACACACACACACACACACACACACACACACACACACACATATATATATATATATATATATATATATATATTATATAAATATTATATATATATATATATATTATATATATATATAATAATATATATATATATATTTACCCGAATAAAATTAATAGCAGCATAGATTTAAACTTTTATCCTAACACTTTAGAATTATTATCTACTAGCCCTGATTATTTATGTGTAAACTTTTTATATTTTAATATTAACACATTGTATGCGGGACACGTACTAGTACGTTTTCTGACGATTGATACTTGAGCGTTGGTCACGTACGAGTAGGGGTTAGTGTAACAACATGGTTTGTTTGTGGGTACAAAAATAACGGTATATACAGGAAAACGAAGCCGAATGTTCATGTCTACTACATAGATTCTGGAAAAATTTAGACAAAAACTAGTTTTTACATCAAACAGAACGGGAACCACAGAGCGGGAAGGTTGATTAAAAAATCAATTTAGATTTAAAATTAACTTTTTTATTTATCCTGGCGAAAATGATATTATATATATATATATATATATATATATATATATATATATATATGTGTGTGGGATTTTAGTGCAGCGCATTCTCACAAGGTCGCGCCCTCATCACTGAGTGGAGTAAGTAAGGAACGACAGAGGAGCATTCGAGTCAGAGTCGTGAAAGAGTGACCAGGTCGAGTGAAGGACCCGTGGCATTTGAGCTCCCTCAATTTATTAAACAGCGAGTAGGGTGTATTTTTTATATTAAACACCGAGTAGGGTGTCTTGCCTATGCTAAGCTTCGAGTAGGAAGTCTTATATATGCCGCGTCATCACTGTGATCTAACTATTTATCTTTGTGTTTAATTGTTTTCTGTGTTGTTATGTCATTAAATGTTTGTTATTGTTAAAATAGTTTGTAATCAAACTTAAAACTAGAGAAAATTAAATTAGCTCAGTTAGAGAAAGAGCTAGAGCTCCAACGTTTAAAAAGTTTGAATTCAAATACATCGTCAAATAGTTCACTCGATGAAAACTCTTTAAATGATTCTTCCAATAGACTTGAAATATTACTTAAATCTGTTAAAACCCTATCGCTACCCGTTCCATCGAAACCGGAAAATTTCCATTTATTTTTTCAGTCACTTAAAAAAGCTTTCGTGACTAAAAGTGTTCCGGAATATCTTAAAAGCGAAATATTAATCAATATACTTGGAGAAAAGACTAATAGTGTTATTATGTATGCAAGTGAAACAGAAATTAAAGATTATAAGTTATTAAAAGATCTAGTTTTAAAAGAGTACCAACCAACAGCAACGGAAATTTTGAGGAATTTTCAATCTGCGCAAAAATCAAATCATGAGTCCTACATACATATATATATATATATATATATATATATATATATATATATATATATATATATATATATATATATATATGTATATTTTCATATAATATATATATATATATATATTTGTTTATTTGCCTATTTATATATTTGTTTATATATTTCAATATAAAATGCGAAAAGTTGGTTAAAAAATTAAATAATTTTCGATCTATTGAGATTTAACTGAATAAATAAATTTACGCGCAAAACGCCCGCTCCCGCTACAATTCCACTGCGAAATGTACCCGCACACAAAGTGTTAAAACAGACTGAAATGATTTGTTTTCTATTAGTTTGATAAAAGGTCTGAACTTGAAAGAGAATATTAAACGGTGTATCCATAACTGTGTCACATGTATCCTTAATAATCGAACACGTGGAAAACAATATGGAATGCTGCACCCCATTGACAAAGATGACACCTTCCCTCCTACATACATATACCATAATGACCATATATAATATACATATATGTTAGAAAACAATTTACGTGAAATAACACTGAATTTCTTCTGTTAATTACCCCGGAGTTAGAGCTTTTGACCCTAACGCAATAATTATACAGGCCTACAAAATTGAAATTTTTTGAAAAATACAAGAGAAAATTTTCCTTATTTTTAAGTTATTTGGTTAGCTGATTTCGAAAATGATCTCTATTTTTTTCCATCACGTCTGGATTTTTTTTGTAAAATTGATATTTCATATTACTGGTAATGCACTATATGAAAAAAATGCTCTCGAACTGTTTGTCTGTACTGACTGGCAACAGTGCGTTTTATTTATTCATGTGAATGTATTTAATCTGTTCCTGATGAGGCATATTAATTTTCAAACAACAATTAAGATTAAAAATGTATAAATTTTGTATATAAGGAATGAAAACCATCGCAACCAGAACGCTTGAGCAGCACCTGGGAGAGACAAAAAATCCCCTCCTTATTAAATTTTTTACATAAGAAAAACATTCCTAGAAGAAACCTCAACGACTTGTTTTTACATGCTTTATTAAGGTTTATACATGAAATAAATGTAAGTTTGAAATATATTTGAAACTGAGGACGAAACAAAGACATTTCAATTTAGTTACGTGCTTATTTTCCTTTAAAATTTCTTTTTGAAGTCCTTCTTTTATGTTCAATCTTATTCTCATCTCTTGCTAACATCCAAAAATAGTCGGCAAGCATATTCTTTTTCTAAATTCCTTGATATTTTCGCTCGATATCCTTGATGTGTTGGTGGAACCTTTTCCCTGTTCTTCGCTGACTGATCCTAAATTTTCTGGGAAAAAGTCCAAATGCGATTGAAAAAAAATGCAGTTTTACACTTGTGGAGCAACCTAACGCTTGAAATTTGTCCACCATATTGTTAACAATTGTTTTAAATTTGGGATCTTTGTGATTGCCCAGAAATTTTCCGACAACTTCTTTGAAGGCAACCCAAGCGTCTCTTTCCTTTGATGTTATGGTTGTCTCAAATTTGTTATCTCTCATAAGTTTTCGGATGTCTACGAAGACTTCCTCTTTCAGTTTGACTTCAGATGAAAGCCTAAGGAATGTTTGTAGGGTACGATATTAGCTTGAAATTTTTTCGATTATATCCATGGGTATGGCAGGAACAAAAGTAACTGTCATCTAATTGGTTTTTTGGCTCCCTCCATACCATTGGAATTCCATATCGTAAGGCAGTCTTCTTTTCTTTGAACCATAAGCTTAAATCATTGACACACTGCACACAAACTTTATGAGGAGCCCATGATTTGTCTTGGTCTCCGAGTTTCATGTCAAAATACGCAAAATAAAGCCGTTTTACGTAGTCTGTGATGTTCCTCTTGCGATTTTTAATAACACTATATTCGCCGCAAATGTAGCAAATGTCATCCGGCATATTTTCACAGCGTCTTGATCTCGAAGTCATTTTCACAGAGTAAGTACTGCTGTTAACGTGAGGTCACTGATCAGGATTCACTATAGATTGACAGCGATTGCGATGGGAGGGAGAGATGGTGAAGAGGGACATTCGGCTTTCCCAGGCTTTTACTAATCTGTCTAATTGGTGATTCAGATCAACATTAAAGCTTTAAAAGCTCTAAAATACTAATTGCGCTTTTGTAGTTTACCACAGAAGGATATTTTGAGGGTTTCACCACGGTAAAATGATGTCAAAACACGAAGAAAAAAAAATCAAAGCCGAAATGCATAATACATGAGAAATATTCATAAAACCCACATAAAATTGAATTTTTCAGAAAAATGTGACGTGAAAGATACTTTTAGTGATTTTTTTTTAAATCAGTACTAAAAAATATGCAAAGTTCAGTTGTCAAATCCCTTGTATTTTTTTTCATTGTAGGCCTGTGTTATTAATGAACAGCTTCCGTGATGTTGGATTGGTTTCGAAAAGTTTTGGGTATGTTTTGTGTCGCCACTTCCTTGGAAAGAATGTCGGTCTTGTGTGAATATTGTAAGACAAGATGCCTACCACATCGGAAAAAATAATCGTATTTGTATAGGAGAAAGGAAACAAAGTTCCTAGTTAAACAAAATAAAATAAATAAAAAAATAAGTGCAGCTGTTGAGATTTCTTCCGTTGCAGTCAAGAGAGGAACCTGCTCTAAACGAGTTAATTGTGTTCGCCCTTTCGCATTAAAGACTGTTTTGTTACAGATTTATGCATTCAGTGAAGCTACGCAGTTTTGAACTGTTTAAAATAAAGAACCTCAGGTTGCAAAGGACATTAACCTGAAAGTCTTGTCATAAAGCCGTGAAACAGTTTGAACAATCGTTTTTATTCAGCTTCTTACATAGGTCACGCGTCAACAATTGACGAACACGGTAGTATGTTTAGCTTCCTGAATAAATACATTCTTTGAGAACATCTGTAAAAACAAACACATTACCTTGTTCCAAAAAAAGAACTTGTATTGACATTTCATCTTCAAATCGTTTTTATCTGTAGTTTAAATTTCGTAATATTAAACGGGAAGAGATAATTTGTTATTTGACACAAAGGTATAAAAAAATAATTAATGAAATAGATCAAACTAAATTTATTATTATAAGTATCTTGCAATGTTCCAAATAGCGTCTTACACAAGTTTCAAAAATTGATTTGACTTCAAAATATATAATTTTTTGCTTATTTATAATGAAAAATTACCAGAAATATGCCAGTAAATCTTGCAAGTACTTTAGTTGAAAGTCGTACTTTTGTAGGTTTTGTTTGGGTGATGTAACAATAAGTTACATAAGGTTCAGCTCCCAGTGGGGGGGGGGATCAAAATTCCCCAAATGAACGGACACTTCTATTGGCAGGGAGAAGTCCGAAGTTTCTCTGCATTCAAACCGGGTGAGCACAGCCAATCTTTTCTCAGAATGATCTTAATTAAACTAGCACCTGCTGCTTAAGTCAAACGATGTCCGAATGAGTAGGCCGTGGCTTTTCAGTACTGGAGTTCGAGGAATCGAATCCCAATGTCGGCATGGATGTTTATAACCGTTCTTAATGGGATTTAACCAGTAGGTCCTAGTTTCATGAGCTCTCTTGTAGCAACAGAGTAGTGCTCCAAACCAAAATCAAACCGACTGCTTAACCCTTTAACGCAGTGGCGTGAGGTAGGTTTTCATGCAAGGTGTGCAGAGAACATGGATTTTCCAATAAATCTTTAATTATTGAGACATCTGAGTTCTCCATTCTGAAACGGGTTATTTATTATGAATATAAATTTAAAGATTACAATAAATAAAATATTTACCAACTATAGAAGGAACTGTATCTTGTTCGGTCAGTGGATTAAATTATATTTATTAATTGTTTTTAACATTTGGATATCATATATTCTGCGAAAAACATATTGACAATCTTTAAAAACAAATCCAGGAATTGGTGTTACAGATATAATTTATGTACTGTTTGTAAGACACAATGAATGGTAAAATTTGGACTGTTCTGTTAAAATTCGTTTCTTTAAAACAAAACAACGTTGGTTTTCAGCGAGTTATTTCAATAAATATAATACATGACCAAAATTACTTTACCACACTAAAACATTTCACTTTATATTGATGAAATACTTCTTTTATATTTCCATGAAAACAAAATCTTACAATATATAAATTTAAACATTAACCGTCTGCAAAATCGTATGGCCAGTTAACCAGTTAAAAAACCAAAAGCGCTTCAGCACGTAAGGTTCCGCTCTAATACAACGCTTAATAAACTGTACCTTCTGATGATTCTGAATGCCAAGTGCAGAAAAAATAGCTGTACTTGCCTCAGTGCTATAGTATGCTGTGCTTCTCCAGTAGCCCATACATATAAAGCGTGATTTTCAATTTAGTGCGCAGTGCGTACACATCAGAATTTCCTATGTTCTTTTGCGGTCTACGTGGTGCAGCACCTAGTATTGCACGCACTGCGGGAATACAAGCAAGCAAATCAACATAATATTTGAATATATTATAAATAATATATATTATATACCATATAAAGATAGGTAGACATAGGTGTGAAAAATTATTGTCCCTCATAATTTTGCCAGGCTGTGCAGTGCACACCCTGCACATATGGACCGCACGCCACTGCTGATAACCATACCTACGGATCATTGTCAAGGTTCCAGTCTAATTATCCCCTAATTAGACAACGCGTTGTTTACTCATAATTTTTTATGAGAACGTCTTTACCTCCTCGCTTCGTTGTGAGCTGCAGTGAATTAAATTTTTGTTTGGATCACTTTTTGCCTAGAGGCCTAAATTTTATGTTTTGATCTGCTTACATTCGCAGTTTAAAGTGAAGACCTTCCACTTCGCTAGGTACTCCGTTAAACCTTGACCTTGACATGCTCGATTTATAAGTAGCTGCATTAATGCAAACGCCCATTTTGTAGATACACGCCTTCTCGGTTTAGGAGTTTTTTACCTATCAATGTCAAACACTGAGTTACATTAATACACGAACGATTTTTAACGAGCGTTGAATGTAACATTCTTGAATTCTTATTCTTTTCTATTGA
>CM063501.1:128504912-128667412 GCA_032207245.1 Pardosa pseudoannulata
ACTTTGACTACAAGTGGCAGATCTCGGAGCGTTAAGAAATATAGACGATGCTGTCCTAGAGATTCACATTTGGTGGAATACAAAAATATTTTACGGACTTTGACTACAAGTGGCAGATCTCGGAGCGTTAAGAAATGCAGACGATGCTGTCCTAGAGATTCACATTTAGTGGAATACAAAAATATTTTACGGACTTTGACTACAAGTGGCAGATCTCAGCGTTAAGAAATGCAGACGATGCTGTCCTAGAGATTTACATTTGGTGGAATACAAAAATATTTTACGGACTTTGACTACAAGTGGCAGATCTCGAAGCGTTAAGAAATGCAGACGATGCTGTCCTAGAGATTCACATTTGGTGGAATACAAAAATATTTTACGGACTTTGACTACAAGTGGCAGATCTTGGAGCGTTAAGAAATGCAAACGATGCTGTCCTACAGATTCACATTTGGTGGAATAAAAAAATATTTTACGGACTTAGGCTACAACTGTCTGATTTTAAATTTTCTAATGAATTTAATGAAAGTCTGCGATATTAAATTGCGAGTCTTTAGTTTTCCCGTCTTTAAAATCATAACTGACAGGGCCGTTACTAGATCCTTTAGCGCCCGTGGCAAAAAAACTAGTCTGTGCCAAATATAGTGAGAAAATATATAAACATGTTTTTCATATCATATATTCAGAATAAACTGACAAAATATTTTGTTAATTCTTAAAATGTTCCTAGTAAATTAATTTAATTTTCCTTCTATTTTTACCTTATTAATACTTAAATATATTTTTGAACACTTTGGGAATATTATTTTGCTGATGAACTGAATAGTTTATTTGAGGGGAATATTTTTTACTTAAACGTTGTATTTTCATAAAAAAATTGGTGAATTTCTAAATTTAAGTTTAGTTTTAATAACTTCAATAAATTCAAAATTTAAAACGAATGTCCAGTTTTATATTAAAGCATATTAGTCTTCCGAACCATTTAAAAAAAATAAGAAAATTCATAAAAAAGTAGTTTTTAAACATATTGGATTTTATATTTAAAATTTTTCAAATTTTTCTAATTTCTACTCTGGGTTAGTTATCCTCTTTCAGTTCCCATTTTCCTTACGGTGCAGCATCACTAAGATTGATGCACCTGTGGCAAATACCAACTTTGCTACTCCCTAGTTACGGCCCTGATAATTGACCATTTTTATTCCTTTGTTTTAATCAGTTTTCTATCAACCAATTTTGCTAGCAAACGTGCAGC
Organism: Pardosa pseudoannulata; assembly: GCA_032207245.1. Taxonomy (NCBI): domain Eukaryota; kingdom Metazoa; phylum Arthropoda; class Arachnida; order Araneae; family Lycosidae; genus Pardosa; species Pardosa pseudoannulata. The sequence continues at coordinate 128,506,165 of CM063501.1, forward strand.
AGAGCTGCAATTCCAAAATTGCACGACTCGTGGGTTGTTAGCGATCTACAGTTTTTAGTACTTATGCAAAGTGGATGAATGACGGTGAAACTAGCAGTAAACGACATGGTACTAGACGTCCACACGCTATCAAAGAAAAAGGTCGTCGGAGACTGTCCAACAGGACAACGCCCCGTGTCACATGGCTAAAATTGTGTTGTAGTGGCTACAGGAACATGATGCTGAATTCCAGTTAATGGCCTGGCCGCTTAACTCACTGGATATCAATCCGATAAAACACACTTGGGATGTCATGGAATGGCAGCTCAGAGTTCAAAGACCACCAATTCGCTATACCTCCGATTTGCGTAACCGTTGCTTAAACATCTGGTACAATCTCTCTCCGACCATCTACCAAGGACTTGTGGCATCCATGGCAAGGCGGGTTGAATCTGTGATGCGAGTCAAAGGTGGGCCAACTCGTTATTGCAAAGCGGTCATAATGTTTTGGCTCTTGAGTGTATAAAATCCTCTCCTTGTATATCTTGATAATAATACTCTGTTAAAATTATATGGAGAAAACACTGAATAATTATTAAAATGGAGTCAAAAATAAATAGCTAAACGATTTATAGGTGTTGTTTTGGGTAGGTATTTTTATTTGGAGTTATTAGGGAGAAAATAAGAATTCCTGGTTTTGTAGATTTTAAGGTGATTCAACAACTGGACTCCATAGGCCAAGCCCTTCAATCCAAAGGTCCTTCAGGACCTTCAGGATGTAGGGCAACTGGATTACCTGGGCCTAACCCTGTAATGCAGAGATTTCGTACAGTAAGCAGAGAAATTGACAACGAGCAGAGCATTAAAACAACTAAAAGATAAAAGATGGGGATAGGATGGTGGATTCGTGAGTTCATACCACAGTAACTAAACAGTAGAAAGTTTAGGGATAGAAAACACAAAATATTTTTTGGCCAGGGACATCAGAACAGTAGTTTCGATCCAGAGGCTTTTAATAGACCAATTTTAAAAATGTTCAAAAAGTAAAGTTCCAAAAGTATTTCAAAAAGTAAAACGTTCTGTGTTTCCATCTATTGATAAGCGTCCAAAACATGAAAAATTGAAATAAATTCTTCATATTTCATTCATATAGTCATTCATTTGTCAAAGGAAAGAAAAAAATTCACTGTGTTTCGCTATGAAACCAGTCTTTTAAAGAGTTAAATTGCTGAGTATAGCCTCAGCAAACAGGGCTAATTCTTCATCTATTACAAGTCTAAAATTTAGGTATGTTAAATATGAACTACACTAAGCTTTTCTGTATATTTTAAATCAAACTGCGTTTAAAAATTCATATATCAGTAGTTATGTATAAATTGTGTTTTGACGCGTATCCAAATAATACACTTATATAGACATTCCCATGTCCAGCGCTAAAAACAATGCGAATAATCGTCTATTTTTGAGATCAGAATTATTAATTACACACAAATTTAAAAATTATTGTAATTGAAAAAAATAAGATTATACACAGTCTACCAATAAGTATTTGGACACCTGTCATAGCAAAGAAAAACTAACTTTATTCAAAATCACTAGTTGGTAGAGCCTCCACGAGAGGCAATAACAGCGTAAAACCCCTGGGGCATACTTTCCACAAGACTTTGTATTACAGCTAGTGTTATTGTCTTCCACTCGGCTTGGAGTAGACATTAAAGTTCCTTCACAAATTTTGGACGGGTAGTGCACCCCTTAATTCGGCGATCCAACTCGTCCCAGAGGTTCTCGATAGGGTTCAGGTCTGGGCTCTGGACAGGCCAGTTCATTCGATGAACTCCATTGGCACCATATCAAGCCTTGGTTCAAGACATGACAACTGGCATTATCGTCCTGAAAGTAAGAGGGGTCCAACCTGTTAAAAAGGCCACAACGTAGGAATCACATTGTCATCCAAAATACTGCAGTAGGCATCGGCTTTGAGCTTACCATGAATGGGAACCAAGGGTCCCAGTCCATACCAGGAGAAACATCCCACACCATAATTCCACCTCCGCCGAACTTGACTGTTGGCACAATGCATTCTGGCAGGAGACGTTCTCCAGGCAGAGGCCCGACCCAGACCCTCCCATCCGAACGGTAAAGGGTGAACCTTGATTCGTTGCTCCAACGAACCCGTTTCCACTACGGTCCAATTTCGATGTGCTTTGCACCACATTAACCGAGCAGCGCGGTTGGACTTTGTGATCAAAGGCTTGTGGGCAGCAGCACGACCATGAAAACCAAGCAGATGTGTTTCCTTACGAATGGTATTAATTGAAACAGTACTCCCGGATGCCTTTTGAAACTCCTCGCGGATGAGGGCCATCGGTTGGGTGCGGTTCTTCCGAATTTCTCTGGACAGCACTCGTCAGTCTCTATCTCCCAGTTTCTTTGGTCTGCCGACTCGGGGGACATTCCGACAATCACCGCTCACCTTCCACTTCTTAATCATATAGGCCACTGTCGATTTTGGGTACTTCAGTTCGCTAGATATGTCCCTTAAGGATTGGCCACATTTGTGATACCCAATAATTATACCTTTCTCGAAATCAGATAGCTCCAAACTGTACGGCATCTTGCATGCGACTAATGCCGATTCTGTTTCCTACTCTATGTATACCAGCGGAGACCGTGACGTACCTCAGGACCGCAGATATCGTCATTTCCATAGGTGTTCAAATACTTATTTGTAGATAGTGTAATATATACTAGTCATCCGTCATGGTGTACCTGATGTAATTGCCTATTGTTTCGATAGATTGTCCGTCAAATTTGACGTGTTTAAATTGATATATATGCAGGAGAAATATCTGACATTCATCAAAATAAAGAAACATATATGTTTTACAACAGCAAATATATTTTTACTTGCATACTTCTTTATAAAAAAAGCCTTTTTATTAACTGCATTTTGTAATATTATTTCAAAGATAATTTGTTCTGAGCACGGTTGATACGTTAGTACTTTAACGATATTCACCCAAGAAATGAATTCAACTGAAGTATTTGTTTTTAGTATATATTACTTGCCGATAAACTGCGGACTTTGGAAACGTGAGTGATAAGGCTTTACTATTTATAGTTGTTCATAATCTAACAGTTATTTACGGTTTGTTGTATTACTGTTTTTAAAATCAGTTATAATCTCAGCTTTTAAAATACCCGAGTTTATTTTTATAACTATCTGCGTCGTGCAGCGGCGTACCTATAACATTTGCCGCCTGAGCGGTTTCCTATTTGCCGTCCTTTCCAAATCATTTAAACATTGCCTTTTTTTAATAAACTTACATAAATAATTTTTGAGATAAACCTTACCTCTACTTGATTTACAGAGAAAAAAAAACATGAGAAATGTTTTTATTTTTTTATTAATTTATTTTATTATTAAAAAATAAAATTATTTATTTTTATTAAGTTTACGAACATTTTAAGCACACTTTCTATTAAATTGAAAAATATAACTTTTGAGGTCATGAAATTATAAATATCTAGATCATGAATCTGTATTAAATTCTCCCATAGTTTAAAACGTCGATAAAACCAAACGATGATTTAGTTAGAAAAAATTCGATAAAAATCATAAAATTTTAGGAATTGTCGTGAAATGTTTGAGTTTTCCCAGCCTGTATAAAAAATTAAAGGGAAGAAGAATATTTTTCAGCTGCATATATTTAATACTGTTCAATCAAGATTGATAAAAATCACGATTTCTTTAAAAAAAATAAAAAAAGTCGGATTTTTTCCTTTAAATCGGATTTTTTTCTTATTTAAATCATTTTTTTTATTTAAATAGTATTTTTGATATTTAAATATATTTAAGTATAATATTTGATACAAGCAAATTAAATTGTTCAAGTTAGATGTCTAAATCAATTAATTCTTTTTTTATATATAATAAAAAATACATATAACTAAAATAAATATATATAATATACTAACAAGTGTGCAAGTGCTTCGCTACGGTGAATTTAATATATTACTTTTAAACAAAGATTTTTTTTATCCTGAAAACTCTCTAAATTCGTCACAGTTCAGTTCGAATCATAGGCATATTTATATATTTCTATTATATGTGTGTTATAACAATATTCTGCCGAACGATGGCCGAATGGTTAGGGTGCTGGCCTTCAGAACCGGAGTTCGTGGGTTCGAATCCCACTATGGCATGGATGTTCGTAGCCGTTCGGAATCGGCTTTAAGCAGTAGGTCCCGGTCTCATTAGCCCTCGTATTGCAAAAAGTAGACCGTAGCGCTCCAAAACCAAATAAAACCAAAATATAACAATATTCAGTTTTTATACATCAGTTTCCATTAAACTTGAGTTGTACATCAATAAGATGTGAACGAGTGTGCAAAATAAGAGTGCGAAAATTTGACAATAGTTTCGAAGAACTTCTCCTGGTTATTAAACATTCCGGACTACTCAGAAGCTGATGAACCATTGTCCGATTCTCCGAAATGATATAGGATCAAGCGTCGTTTGCGCCTCATACAAAATTTTTATATAATTTTTTTTTTCCGAATCATGGCTGAATGGGTGTGGATGTTCGTAGCCGTTCGGGATGGGTTTCAAACAGAGGATACTTGTCTCATTGGCCAATAATAACGCAGAAAAGTAGTAAATGGTACAGCTCCAAAGCAAACCAAAAATTTTTCCCACGAAAATCTTCTTTATTTTCAGCACTTCAGTACTTCGGTTATGACTAACTATGTTAGACCAAAACAAAAGCAAACATGCAGAAATTAGAGTATAGAGCTTTCTCAATTGTCCTAAAGACTATTTTATCTATTCTATTTTACATAATCCTTGCAAGGGTTCTTTTTTTATCTCATATCTCCATCCTTTCTGTACTCCACAGTCTCTAATTCCGGATTTTTTGTGTATCCAACCTTCTTTTTATATCCCTATCTTTCTACCAATTTCGTAGAAAATAAAAAGGTGTTAAACATAGTATAAAATTATTTTCTATGCAGGCCATTTCTAATATGCTAAAAATATGAAATGCTGCAACTGCTAATATCGCGGAAAATCTGTGGAGGAAGTTACATAAAACTATAGACGGTTTATAAAGTTGTCCAATTAGCCAGATAAGAAACTTTCATAAATCAGTAGAAAATAATTATTTGCAATATAGGGTTTTTTGCTTATTTTAATTATCTATATCATAATTTAAATAAAGGATGCTTCATGTTAATTTATACATTTTACTCTTTCAATCATAGAATTATTAGAAAGATGAGGGTAGACTAAGGGCTAAGTAGTCACAATAATTTTTATTGTTTATGAAAATTTTACAACTTCTTATTTTGTGACAGCGGTTCAATGTTAAATGTTTTATAAATAAAAACAAGTTTAGTTGCTTTGTCGTTTCGGAAGTCCAGAGTTATTCTCAGGTTCATAAAAATAAATAAATAAATAAAGCATAATAAGGATAAAAAGGATAATACTTATTACATTTTTGGGTCATTTGTTTACATTTTTTAAAGGCACTTAATATTTAAAAAGTCAGAGCATTCTTTTCAAGGTATGATAATGAAATTTTTACTGTGCCAGTAATTTTTTAATACAAAAGACGAAAACAATGTGATGAGGCGATTTAGATCAGCAATATAATTGATTAATTCATTCCAGAAGTAAAATGCTTGGGATCTAAATCTGACCTCATCACATCCTTTGTAAAGGACTGGGGATCCATAAAATTATTTCAACCTTTTTTTTTTTCGTCTTGTGCGAGATTCTCGGGCGGGGTTCTGATCCCAGTCCCAGATTAGAATCCCGTCTCCGTACATGACACTAAATAAGAATGTACCTTTGTGGAGTTATTTGTGAGTCCCTAAGGGTCAGTGCCTAGTTTGAAGGGGCAAGGTTTTTCCAAGTTGGTGGTCTCAAGGCGGGGTTAAGAAGACCAATGAAATTTTACAACTATCCCGATTGGACTAACAGAAGGAAGAGGGGACAAAGATGAAATTGATGTAAAAGAAGAAAAGTCTAGAAAGAAAGGAGGAGAGGTTCGAGAGTGTAGTCGAATCGAAGGGAGCCGAGCAGTCGAGTCGGAGACAAATCTGACTGTCAGTGTTCAGGACTCGAGTACGGGGGACAGAGTATGGGGATCAAAGGAGTTGGGCCCAAGGAACACCTCGACATCTCTCAACGACCAGAAGTTTCCAGCTCATCCGCTTTTCAGTATCAACCCGAGTTATATTAGAAGTCCCCATACCAGCGGCGATACGGAGTCCACATTATCATCACGTCAATCGAAAGGTATCTACAAGAGTTCCCCCGAGTACAGCCTTGGCACACCCAAAAGATCCACAAAGGTACGCATTATTATACATATTTGAAATTGAGATTGGGTCCTCTCTCCTATATACATAGAGTTAGCTAAGTGGTAGGAAAGTATTATTATCATATCTTAATTGGTGTGGCACCTATTCTGGTTATAATAAAAGTAAATCGTATGAAACTTAATCTGAATCTTGTATATTAATCATGTATCTATATATAATTGTAATAAATTGACTTCTTTTTACTTTAAAGCCGTTTTCAGCCGTTCTTAATTTAGAGTATTAGTTTATTTTTATTTTATGTCTGTAGTCACTCAGAGCCTGTGGTTGGATTTAAACTTAACTTAATATCTACCCAACGCAACTAAAATAATATTTAGTCTTTGGGACTAAAAGAAATAAAACAATCACTATACATCTGATCATAGGTGAATACCTAAATATAAACGAGAGCTACACGACAAACAACATTTGACTGACAGATAAGAAAGAGATAGGGGAGAAGAAATGAATAGCAGGTAGCGTGCTATTTAAAACTAGCATATAGCTCGTCATATGACGGGATCAGTAAAATTTTTAATTTTTCAGAATTGTAAAGTACCCCATGAAGCAGGTAAAAATATTTTTTTTTTGGCTGAGAATTACCTTTCAACGAAAATAATCGATTAAAATTATCACATATGTACTTAATCTATTATTTAAGTCAAATAAAAAAGAAAATTATTTATGTAATATCTAAGTTTAGTGAAAAAACGTATGGAAATAATGCAGAAAATATTTAAATAATTTAAAATAAGATATGATTAAATGAGATGGTTAAAGGAATGACGTCATAAGGCTAGAAAAAATTGTTATTATGTGATAAATTGATAAATTTAATCGCTTGCTCTTAAAATAGGGCTTGATATAATGGCATTAAACGCTCGAAAAGGGGACGGGTTGGATTTCGAAAGTTTTAAAGAGGACAGTATTTTCCGCTGTGATACGAAGCTTATTCATGCGAATTTACTTCAGGATATCGGATCTATAGTTTAGGAAAGATAAACTTTACTCGCTTTGAATTATGCAAACCCTAACCCACCAAAAATCCAATATGGATGCTCTATCCATTCCAGGTCCAAAAGCTTCATAACTTCGAGGACAGGCGAACAGATAACTTAGGCTATTATTACATTACGAGAAGAAAGTTTAAGGATACACAACATGAAATGTTTATGTGGCCAGGGACATCCGTAAAGCAATACGTGAATTTAATACAATAAAAATTATAAAAATTATAAAAAGTTGAAAAAATAGTAAAAATTTATTTTAAAAATAATAAAATGACTTTTAAAATAATAAAACAACTTTCGGAACAAGAATTTAAAAGAAAAAGCAAAAAATATTAAATTTCTTAGACATTAAAAGAATGGGCTGCGTCGCGGATAGAACCAACAATCCGAGAAGTACGACGATCAAATAAACGGACATTCTACCAAACGTACAACAACCGCACACTGTGAAAGAACTAATCAGAGTATATGAAGGTTCAAGTAGAAACAGTCCAGAAATTTAAATATTATTTTCTGACTTTGCCATCCTATTAAGAATGAATTTTTTATAGAATAAAAGGAAGGATAAAGCTTGAAATAATAGCATTAAACGCTCGAAAAGGGGGAATGGGGTGGATTTCGAACTCACTTTTAATTTTACTAACCCTAACACATGAAAAATCCAATATGGATGCCTGTATCCATTCCAGGTACAACCGCTTCATAAATTCGCGGACAGACAACTTAGGCTATTAATATATAGGGGATGATACAAAGACAGGCAGGGTGCTGCAGCCTCCTGAAACCATCTAAGAGCAACTCTGGGTTGTCAATATTTTTTTATTGTGCTTATTACTAACAGCTTTCATTTAAAAATTCAGTTTTTAAAAATTGATTTAAATCAATGATTTAAAAAAAATCAATTGATTTAAATCATGATTTAAATCAAGATTTAAATCGGGCTGATTGAAATCGTTCAACCCTGTGTTCAATAAAATTCAAAAATAGAATATCCACAGTAGAAGAATTCTCCCATTAATCGCTTTTAAAGATTTAATCTTTTTTTTTTTTTTTTTTTTTTTTTTTTTTTTTTTTTTTAAAGCTTGATGCTGTGCTTGAGTGGTTGCTAGCATGAACGATTTTTCTTTATTATCATTATTATTATTATTTTCGGAAAAACTTTGAAGCGTGACAAGGGTAGTTGTAGAAGAGATGGTCCATGCCTCAAATAGGTCGCTGTTTTATTTTCGCATTTTCTTAAGAGATTTTTTGTTTCTCCGAGTACGGCTCAGTTCTTATACTTTCCGGTCCTGAAATACGAGGCTATGTTTTTTTGCATTTTCTTTCTGTACATACTAGCATACAGCCTGTCATATGACGGGATCAATAAAATTTTTAATTTTCCACAATTGTAAAGTACCCTAACAGGCAGGTAAAAAATTGTTCCTTTTAGGCTGAGAATTATCTTGCAAGAAAAATAATCGATGGTTAAATTTAAAATTATCACATATGTACCTAATCTATTATTAATGCCAAATATAAAAGAAAATTATTTACGTAATATCTAAGTGATAAAACGTATGAAAAAAATGCAGACGATAATTAAATCATTTAAAATAAGAAATGATTAAAGGAGATGGTTAAAGGTATGACTTCATAATGCTAGAAAAAATGTTATTTTTACCCATTTAGAGTGTTAAACTATTGCAGTCGAGATAAGTCACAGGTGACATAAGTGTCATAATGATGTCAGAAATCGACATTATGACTCACAAAAAGGGAATTTATGGTACCAAATTCCTATTTCTGGCGACTTTTGACGTCATTATGATGCGGAAGTCGCCTGTGACATATCTCGATTGTAATATGGTAGCGCACTTATGTGATAAATTGATAAATTTAATCGCCTGCTCTTAACCGAGGAAAATAGGGATTGAAATAATGGCATTAAACTCTCGAAAAGGGGGAAAGGGGTGGATTTCGAACGTTTTAATTACGACAGTATTTTTCACTGTTATATGAAGCATAATTATACCAATTTATTTTAAAATTGGATCTATAGTTTAGGAAAAGATAAACTTTACTCGCTTTGAATTTTTCTAATCCTAACTATTGAAGAATCCAATATGAATGCCTCTATTTATTCCAGGTCCAACCGCTTCATAAATTCGAGGACAGACGGACAGACAACTTAGGCTGTTATTACGTATGGGATGTTACAATTCACATCTTCATCAGTTGTTTTAAAATAATACAGGAATTTTAATAGCTTTTAAGTTTTCAAAACATATATAATACGGAGCCCGGTTTATAAGTTAAAAAAATTCATGCGATATTTTTATTTTCACATTAATATAATTTTCAAACATTGTGTCTCGAAAAATGTTACAGATATTTTGAAATAAAACAGAAAAAAATAAAATAAAATTAGCATGAAATAATGTTTTGTTTTAATCTAAACGGAGAAATAGCTGGATGAATATTGAAATAAGGTAAAAAAAATTCTCCGCCCGCGATTTTCACGTGAATCGCAGTCCGGGACGAAACTGATACCCCCCTCCTTAAATCGCGGGAGCCGATCGCGGTGGGTTAAGCTAAAAGAAACCCGAGATTAGTGATATTAAATATATGTGTAACTTAATCTTAAGGTAATAGTAGACATTAAAAGGTGTGTTTTTTATAAACTATTAATTTAAAATACACATTTTGTACGCAAATTAATAAAACTTACTTTAATTTACCACATTAAAAGTTTCATTAAAATAATTTCTTTTCAATAATTCATCTTTTATCAAATTTTCTGTTAATATTTAAACTGCCCTTTTGACTTTTAATTTTTCATAGATTTCTACAAAATGTTTATCAAACACTCCTTAGTACACATTAAATCAAATGTGCTGCGTATCCGTTATAAATTTCGACATTATTTAGATGATTAAAACACAGTTTAAAAAAATTAAAAAAGTCGAATTTTAAAATGAAAATTCTAGGTAAAGGTGTAAAAATATTTTCAGTAATCTAAATTTTATCTTAAAATTAATTTTTTGTACTTAAATTTTCTGTAATTTGAATTTATCGCCAAAATAATACCTAAATTTGTTCAAAATATATTAAAGTGATAATAAGGCAACAATAAAATCAAAATTAAAAATTATTTCGCAAGGAACATTTTAAAAATTTATATAAAAAAATTTAAACTAAAAAATTTTTTCTGATATTAAAAGAAAATTAATGTGACTTGTACAGTTATACGTTAGTGTATTCGTGTACAAAATTTCATAACTCTAAAAATTTATAACTTATCAATAATTTCCAAAAATATTTTTTAAAGTCCATCCCTCCCCTTAAAATCAAATGTATTTTTTTTAAATAAATGTATCACACCAATCTGAAAAGTTAGAAAATAAACTTGCCTTTCTAGTTGTTAATATAGTGCTATGGGGTCAACATGGGGATTCAGTATAGACTGAGAAGCGATAGAGGGTACACCTTATACCGACTGATAATGTAGAAGTTAATCCTTACTAAACGTAGACTGTATACACTGTCTACCAATAAGTATTTGGACACCTATGCAAATGACGATATCTGCGGTCACGAGGTATGCCACGGCCTCCGTCGGTATACATCGTGTAGGAAACAGCATCGGCATTAGTCGCATGCAAGATGCAGCGCAGTTCAGAGCTCTCTGATTTCGAGAAAGGTATAATTATCGGGTATCATAAATGTGGCCGATCCTTAAGGGACATATCTAGCGATCTGAAGAACCCAAAATCGACAGTGGTCTGTGTATTAAAAAGTGGAAGGTTAGCGGTGATTGTCGGAATGTGCCCCGAGTCGGCAGACCAACGAAACTGGGAGATAGAGACCGACGAGTGCTGTCCAGAGAAATTCGGAAGAACTGCACCCAACCGATGGCCCTCATCCGCGAGGAATTTTAACAGGCATCCGGGACTTATCGCGGGTTGTAAGTCGAATATTTTTGTGGTTATTTGTAGCTTAAAATACTATTATTTCAGTTTTTTAAAAAAGGTTGTAGTGTTAAGAGAATTTTTAAAATATAGTTTGCTACTAACGAGATGTGTTTACTCTAAATCTTACCTCGTAGCACGAAACAATATTTATATTTTAAAATAGGTGTGTTATTATTTGGCACTTTTTTAACAATACAGTCGAAGCTGGCTAATTCAAACATGGTTTATTCAAAAAATTGGATAATTCGAATTGTACAATTTCTCCTTATTTCCTATACAATGTGATATTAAAATTACGTGGCTATTTAGAAGATAATTCAAGAATATTTGGGTTAATATGAATTCGTCGAAATTTTTTCCAGAATTGCGAACTTTTATTAGAATTACACCTTCAATTCATCCTAATCCTAATTACACGTTGAGTATGGCGTACTTTAACATGGTTTGGCGTCACCAGTTTAAAAAAATCCATAAACATTAATTATTAAAAAAAGATAATTAGAAATTTGAGAAAACACATACCCTAAATTGCTTTTGAGAAATTTATGAAAAGAAAAATACATCTCAATCCGTTCTGTATTTTTTGCGTCATGGGTGCACAGACACAAATTTTCTCATTTTATGATACAGAGACATACTCGTATGTAAAACATTTTACTTGAACGGGTTGACGTTTCAATTAAATCTAATAAAAAAAAATATGTTCAAGCAAAAGCTATATGTTGTAAAATATTTTTCAAACATTTTCTCCCTAATAAAGAAATTATTCTTCAAATTCGAGCTGGAATGCCGCCTCATATAATTTGCCGCCCCTCCTTGTGAGTCTTAAAAAAATTCTTTTAGCCCTCGTTTAGCAAAACATGTAGACCGTTGCACACACGCACACAAACGGAACAGAAATCCAACTTATTCCGGGTTACTTTTTCCCCCTTTATTTCCCGAGAAATTTAGTGCTTGCAAACCCATCAGGAATTTCTGTTTATCGTGCAATGAGCGTGTTTCGGGTAAACTTCCCTGTTTATTGTAATGTTGCAACGGAATCGCGTATCAGTGCAGTTTATCTCCTCTCCTTTTTTATCAACGTTGACTGTAATCTTCTATTTAAAGTTACAGGCTTGCGTCAATATTTGTGTATGTCAGACATGTACAGCATGTGACATTTGTGCTAATCGATGACGAAAAACGGCTTTCTTAAGATTCCGAAGGATTGCGCAATTATGTAATGAGTAATTGTCTGGAACACATGTTTAACGAAACATAGTGCTCCTCGAAATTTAGATGAATCTCTACGTGGACTCCGAGAACAAAGGCCATTTACCTTTAAATAAAAATTGAATTTTTCTTAAGATTCCGAAGGATTTCGCAATTATGTAATGAGTAATTGTCTGGAACACATGTTTAGCGAAACATAGTGCTCCTCGAAATTTAGATGAATCTCTAGGTGGACTCCGAGAACAAAGGCCATCTACCTTTAAATAAAAATTGCATTTTTCTTAAGATTCCGAAGGATTGCGCAATTATGTAATGAGTAATTGTCTGGAACACATGTTTAGCGAAACATAGTGCTCCTCGAAATTTAGATGAATCTCTAGGTGGACTCCGAGAACAAAGGCCATCTACCTTTAAATAAAAATTGCATTTTTCTTAAGATTCCGAAGGATTGCGCAATTATGTAATGAGTAATTGTCTGGAACACATGTTTAGCGAAACATAGTGCTCCTCGAAATTTAGATGAATCTCTACGTGGCCTCCGAGAACAAAGGTCATCTACCTTTAAATAAAAATTGCATTTTTCTTAAGATTCCGAAGGATTGCGCAATTATGTAATGAGTAATTGTCTGGAACACATGTTTAGCGAAACATAGTGCTCCTCGAAATTTAGATGAATCTCTACGTGGTTGCTTGGTTGTATGAAATTTAGTGGCACTAATTCCTCAAGGGACAAACTGCGCCAAACAAGACGAAGAATCTCTACGTGGACTTCGAGAACAAAGTCCATTTACCTTTATATAAAAATTGAATTTTTCTTAAGATTCCGAAAGATTGCACAATTATGTAATGAGTAATTGTCTGGAACACATGTTTAGAGAAACATAGTACTCATCGAAATTTAGATGAATCTCTACGTGGCCTCCGAGAACAAAGGCCCTTTACCTTTAAATAAAAAAATTGAATTTGTTGTTGTTTTATGTCATTTGGTCAAACCAAGCACGACTGATCCGAAGGCTAATTCGTATTAAAGCAAAGGGGTGAGACTTTCGTTTTGATGAGCACCTCAAGGGTAAAAGCACGACTTATGCTCAAGTGGGTCCTCGTAAATTTGAAGTAGGGTCCAAGCAGAAGACTCATAGGCTTGGACTGCCATCCCCAGAGGTATTCATTGAGAACTTGGAGGACATTGTGACCACGAACATATTTTAACCCCAGTCACCTTTAAGGAATACGGCAGATCTTAGGCCGGCTCGGGCTCCGAACCCACAACTAGAGATGTAAAAAACACGGAATTTTGAAGAGATGGGAATAAACCAGGGAATTTTGGGGAATAAACCCGGAATTTTGGGAACTTTGGGAAGAAATCATTTTAACAATGTTTACATTTATTTTTTCAACAGTGGCTATTTAAGAACTAGCATATTATTTCTAAAAGATTTTTTTTTACTTTTGGCAATATATATATATATATATATATATATATATATATATATATATATATATATATATATATAAAGAAATAATAGCAATGAGCATTTAAATGATTTTATAGTAGTACTTATGTAATTAATTACCCTATTAGTCTTATCAAACACATAACTGGTTTCTTCAATTTTGATTGCTAATATAGTAATTATATACATTATTTTTTATCCTTATTTATTATGTAATTTGCTTTTCCCCCTCCTTTTATAATATAAAAATATTTATCTTTAAATTTAAAATAACAGCTTATTATTTTTGTAATGCATATATCATTTAAAGGTGTAATCAAATGACACTGTTGAATTTTGTGTCCAATTCCTACACACACACATTTTATATATATATATATATATATATATATATATATATATATATATATATATATAGAGAGAGAGAGAGAGAGAGAGAGAGAGAGCAATATCGAAGAAAAATAATGATTTATGAGTTTTGTGACACTACAGATTATTGCCTAATATTTATGTAATATTAAAAATATTGTATATTTCTCAAAGGAAAAATATACTCATACTTTCATGCTAAACATACCTTGCCAAATATAGTTAGTTAATCCCAATTATTCAATTTTTTTCATAGCATATAATAGTTAAATTTTGTGAAAATATCAATTTTTGAGGTCTACAACAAAGACAGAAAAAAATGATGGTTCCAATTGTGCCATAGGAACTGTCGACTTCAAAATACTTCAAAATTTCCATGTTTTGGAAATTTTCAAAATTACCTTCCCAAAAAACCCGATTTTTCCCGGGCTTAAAGCGGGTTTTTTCCACTGCTCACAACTCTACCCACAACGTTCCAGTTACGAGAGCGTTGACTTTGCCGTCTGAGCTACCATGGCTCAAAATTGAATTTGATGTCTTAAAATAGAGAAAAGGGATGTAAATGTATACTATGTTTGCAAATACCACAGAAGAGTTGGGACTCCAATTTGGGCATAGAGTTTCTGTGTAGCCACAAAAACCTCGGTCTCGATACAAACATAGTAAATACAGGTATATAAAACCAAATTATTTTATAATTAAAATGAGATAAACACCACATATCCCACTAATCTTTTCTTACTATATTTTTTTCTTCGAGAGGGGAGTAGGTGTTTATTTTGTCTTCTAATAATAATTTCAGTTTTATAATTCATTAAAATATTTTGTATTTTTAAGCAAATACACAAAGCAGACGATTTTTGACTATATATTCTTTAAAAATATAGTCAAACTTTTATTAGTTTATTGTGAGGCCTGGTTAAAAGCTGAAATTTTTTTATATGAGTGGTTTAATGTTATCTGAATGTCTTATCTGAAACTATTTCATTGCAAGCTTTGGATTTAGCAGGGACTTTTTATTATGAAACTTCTTAAAAAGCTTTCTTTTTGCGAGAAACCTCTAGAGCTGCAGTCGCCAAATGGTAGTGGTCCATGATATATTTTTGGATGATCCGCAGAGAAAAAAACCCCGTTGATTATTTATTATAAGCTGTAGCACAACTAGCAAAAAAGTTTCATAAACATTCAGATAAAAATATGAAAATTAACATCGTTGTCAAGATCTCATTTTTGGCTCTCTACAAAAAACGAATACTCTTCACTGAGTGAGAAAGCACTGAAAATTTTAATTCAACTTTCAACAACATTTTAGAGCGATAAAACATTTTCATCTGTCACAGCAATTAAAATTCGATATCACTCTCGGCTTGAAATAAACGCAGCTCTCCGTTTTGTAATAACGCCGCTGGAGCCAAACTCCACATACAGTTGATCGATAAACAAGAACAAATATCTCTTTAAAAATGTGTAACGCATAAGTAAGGTTTTTCTTTTTAACACTAGATTTACGGACCGAGCCAATTTGACCCATTAAAAATTTGATCACTATATATATATATATATAAAACTTTAATATCACTTTTCAAAAACATACGTTGGTTTTAGTTAAGTAATAAAATATATGTAAACTTTCATTCCTCTTCCCCGCAGACCCCTTCATTTCGTATTATCAAAAGAGCAATTTGTCGCAACGTCATGAACTACTATAATGCTCTTCCCATTTATTTTCATGTTTACAACAGCCAATAGGCAAATAATAAACTGCCCTTCTGTTTGAAACTAAAGCCAGAATTGTCATAAGTTGAGATGTGCCCTGCTGCATGAAATCGCCTTAATGTGGTATATCTATTTTCACGGTTGTGAGCCAATTTGACTCATAGAATGGTTTAACAGTTAATCGCATAACATGGGTCGCATCATTGCATAACATTATTGGTCCAATCAGGTCTGGGCAACTGTCAAGATTTTATTTTCCAGTTGGCTGAAGAGCTAAGAAGTAAATATAGAGAAGAAGTTGATAACACTTCCATTCCAATGATAGAAATTCATGCTACTGACGCACGGAAGAATTACCAAGTTCAACAATCATGCTAAAGAAACAAACGTAGAAACCATTGTGCTAAATGTAATAGAAATGTTTGCGGAAAATGTGTTTAAGAACAGATTTTATATGTAAAAAAATGTTTTTCATGAATTTTTTGATGATAAATATTTTATTTAAATTAATTTGGAACTATTTTCTTTTCAAAAAACTTCAATTTCCTTGTCAAATTGGCTCACTTCAGTAAAAATAGGTATATGTTCAACATCCGTAAATCTAGTGTTAAACAACTATATAACTTTTTTAGTGTTAATATGTGCAATTTTGTATTAACAAAATAAAAGTTTCTGATTATTATTCTTAATGTATTTACTGCCTTTTTTTAATTTTAAATTCATATAATTTGGGGTGCACTAAACAAAAATTATATATATGTAGTGGTAATTGAAATTTTAAAGTTTCCCGATCACTGCTCTAGAGCATTGGTTACCAACCTGACAGTACATGAAAGCTTTTTCAGTGTGTGGTTTAGTTTGTTTTCGAGCGCTGCGGTTTGCTGTTTTACTAGACTAAGGCTAATTGGGACTACTGCTTAAATCCGATTCCAAATGGCTACGAACATCTGGACTACGACAATGGCTACGACAGGAGTGGAATTCGAACACAGGAACTCCAGTACAGAAGAGCAGCGCCTTATCCATGCTGCCATCGTTCGTTCCAGACAAGTCAGAAAAGTTTTATTTTTGCAATAAATATATTCTGTATTTTGAAATAAATGTTACTTTCTATATACAAAATACAGTAGAACCTCGATATAACGACCCTCTGTGGGACCAACATCATACGGTCGTTGTAACGAATTGAAAAAATAATTAAAAAAAAATTAGCATAGAAATAACGCAACAGTACATTCTTAGAGAACACTTCTATTTATTTGTATTTCCATTACTGAATTTTTGAAAAAAAGTCTTTGATTAAAGCCTGTTTCAAGTTCATTTGGGAATTTTTCATTATCACTGATTCCATATCCGTTAGATTTTGAAAAATATCTTCAGAATTAAATTGTCTTTCAAAATATTGACGCAAGGCATTGATGGCTTCTTTTTCATTCATTTTTTCAAAAGCTTGGACAATTTCTTCTCCGTCGTCGGAATTGCATATTTCTTCATTTCCGGTAATAAGGGCAATAAAATCGTCCTCATTCAAATTTTCTTCGCAGCACTGTACAGTTTCGTCTACCTCAACTAACATATCAAAAGATAATTGAAGATCCGGAAATTTGACCCTGAGGAGCTGGGTCATTTCATTAATGTCTGGAGTGTCATCTACCTAGGACATCAATGTCGTACGTGACGAAAGGGTCCTTTAAGCAAACAAAAAGAGAGGAGTAAAGGTTTATTGAAGTTGCACCACAGTACAATAATTTTAAAATAGCCCAGTTGCTCATGAGTTCTGTGGTCTAAAATTGACGGTCGCTCTAACGAAAAATAATACGCTTGGGGTCGTTGTAATGATTCAAAATTAACATTATTCCTATGGTAAAATAATTGGGACTTTTTAAGATGGTCGTTCTAACGAAGGGGTCGTTGTATCGTGGGGTCGTTTAAAAGAGGTTCTACTGTATAAGCATTTTTCATGGAGATATGAAAACAAATTTTCATACAGAATGGGGCGTTGATCATTAAAATGCTCTAGAGTCAGAAAATAACTAAGAGAAACCAGATATATGTAACTCATAATTTTTGTCAGTCAATAATTTAAAAATCACAGAATCAGAATTCCAAGAGTCTGGATGCTACCATATTGCAGTCGAGATATGTCACAGGTGACTTTCGCGTCATAATGATGTCATTATTATGCGAAAATTACATGTGACATGGCCGCAAGATGGTAGTACCCTATGATTACGAAATAATTACATTAGACGCTCTAATTGAAGAAAAGATCGTAAATTATCTGAAGAGATATCGTGTGTGGCAGACTCTTAATACAGTCACGGGGCAGCACCTATCTCCCAAACAATGTTTTATGCATCATATGGTACGACAGACAATTTTAAACAATAGTTCTTTTGGTTTGCTTGGAGCGCTACGGTCTAATTTTTGGCTATGTGAGGGCTAATGAGAACGGGATCTACTGCTTAACTCCGAACTGCTATGGATATCCAGTGTGTATGGTGAGGTCAGCGGTGGTTTCTCTGTTATTTGTGCAAATGAACACGTGCATCTCCAAATAAAAAGTGCCCAATGTTGGCCAAATGGGTAGACAGCTGCTCTTCGGTACCGGAGTTCGTGGGCTCGAATCCCACTGATAGTAGGAATGTTCGTAGGTGTTCGGAATCGACTTTAAGCAATAGGTCCCCGTCTCATTAGCCCTCGCGTAGCAAAACTGTACACCATAGAGATCCAAATCAACAACTCCAAACTACAAAATAGATATAGTTACAAGTTAAATAAAATAATATTAAATGCAGCTCCATATTTTTTGTCAATTTCTTCCTCGCATTTTTAAATATCTAGCTTAAATATTCCAATATATAGTTAACTACTGTATTGTAGGTTTACTATTGCACAGAGCATTTTGTCTTTCATCCATTGCATGTACCACCGAAGAAATGTCCCTGGAAAACAAGTACAGGGATAGATGCAGAGTATGGAAAAGGGAGAGACACTGATGATACCGAACATTTTCGGTGCTTATTATATTTTTTCTTAGCAACTTTTATATATATATATATATATATATATATATATATATATATATATATATATATATATATATATATATATATACATATACATATACATACATATATATATATACATATACATATACATACATATATATATATATATATATATATATATATATATATATATATATTACAAACACATGTAAACAGTTAAGATGGCCCTAATAAAATCAATGTTTAAGAACTAAAGCTATAAAATTCTTCTACATGGTGTTTGGAAAGAGAAATTGAAATTAATTCATAGTTATGACCGGTGCAATTAGTTTTCTACAATTTATTACAGAAAATAACTGACAGACAGACTACGTTCTCGGATACCTACAAGTTTTGATAATCTTATTACTATTCTAATGGCTACTACTGCAGTTAGAAGATATTTCTCAACTAAAAATGTCTTTATTCTCCTTAAAGACATTTTTAAGAAGCTGTCTGAGCAAAGACAAACTAAGAGCTCTAGCCTTGTTCTCAATTGAAGAAAACGTGTTAAGTGACAAACCTTAATTCAATGAAAACGTTATTGTTTGCCTTTAAAAGGAAAAGACAGATGAGTGGATTTAATTTACAAATATACCACTTGCTACTTTGTAATTAATGCTCAAATATTTATTGTAAGCAATATTATGGTTTTATTGCATACTATAGCAAGAAATAAAAATTTTACAACTTATCTTTTACTTTGTACTTTGTATTTTTTTAATACTTTGTACCTCTGAGAACTTGTTTTCCTTTAACTACATGGTTTTCCTTTAACGTGTAAAAACACAAATACGTTTTAACTTGTTACGTTGTGTTTGCACATTCAATTTCCGAAATTTGCTTAAAAACCTCCATTTAAACAAACCACGAGCCGCTACTAAGCGTTGTTCTTTTAATGCAATTTAAAACAAAGCTTAGTTAAACCATTATGCTTCATTAATTTCTGGAGCGGTATCATTAACTCTCGTGTAGTAAAACAGTAGACCGTAGGGCTACAAACTAAACCATTTCAAGAGAGACATTCGTTTTAACTACTTTGGTTAAAACTTATTAAGTCCAACTTA
Organism: Pardosa pseudoannulata; assembly: GCA_032207245.1. Classification (NCBI taxonomy): domain Eukaryota; kingdom Metazoa; phylum Arthropoda; class Arachnida; order Araneae; family Lycosidae; genus Pardosa; species Pardosa pseudoannulata. The sequence continues at coordinate 128,526,341 of CM063501.1, forward strand.
TCTAGGTCAACGTGTTTCGGAAAGAACATTATTGATCGTTCCAGTAATGTGTGAATCATTTATGCTATCAAACCTTTATTTTTTATCGTTCATAAATAATTATGACTAGTTTTGGGGAAAAATTATTACTATTCTGTGAAACATATACATATATAAATAAAATGTTAATTTAGCAGGCTTTTCCTGGAACGATTTAAAAAAGAAATACGTGATTCATTCCGTTTCTCATATCAAGTGGTTGTGAATGTCCGCAGATGAATCAGATCGCCTGACCGTATTATACGCAGAACACAAAAAATCGTTACAGTTCTTCTAGTCAGCGGAATATCCGCAGCTTACGCGTGGGTTTAAAAATTTTGCCTGCTTTTCCGTTGCGATGAACTTTTTTTTGCCTCTCAAGGCCATGAGAGGGAGAAAGAGGGTCGATCTACATACTGTCGGTTCAACGATCGAAATCGGTTCGTTTCTATTCATTCACGTCAGAATTCAGCCACGCGTGATAGACAAACCTCATTCTTTTAAGTTTCAAAATAAAAAAAAAAGAAGCGTAGAAAAAATACATTTAATCAGCCTCTTTTGTGTTTAGAATTATTCAAGATCTTCTTCCCTCACCTGTGAATTTCATGTACGTTATCAAATAAATAATAATTCTGTATAATTTCACCTCACCCTCCCCACCTTTGATGTTCCAACCAATGGATAAAAGCGTCATATCTCGATTCTGATATTAACACTAGAACCGCTGGAGCAGTGATTTTGACGGTTAGGGTACTTTTAGAAATGATTTTCTAATTCAGCTCACCGAGTTTTCACGACTTTGAAAATTTTTAAGGTTTTTTGAATGTATAACTAATATTTCATAATAAGCATAAAAATTAATGCGATCGTTAAAGTAACAATACCTTTCGCGTTGAAAAGTCATTATTAAAACATTCTATTTATGATCCAATATAAAACAAAATGTCCTGTTATGCTCAGAAAAATTTTACGTATATTGCTAATAAAAGATCTAACTCTACAAATATATATATAATATATATATATATATATATATATATATATATATAGTTTTGTTAGATTGAGCAATACATTAAAATTATCAAATTATATAATGAAAGTGGGAAAAAAATCCATTTACCCACAAAATAACTTTTGAAATTTGTAAATAAGAAATTATTTTTTTTTATTTTAAATAAAAGCTAATTATTCTTTTTTTTTAAATTTTATGACCTTCAATTACATTAAGATAAACAATGTATTTTGTATTTTATACTATGATTAGGTATAAAATATAAAATTGAAAACTAATTTTTTTTAATTTTCAATTTAATAGTTTTATTTTTTTTAATTTTAAAATGCTAGATACCTCTAAAGTTTTAGTTTACAGAATAAAACAGACATTTTATTTGGTATAAAAATTTAGTTTCTACTATGCATATTTAAAAAATTTTCCTGTAAGTTAATTTTTTTTATTTGGTGTATGTGTCTTATATGTTACGATAAAAATATACTACTTGAAATGACGAAACTAAACAGTTTTTTAACTTTACAACGTTGTTAAAAAATTAGCACAAGATTCGTTCCAAAAGCTGCAGAACATTTTGTTTTACAATGATTCGGAAAAGGCTGTTATAATGAAGATCAAGGTACTATGTCCCTTTGAGATAGATCTGTACCTGGCATGTAGGTTTCCTCTAACTAAATGTACAAATCTATGTGGAAAATAAAATTCCGTCTAGCCGGCTCGCATTTTAAGAATGCTTATGAAATAATTAATAAAAATAAATTCTACGATGTAGAAGAAAGAGTACATTCTTTAGGATGCTATCTTTTTCTTTTTTAAAAATACACTGAGAAAACTAAATTCAGTTATAAATTATTTGCGAGAAATTCTAGTATACTTTTTTTCAAACTTAAGAACATTTAACAAACATTAAAAAAAGGAAAAAAAAACGTCCTAGAGAATTTTTTGTTGTATAACGTGGTATATCCCCCCCCTTTTTATTAATTAAAAAAAAGGAATTCTTTAATCCTAAAAAAAATTATTCAGGGCCAGAGGAAATTTCTCTCATAAGTTAACATTGAAAAGAGGAATCCAAAATGGCAGATACAGACCCAACTTAAGTGCACATGCACTCCTCTTTGGGTAGATTTTAGGTTTCTTGTACTTTTTATAAAATGATTTTGTTTGGGTTAGAAAATTTGTTAGTAAATTGTACATAGATTCCTGTAAAATAATTATTCCTTAAAAAAATATGATTCAATTTCTGTAATTCTTTTTAAATGTAGCAAATACTTTAAAGTTTGAACAACTTAAGGACCTGTAATTAAAACTTCAAATGCACTTTTAAGCATGGGCCGAAAAGCTTGGGAATTTGTCCGAGGTGCCAAAACTCGGAGGGTTGCATTTTGGCTGGGAGTGTAAGTATATTGATATCTAATTAATCGTAATTTTTAAAATATGGATATTTTCTTTCACTGAAAATGAATTCTTCGTATTTTATACTGTTTTAGCATAAAAGCTTAAAATATTTACAATTTTAATTCGAAAAAAGAAAAACACAATAAAACAGGGTTCCCACGGTCCTTAAAAGACCTTAAAAACTCCTTAATTTTAGCTTTCATTTTTAAGGGCCCTTAAAACTCCTTAATTTTTGTCACAGGTCCTTAAAAACTCCTTAATTTTTAAATTGGAATGCGATCAATTTCTCCATCAACGCGATCCATCGTCGTCACGTGATTTTCTATTAGTTTTCTTATGGGACAGTTTTTTTTTTTTTTTTTTTTTAGTTACTTATTATTTGACCAATAATCTTTCGCATACTGAAAAGATTTAAAGTCAGCTGCCCTTTCCTAATAGCTAACAGTCATGCAGATTTTAATTAAGCAAAGCATGGGGGTTGGGGGGTTGTAGATATTTCAGTTACTTATGGAAGTTTAATTTTTCTTGCATTGAATGTAATAGGAAAGTCTAAAACTTTCTTCTTTCCCAGGGAATGTCAGGTATAATCAGCTAGTATATACATATATATATATATATATATATATATATATATATATATATATATATATGTATATACATATATATGTATATATACATATATGTATATATATATATATATATATATATATATATATATATATATATATATCTATTTCATAGTAATTTTTAAATCCCCAGAAAGTACTGTTTATAATGTTGTTTTTATCCACAATTTATTTCTAGTTTGATCACTCAAAAAGCTTTAGATGTACATTTTTCAAAATTAGTTTTTGTCAAATAGATTTATCTTATATTAATTTTAAACACTTTTAAAATTTTAATTCTGAAATATTGTAGGGCATTTATTGAATTTTCCTTGTCTGGATCATAATCATTAAAATAGGTTCCTCAGGAAATAGGGTTTATGTCGTTATGCCGTGTATTTCAAGTAGGTCCTTATAAAATGTTACTTTGGTCCTTAGAAAGTTCTTAATTTTTGTTCTAGAAAAAATAGTGGGAACCCTGTAAAAGAGCGATAAGTTTAATTAAACAACTAAAAATACTATACTTCTATATAAAAAGCTTTTCGATGGAGAACTGAAAATCTCAGCATCAAATCTGTGAAATTGTGATTTTACAATACTTCAGGGATATGGAAAATTGGAGGGTAAGTCTATTTAGTTCATTTTATGGGTTTTAATAAAACCTTTTTTTTTCTTTTCAAGACCTTTTTAACCTTTTCTTAAGGGTCTCGAGACTATAAAATATAAATTGTAACAAAATAACAATATCCTTAACTTACAACAATAGATTCTGTTTTTCGGTATCAGAGTTCACGAGTGTGAATCATATTACAGGCATAGATGTTCATAGCCGTTGGGCATGCGCTTCAAGCAATAGGTCCCGGTCTCATTAGCAATAGTGTTGCAAAATAGTAGCGCCCCAAACCAAACAAATTTCAACCACTTCGTTGTTTTGAAACTAAAATGTCTAATTATCTTTTGTAGAACTCTTTATTCATTCTAATAGTCAAAAATATAACAAGCCTTTAAAAAAAAAGTAAAAAATTTATAACACTATTTTTGTGACCGTTAAAAACGTTTCCTCCTCCGAGAATATTTAAAATATTTGCATTTAAATGTCAGTTACTAAGTTTTTAAAGAACAAAATTTTACTATTTTTCCTTTTTTTTTTCAGAAAAATATTTATCCATTTTCAACTTTCTGGAATGTTGATATGTGCATATCTCTTTAAAACTAGACATTTTACGTCAAGTATCAATTTTAATTCGGTAATAACAAAACATAATACTGAAAATTTAATGCAAATATATTAGTTTTTGTAAAATGTTGCGCGTAACACGAAAAAATCCCATTCCCAGTGGAATAGTTACTGACTAAAAATAGCTACTCTCTTCAAATACTGGAATAGTAGGGTATTTTGTGCACCATAACAAAACAATATATATATATATATATATATATATATATATATATATATATATATATATATATATATATATAACATCACTAAATATTTGAAAAATGGTAGTAAAAAGAACTTGGTAAGTCACAAAAACAACGTAAGTTAGGCGTCCTCACATAAATATATCAAATGTTTACTGTCAAACACAAATCACTAGAGTGGCTGTTATATTTTTAATCATGACATTCTTATGCAGTTTGTTTTAAGATGAGAAAATCTCTGGATATAACTTGAAAAAAAAATTGCAATAAGGAAGGTTTAGGCTCGTCCTTTTAATTTTTATTGCTAAAGTGGGACGAAATTTAAAAGACGTGCCTCGAGTTGTTTTTTTGAATGCCCGTTTAGTGTTTCTAGTTACCCTTTTCCGGAGGCTCATTTAGCCTCATATAGAAAGGTAGCCTCAGGTAGAAAAAATAAAACTTAATTTTCTACGGAAGTTCTTACTTTTTTTAGTAAGAACTTCCGTAGAAAATTAAGTTTATTTTATTATATGGTACAATTTTATTCCATTATTATTAAGACCGTCAGTTGACCCATGTCTGTGACAAAAGGTTTTGGGGATATGAACCTCAATTTTAAAACCTGAACAAACTTTTTCCTTTCATATTTATAAAAATGCTTTTTCTTAAAATGAGACAACCCTCGAGTTTTACATGCTTTAAATTTTTTTTATGTAAATATCGATAGGAAAACGCAATTACGTTACCTTCTAGCCATCTATCATAAATTTTTAAGTGCCATTTTGAAAGTAAATCTTATTCTGCATTAAAATTAAAAGAAAACTGAAATATATCGAAAGTATCAATCATTGATCTCAAAATACTAAAGAAAAATATTAATACTACAAAAGGGACTGAATAAAATGCGAACAGCCTCCTGTACGATAATTTTCATCTATCCCAATAACAATTCAAGAATAAAAAAATTGCAATTACTAAGCATGTAAATTTGGCACTTAAATTATTTGTTTAACTTACAGATATGACAATAAACTTATGTTAACAAAACCACTGGGTAACTTTCTTTTGTTCTGCAAAATTTCTTAAGAATGATTTCTCAATATCTACTCAGTTACTACACATTTATGTTTCCGAGCAGCGGTAGCTCAGTCGGCAAAGGCGTCGATCCCCATTAGGTTGTGGTATAGAGAAGAAACCCGAGTTGGCCAAGATCAGTGTTTTTTTAAATGGCGGTTAGGGCACGTAAACAGGTTCACAGTCGAAATGTCCTTCAGTTTTCCAAAACAATACCTCAGGAGGTGGCAGGCCAAACTTAAAGGTCTTCTGCTTGATCCCTGCTTCTAAATTGCGAGGACCTACTTTGTTTATGCTGTCCCTATCGAGTAATGATGGCCGCCTATATGGTGACCCCATAATAAAAATAGCCAACAAAATCGGCGGAATTGCATGGGCGAATACTTAACAGGCAAGTGCATTATTTAAGAAAAAATAATCATGTTTTCATATTCTTTGCTCCAATGTAATTCTCAAACCGACCTGAATTAACTTTTTCTTAAAGTCTCCCCCCCCCACACACACATAGAAAGATGCAAAAATTAGTGAAACAAAACACACTTTATTTTAAAAGATAACAATTACAGATAAATGAAAGACAGCTTCTTCAAACATAGCAATGGTGTGAATAATAAATTAAGATGATTATTCCTAATGGTGGAATCTATATCAGGAACATCATATATGGCACTTTTTAAAAATTAGTCATTCTAACATGAATTCGAGAATAAAAAGTATGTTCTACATATTTTACTTTATTTTGTTCCTAATTTCAAATACAATAAACTGGAAATATCGAAGTAATGCTACTTCACTTTCACAATATATTAATTTACAAAGTCAATTTCTAATTCCTTAAATTTAGATACCAATAGTAAAGCTATTATAAGCTAGAATGACTAGATACATTTAAAAAGATATCAGTGCCAAAAATTAACAAAAGATTACAAATGAAACTAAAAATTGAGAAACAAAATACACAGCATTGAGTCACAATACCACACTTTGGTATTATAAAACTAAGGAACACACTTAGTCGACAATAAATAAATAAATTTAAGAACATTTAATATATTTTAAACAATTAAATAAAATAAACTTTTAAGTATTCTAAATTTATCGATTCAACAAGGGTGCAATAATATTTAGTTACATGGCGTAATTCATAGAAGGTATATGCTTCCCAGCATGTTTCCTGATTGAAAGTCTTGTTTCATGAAAAACATTAAAATGTTAATCACTTTAAACCCATGAAATATATCTAAGCAACATATTACAAAGGCCATGTCAACCCACAAAAGTGAAAACAATAACTATAGAACATAAAACATTTAAACAAAACAACTGAAAAGAGAACACAACTAATATTATAAATATGAATATAAATAACAATATAAAAGCTAATTAAAACAGAATATAAAAGGACAACAACAAGGAACAAGCTCTGTTCCTCTTAAAATAAATATGATCTACACTGAGATCTTCAAAATTAACATAATCAGAAAATTAACAAAATTAAAAATAAATAATTTAAGAAACAAGTGATTATCATTTAAGTGGCCGGAGTAAAAATCTTATAAATGGTACTTTAAAAAAGTGGTCCACTTTACTTTTAGGTGACTACAAATATAGCAGAAAATATGCAAGCCTGAGTAATATAAAATTAAGCTCTTCTATCAATTTTAGGCATTTTAACAGTTTAAAAATTGGGAGAAATTATAAATAAGGAACCCACTTAAACTGTACAAAAGTAAATTTTAAATACTGTAAGAATTCACAGAATATGATTATTTTTCTCTTCCAAATACTAAAAGAACATAAAAATGAAAACAAATGCATTCAACACCACAAATGCATATATCATGCTATATCAGAATGATTATTGCAAATTTGTCTTTACAAGAAAATGATTTTTTTTTTTTTTTTAAGACTGACTAAATAAAGTGTCAAATTTCATTAAATAGTATAATCACATTTTGATAAATTAAAAAAAAAATGAAACATTCAGTAAAGTTATTTATAACTTAAAAACAGTAAAAACTGGAGCACAAATGCAATGCAGTGAGAACAGCTCTAACAATATTGGTTTACAAAGACAGTTGTAAAAAATAGACATGTATAATTTTTATTAAAAATATTCAACAACCACCATTATATAAAGAGTTTAACATGTTTAGAAGACCAACTTATTTGGCAGAGGGCACAAGTGAGCACTGAATAAGATTAACATTTCAAAAACAGATCACAACCTGTATAAAAATGGAAGCTCACTTGTTCCACTTAAGACGAATATGCAAATTTCAAGGATAAAAAGAAATGAATGAAAAATGCTATTATGTACTATAAAGGCTATTGATAGCTATTTAATGTATATTTGTTCTACTAATAGAAGAATTTTATCTGAGTAAAGTTTTCCTTTTCTTTTATAATTTTATTAACAGTTCAAGGTAGATTCAAAACTTATGTACTTTTAATATAATTACACTTTAAATTTCAATTATATGTGTAACCATTACAATACACACCCAATTTTTTTTATCAATACCAACAAAATTACAATTTAATCCTAAAGTTTTGATTATTTGACACATGCATATCTAACACCATATCCCAGAAATTTTTCTAATTACAGAAACAATACTAAATTACTAATACTAGAGAATTTTCCTATAAAAGATTACTTTCTTATAAGTATGGTAGAAATATTTTTTTTAACAGGTGGCTGCTACAAAAATGTACCTAGATAGAAAATACTAAACATTTTACATTCTATGGAGTAATAACATGATCTAATTGATCCTCAATGTGGATTCCAAAGTGAATTTCCATTTATTATTAGAAGTCGATTAATTTGAAAACAAAATTTTATTTCATTAGAAATAAAAATTTCAATATCTTGCAACACATTTTATATGTCCTCATTCATATACAGATTAATGATTAAATATAAAAAATGGATGAAAAAACTAATACACAGAAGAGATTTCCTATTAATACTTGGCAAATAGATAAATTTTATCTTCTATGCAATAGTTCAAAGAACAAATGGCTAAATATATTTTTATGAAAGTATCACAGTATTTAACAAAATTCCTATTGCGTCAATTCATAAGCAACAGATAAAAGCTTAAGTCTTACAACAAAAGCAAAAATTCGGGTAGTATGTCATATAAGCCATTATGAAAAGAAATGCATATGATTTTAAGGAGGAATTTAGTCATTCATGTACTTAAAAAAAGAATTCAAAAACTATTTACAATATTTATTCAGTATTCTTGATTAAATCAGTTTTTCCTATTTTGATGAACTGAGCCGTAAATGCATAGAATATAACATTTTTACATCTGCATATAAAACAGCACACATATCTAACTCTAAACACATTTCAAATATTAATACATTTTTCATATAAAGGCAGTACAAAATGAACTAAACTTACTTATATCATTAGAATAAATGCCAATTCAGATTTTATAAAACCCTAAAATTCAAATACTTTTAAAATTTCTATAACAAGAAATCTTCATTAAAATTACAATACTATTATAGTATACAAGGTACTATTATTAGGGTTGTTTCCATTATTCTTTTCAAACTACCAGTCAAATAACAGTTTCACTAAAACATGTAAAATTTTATCCACATTAAAGTTGAAATGCAGAAACTTTGGTCCTGTGTTAAGAACAATTTTGTACTGGTAATAATATCTACATCTTATCAGAATAATTCTAAATGTATAATAAGTATTATATATTCAAATTAACTTATAACAATTATGAATAAGATATGCCTGGAAGAATTTATATAAAAGTTTACTTTTACATAAGTAGAAAATGAGTGAAAAATTTCAGGTAATAAAGATAAAAAATAAATATGTATAAATAAAAAAATATGCATAAACTGGGGAAAATGATTTTTAATTAAATTATTACAGCCAAGAGAAATTTTGAAATAGTACTTCAGAGGCAAAAATTTAAGAAATTTTTATGAATCAATGATGAAAATGCATATAACAAATGTTATTTTGAGAATTAAACTAAGCAAGTAAAATCAATCTAAAATCTAGATTTTTTTCTTTTTTTTTTAAAAAAAGGAGCTTTTGGCGTTCAGCTGGAATTTGAAATACTATTAAAATACTTATAGTAAAGAAATAAGTTCAAAATATGTAATGACAGATCTTACAACCAAATTGTAGATATAGAAAATGTAAGAAAAGGAAGACCAGATAATTATTATCACGTAATCTACTTATGTTCTAGTTAAATGTTTTGTAGCCCATACACTAATAACACTTCGTGATTCTTAAGTTTCAAAAAGTGCTATTTCTCTTATAAGTAAGTACCATAACTTATAAATTAATAAGTTAAAGATTACTATTTCATGACTAGAATTATCAATATAAGGTATTCTAATTTTAAAATCTTGTATTATAAAACTATCCAGAAAATACAGAATATGAAATACTCTATTGACTAGGTAAATAACTTAAAACTTTTAACACAAACATCTGAAAGCAGTAAGAAAGCATTTTAATTAAGTAGCAAATAAAAGTATCTTACTGATATGTTTAGAGGAAGAGTTAAACAATTTTTTTTATAAATCAATATTAATGATTTAAATTTAATAATTCACAAGACTATCCCAAAGTAACATAGATCATAGAGCATAAAATACATTGTTTCTTTCAACTAATTTACTACATATAAAATGCTATAAATAATAAAAGTAGAAATCCAGCACTAGTTTATTACAGTATTCATAATAGTTCTTTAACAGTGGTAATAACACATATAATAGAAAACACTCATTTCAATGTTTACAGTAATAACGACTAAAAAAATCAATATTTAAAAAAATAAAAATTCCATATCTTAACATACAAAAGCAAGCAATGCATCAGATTTTCTGTATAAAAATGCTTAACAATGATGCTGTTTATATAAAATAAATAAGTTCAATCTGGTGGTGATTAAGATCAAACATGTAGATAGAGCTTGCATTACAAAAATTCTTACAAAATAGCAATACAACATTGACTCAAGAACAATATTAAGCACATAATATATAGGATCTTCCTACATCTACTGACAACACACACATTAAATAAAATTTTAGAAGAAATTAAAACACTAATAGCACATGTCAAAGAAAGTGTTATCTATAAGTATACAAAACTCAATATTTTAAATGATAAAATACTTTATTAAAAGAGAGAAAAGGCTCTGTCAAGATTCAAAATAAAGAATTAAAAAATATATTCAACATGAAAAACTGTTTAAGTTTAATAAAATCAATTTAAAACTTGATAAAAAGTTAAAACTATAACATAAAACAGAAAAAATAGTGACTTTAAAAAGGAGCTCAATTACCTAGTGATTTTTAACTGCATTATTCACTTGTGATTCGAAAGCAGTCCATCTCAATCCAAACTACAGATTGTTTCATGCACTACCATAACTTGATAACCCATTTCTCAGACAATACTGTTTACTACATATTCATTAAGTGTAATACTTAAAATCAGAGTGCAAATAAGATTAAAATCAAGTTTGATACACAATAAAATACTTTCAATTAGTTCCAACTATAAATACTGAAATAAAAGAAAAATAGAGAACATTTAATAAATTAAACACTTTACTATCAAAGTAAATGTTGTGAAATAAAATTCATAAAAAATATTTTGCTTTCATTCTAGCAAATATTAAACATTATAACGATATAAATACAATCTGAAATCCTTGCTAGCAAGGACAATGGAACCTTGATCCAAGATAGCAGTGTCAAAACACTGCACATGTTTAGCCTTACTTTCCAGACCCTTAATCAGCTGTCCATCTTGAGTAAAAATAGTAATGTTAAAACTTGAATGATTGTCAGCGATTAATATTTCTCCTCTCTTATTTATACAGACGCTGATTGGGTAATTAGTCAGGCCTTCTCCTCCTATCTGGCGCAAGTAAACACCTTCATAATTAAAAACTTTAACACAGTGTGCACGATTATCACTTATGAAGATTTCCTCCTTATCATTTACAGCAACTCCATTAGGAAACTCAACGTACTTTGAACAGCCAAATTTCTTCAGAACTTTACCTAATATATCAAATATTACAACTTTCATTACTTTACATTCAACAATAATGATTCTGTCTTCATTATCAACTGTGATTCCTCTGGGATGTTGAAGTACATCTGCTCCAAATTTTCTTACAAACTGGCCATACTGGTTATATATCTGAACTTGATGTGTTGGGTTTCTTTCTGTTATAATAATGTCACCCGATTTTGGAGCAACTGCTACTCGGTTAGGGAAAAAAAATTGGCCATCAGCTCTACCAACATCTCCAAACTTAAATCTAAACTTGCCATTTTCATCAAACACCTGGATCCTGTGATTATTTGTGTCAGCAACTAAAATTTCATTCCTACCATTAACAGCTACTCCGCTAGGTTCTGCAAACTGACCTTCAGCAGTGCCAAATTCTCCAATTTTATTATAATATATCATCTTTTCTCTTTTAATGCACATCTTGCTCATACTATCAATTGCAAAGACAGTCTTTAGATCAGATGTCAATGAATCAATGCTTGGAATAATGGGAGCATTAAAGGTTGTGCCACAACTTTGATTCAAATCAGATCTTCCAGCAATTTTTTTACATGTCTTTAAGTCAAAACCTAATCCAAAGCTATTCATTTCAGTAACATCTGGTTTTATATTCTGCTCAATCTTTAGTCCATTAAAGCTTGACAAGACTAACTCTTTACCAGAAGGATACATCTTGCCAGGAGATCCGTGTGATTTTGAGTTAATGAATCCAAACATATCATGAACCCCAATCTTAATAGCTTGATAGTTTGACAAAAACTCTAAATCCATTGACTGTGTAGTAATTTTTTTAACTAATTCTGATAAGTCATCAGAATGCAATCGCTCCAAAATAGAATTTGATTTGGGTAATTCAGGTGGGGAAAGAGATTGATCCAACTCAACAGATGAAGGCATTTCAATCATTTGCAAGGCCTCTGATATCTGATTGCCGACTAAAGTGAGAGGCAACATTTTTTTTGTATAAAGATGTTCAAGCTCCTTCAACAACTGATCTTTTCTGTCTTCTATCACAGAATAAAAAAAGCAAAATGCATCTTTAATATCAGCTTGGATTTTGCTATATTGTTCTTGCAGTTGTGTGCACTGATTTTCTACTAGCTTTTCCATAACTTTTAGTTGGCTGACTTTTATTTCAGTCTTCTTCATTACTTCTTGTTTCAATTTTAACTTCAGATCCTGTTCAACATAATCATAATCATGCTGCTCCCTGGGATGATCATTAGTAGCACACTGTTCGCAAATTAATGTTTTACATGTCTTGCAATAATAGCGCAATATTTCAGACTTATGAAGGCAACAAACAAGGGAAGTAGTTGTTACAGAACTTATATCAGATGAGCTACTTTTATTGAAATTCATAACATTATGGCTTTCAAAATGCTTCATATACTGGTGTTCCATTAAACAAATTTCACACAAATCTGTAGCACAGTGAAAACAATAACCAACTATTTCCTTTTCAGACTTGCAACAAATGTGATCTTTTAGAAGCACATCAGATCCATAATTAAGTTCAGCATTCATTTTACACTTTGAACATAACAAATTATCAGTAAACATGGGAAGGGATTCTTGACAAACATTACATTTTTCAAAGGGTGATCCTATTTGTCTTTGACTATCAAAAGACCATAAGTTATGAAACTCAACAGAAGCCATCACCAAAATTATTTCAATAGGAGATTTCTAAAATAAAAAGAATTAAAAATTAAGTCTTAGATGAAAAAAAAATTTACTGACAATTCTATCACAGTTTAAATATTGTAGAATTTTTTTAAAGATGAAAAAAATCTAAAGTTACATAATTTAAGAAAATGAAAAAAATAATTCTAAAAATTTAAAAGGTCAACATGTTTTATCATAAGTTCAGAAGATTTTGACATTTACTAGTATTATTATCATCTTTTACACAAACTGCTCTAAGTTTAACTCGGGATGTTTTCAGTATATCTAATATTATCCCTTTTAATCTATGTAAACAAAATAAAGTTCCTTCAAATTCTAAAACAATCTCAATACTTTTTTAAAAAATTGTTCTCAAGACACAAAACAACATTTCTTTATCAAATAAAAGCTATGTCTTGTGTATTTAAACAATTTTCTAAAATTTCATATCTCCCAGAGAATAGCAAGTCATGGTTGACAATGAAAGACGTCTTCTGCGTACGTTTGAATGATTCATGTCATCACTTTTCAAACACAATATATATATATGTTAGAAACAAATATTAATATTCAGATATAAATAATACAAAATGCATATGAAGTACATTACCAGTTATCATTATGTCAAACTACGTCACAGTATGATTAACGAGCTAATCAAGTACTAAGATGCTTAACCTTAGCTGATAACTGCATTATAAATAGCGTTTAAGGTAATACATGTTTGACAGCTGTTAAAAAGTTCGCGACTAAAACAAATTCACTTTAAAAACACTTACTTTTATCAGTTTTTAAAGTATTCACGAAGCCTTAATTCTTCTGCGTAACAATTATTTCATCGTCTACCATAAGCTACAAACGACTAATGAGTCTCTCTGACTTCCGATGAAATATGACAAGGGCCTGTTATGAAAGATATCAGTTAGTACGCATTTTCGCCATCTGCCGTTCGTTCACTGAACTCTGGGTCAAGCGACTCTTTTATGACGTCAGAAATCGTATCCCTTTAAAAAAAATAAATAAAATAAATAAATAAATGTATACTCATATTTCTATCCATACTTGTTATTTTAATAATTTATTTATTGACATAAATTGAATATTTAACAACTAAGTTAACTACTACTTTCTTAAGACTAATCTTGCTTTTAATGTTTTTCTTTCAAAAAAATATTGAAAAGCATAGAGAAAAAAATTAATCATAATCAAAAACCAAAAAAAGTTGTTTTAAACTGTGGAAAATCAATTTGGTTGGCAAATAAGATGAAATATGTTGCTTAGTTAATGAAATTAACGCATGAAATTAATTTAACTGTATCTTTGATCATACGACATATCACGTGTTATTGTTGTGTTTAGTATTTACTGTAAAACAGTACGGAAACATTTCTATGTAATCATATTCTGTATGTTGTATAAATTTTGACATAAATAATGGATAATTGTATTGGTAAGCTCTTCTTAACATATTGCATTTAAAGAGTGTGATGTTGGGTATATTTATGCAGAAAAATAAATTTTTATTATTGTATCTGAGGAACATTAAAACATATATCTATAACATTTACTGCATACAACTTCATGTCAGATATCATTATTTTGTTCTCTTAATATACACGTTTCGAAGATTTTGAAAACATATTCAGTCTAAATAGGGTTGGCACGTTTTTGCCAAAGGTGGGAAAAAACCGTCCTGGCAAAAATACATTTTTGCCAATTGGCAAAAATGGATATGTTTTATTTACGGGGATGTAACTATTTCAACTTTTGCTAATTTTAACTCAATCTAAAGATACACAATGTTTTTCTTTTTAACATGGAATATTCAATGAGTCATGAAATGAAAACAGTAATCTAAATCTTAAGTTATACCTAGAGATACAAAAAAAAAAGATAAAATGAAGATTGATTTTGCAAGTTTTTATGTGCAATGTTGTTTTTAATGTAATTATTAGCTTATTTCCCTTACAAACTGTAGGTTTAAAGGTTTTTAGTGCTTATATAATATATATATCTTATGTGTATATATACACATTAAAGGCAACATTACTATAGTAAATTGATAAGTAAAGAAAACATTTTTTATCCCATGCCTCTATCATATAAATTTATTTACAAAAATAGAATATTGTATTTTGATTGTTAACATCAATGAAAATTATTTTAAATTGTTTAAATTGTCAAATTAATACTAATGAAATACCTAATTAATATTCTGATTTAAGTCACAATTGTATTATATACAAAATTATTTATTATTTTGTTATTTATTAATTATTAACTATTTTGTACATTTCTAAAATCTAGCCAATTTTTTCAGATTTTTCCAGTTTTTGCCACTGTCCTGGCAAAAATACCATTTTGCCTGCAAAATGACCAACCCTAAATCTAAATGTTTTGAAGTGTATTGTTGGGATTGCTGAATGCGACTATTGGAGTTGTGATTTTGTCTTTGAGTGATAGTGTTGTTTATCAGAGTTTGCCTGGCTTAATTATATCTCAGTAAAAGTAAAAAAAAATATTAAATAATATAAAAATCAACTATTATTGAAAGTAAAGTTCGTATTATTGATCTGTTTTTACACGTCTAGGTAGATGTAACTTTTAATGTCAAACTTACTCTATCAGTTTAAATACTTTTCCGCACTGAATCATGATAGAAAAATTACTGAATCTGGGTTATTAAACCAAAATGTCTCAACTTTTATTAGAATTTCTTTTAAAAGGTACTGAGATCCATATGAATGCTTCTTATGTACCTTATACAGAACTTAATAAGGAATTTATTTCTATTTAAAGAATTAGAAGGAAGTGTTTTATAAAATATAATAGAATGTTTTAAATTGAGATAAGATACTTTGTAGCTGCTGCAATTACAGAAAAATATGTTCATCAAACATGATTGTATTATAAATTTTTCTCTGTATATTTTAGTTTATATAATTTAACATTTATATTCATAAATATAATTTCTGTTTCTTGCCTTAGACCCTTATGAGCCCCCTTGTAAAAAGTTTATGTCGGATGTAAGTTCACCTTTACACGCTACAGACTTAGACACAGTCACACATACTAAAGATGAAATTTCTGAGGATTCAGAGGTTAGTACTATAGTTTATTTTAAGTATAGTAATGATTTTTGTTTGAATTAGCTTTTAATAATATATAATCTAGCATTTATGTGTATAATACATAGCTATTATGTTTTACGGTAAAACAAATTTAATAAAAATAATGAAATTAATATGCATTGTCTAATAATAAGATATTAAGTTAAGTAATATAAGTGAATTTAAATTAAAAATGTCATTTTTTTTTGTTTGAGTGTGTGTGATTCTAAATTACAAATTATTTATAAATTAAATAAATTTCTAGTAGAGTGATTTATAACAGGACAATTGAATAAAATAAAATGTATTAATGTTTTAAAATGTTAATTAAAATTTTATTAACCCTCTGACTGCTCAATTTTTAGACCGAAATCGCTTTAAAAATGACATATTTTTTTTATTGCCTATTTGAAATCTATATATATTGGAGAATTCAAAAATGCATGTTTTCTTTCCAGGAAATATTTTTTTATCTAGATTTTTAGCCTTAGCAACTAAGTTGTAAGTATCATTAGGAACTAATTTCAGATGATTTCACCAAAATAATTCTTTTTAAAATAAATTTCTATTGAATTACAGTTAGCTTCTATTTATTAAATATAAAAAATATACAAAATTTAAGAATATATGAAGGGCTGACTAAAAATATCTTAGAAATGCAGTTTAGTGTGATAGGGTTTGAAGCAGGATTCAAGGCAAAGTCCAACTTCCCAGTCTTTGCACCAGATTCGTGTTTCTTTGCAAATTTTTTTGCCATTTGCATCTTTTCCTGAACAGCATACACGACATTGTCTTCGAGAATCTCTTTTTATGGGTTTAGGTGGTATGTCACTTGGAAAATAACGAGGTATCGATATCAAAGGGTTCCAAGTAGAACTCGGTCTTCCAGGACAACCGCTTTTATTTGTATTCGAATATTTTTCGATACTTTCTTCAACAAATTTCAAACAAAATTCCAAAAGTTTTATAGTTTGTCTGGGGTTTTGCTTTAGTAAAGTACATAGGCATTTCACAACGATTGATCTAAGAATCGCCTGAAAATTTTAATATAATGATTCCCCTGTTATTTTCGGATCGTAGCGTTCCTATCAATTTTGCAACACTCCCTAACGCTTTGCACGTTTATTGAATCATTATCAAATTCATCGCTATATGAGAAGCAGTCCAAAACTTCTATATAAATATCATTATCTCAACTAAAATTGCTTTCAGAATCTGAATCAGGAATATACACTCTGTCAATCGCTGATCGTTTTCTAGCAGCCATTTCTGATAAGAAAACAGCAAAAAGTTAGTGGTAATCCTACGCGCCTTCAAATACGGCAATTAATTTGATAACTAATGGTATCTGTTCTTTAAAACGTAAATTAAACGTCTAATACTGTATATGATTTATTTAAGAGCTTAAACGGGGAATAAACAGGATGCGCTCATCGATAAAGGAAGAAAAACACATGCCCGCGGAAATCGCGGGATGAGCAGAATTTGCTACATTTGAGTTGCCCGTGGAAATCGCGGGATGAGCAGGCAGAGGGTTAATCAATAACAGCAAAACTATTAGTGGAATAAGTTTGTTAAACTTTTTATGTCAAGTTAAATATTTATAAATAAAAATAACATGAATATCTTTTTTATGGTGCATACCCAGGGTCCTTGAGGTGTGTTGTGGTGCACTTGGGGGCTGCAAGACTATTCTTTTCGTTTCCACACCCTCTCAGACTTAATTTTCAGCACGAAGGTAGTTTAATTTAACTCACTTGTGACAACAGCCAGAAAACAAAACTTAGTATTCAATCTGACCAAAACAGAGCATCTAACAGAGTTGGAAAAAAATCAGGATATTTTTTTAAAAATCAGATTTATTTGATTTAAATCAGATATTTTTTCAATTTAAATCAGATTTATTTGATTTTTTTTCTGAATTCTAATTTTAATTATTGTTGTATTTTTTTTATTTTGTGCAATATATATGGAATAGTTTGTTATAAGTAACAACTTATCTAGTATAGTCTACACACTGATTACTGAAAATTAAATACATAAATTTTAATCTAGATACATTCTATTATTTTGTAATTGGATAGTGCACACTAAATAAGATGTAAATTTAAAGAATGAATTAAATATTCATTTAAGGTAAACTATTTATTTAAAAAAAAAATCTCAATTATTTCAATATTCTTTTAAGCAAAGAATTATGGATTTAACTGTTTCCATAAAAACACTAGTTTTGTGCTTTATCCACTCCTAATTCATAACGAAAGTTAGAATGAACAATACTAAAAGAAGAAAACTGTCTTTCCATTCCAGCAGATGAAGCCACAGCTGTTGTTATTGAGTAGACAAACTGGATTTCAAGTTCTGTAATACTCTCTTTACCTCCCATTACATAAAATGAATTCGACCAGTCATAGTCAATCATTGTATTACCCCTACTACATACTTTCTGCTAACAACCCCTAAATTCTTGGAAAGCACATGCTATCTGTTTACACTTATTTATAGGTATTACTGTGATGTCTGATTCCTAATTCTCCTGTTTTTGGAATATAGATTTTAAAAGTGAAAAAAATGATTTAAACCAATGATTTTTTTAAAAAAAATCAACTGATTTAAATCATGCCAACCCTGCCATCTAACTTACAAATTCTAAGAATCATCACCCTTTGTTACATACTATCTATGCAAAACTTGATTTTCACCTATCATTGAAATAAAGCCCAAATATCATTTGAATAAATGTAGAGTAACAAACAAGAGTACTGTTGTTCCACAATTTGAAAAATGTCTGGAAATTATCAACAGGTTTACCCATTATATAGACTTTTTAACTTGGTACTAAAGGTTTTTTTTAATTTGTATTTAAATTGTATACTTTCTTGTCAATTAAAATTATTATTAACTAAAATGTTATTTCTGTGTCTGATTAACATTATTGTAGAAGTATTGCAACTGGGGCAGCATGAAAAAATAACAAAACCCTGATTATGCTTATACTGCAAACTGAAAATGTTTCGATGCTACTTGATAAAAACAAGTGAACTTATGATTCAGTTCTCTTTAATCCAAGCAACTATTTTAATAGCAAATTTAAGCTAGAGAATTTTAATATATCAGTAGATTTTTTTTTTCTTAAAAAGCCTTAATATGCCTTATTTCATAACTTATTATAGTGTCATATATCATTTATTACTATTCAAATAGTTTTAGAACACGTTTCACAACAAAGCATTTATTTCTTAATGTTATTATTGATCCTTGTTAATAGTTGGTTTTAAGTGCATATCTCCAATTTCACACAGACTAATTGTTTAGAAACCTGTGATTATTAATGAAAAGTTTTAGGGCATGGCTATGCATATCCCATCTATCCTGACATGTATTAAAAATGCTTAAATATGTTTCTCTTGTTAATTTTTTTGAAAAAAAAAGGGGCAGAATATGTAAAAAAAAACTTTTTACAATTCATAAAAGGACTAAATGTTAAATCCATTATAACAAAAGCTATAGTTGTTGAACTATAACTTAATACATTCACAAGATGCTATAATTTTAACTTCTACTTACATTTTATATTTATTCATTTATCATTATTCTGTTTTATCTTGTTCTAAAAGGGAGTGTTTTAGAGGAAAGACAATGTAGAAAACATAGAGAAGCATATTGGTTCTTTTTTTTATTCTTTCTTTTTTTAAAGTTACCACATTTTCATTTTTTGTGATCTGTAATTTACACTGCTTGCAAAAAGTTAACCACAAAGCAGTAAATAAGGATGCCTTTGATTGATTTGCCATTTTCAAAATGTGTTATGAAAATAGCAAATTTGTTCAAATAAAATAAAATACTTAAAAATATGAAAACCGAATTGGATTTTTATTAAGTTATATTGGAGTTTTTAATAAAAAGATGTTAAGTCAAAATAAGCAATCTTGACTATAGGTTATGTGAGTGTCCCTTGCCTGTATACAAAGTTTATAATACTGCTTTCCATGAGGTAATCAACCACCAAAAAGTCATAACCTTAACATTTTTTATAAACAGCTTTCAATTATTTTAGGATTGACAATAACTTATTTTTAACTTTAAAACTAAGTTATAGTTTCTTTGTTACTAGGATAAGAAAGATATTTCTCATTTGCAATTTACCTATTCAGCATTTTTCCCCCCATATGTACTCCATGTAAATATGTGGTATTAGATAAAGATTCTGACCATTGCTTACTTCATCACATTTTGCAAAACTTGTTTTATGCTTTTATGTTTTAACTGCATTTCTCTATTTTTTTTCCGGGAAATAGTTGTAGTTTTTTGGAGTATTTGAAGAAGTTAAAATTTTAATTTACAATTTTCTTGACATCATTCATTTAGAATAAAGCTCTTAGTTATGAATTCTTCAACTGCTATAAAATTCTCTCTTAACCTAATTAAGGACCTTGTGAGCAAAGAACCATTTAATATATAGGAACAAAGTACTATATGCCACTTGTTGTGATGCTCTATTAATAGAAAATCAGCTGACCAATATATATAACTTTGTCCCTTTTTGCAAATATGTTAAGGACAAAATGCTTCCCTTGTAAAAGGCAAAACATTTCTAACTTCTCTTCAAAATATTGGTAGTTTATATTTTAGTGTGATCATTATATGTCCAATAAAATCTAGAGAATCTTAATTCAATGGATTGCCATAATTTTATTCAAGATAAGTAAAATTTGGAAACAGTAGTTTTCCAAATGTCCAGGATAGGTGGTTACTTAAAAGTAATAGTTTACAATTATAGTAAAGTATTATATAATAAAATATTTTTAAAATTATAATAAAATATTTACTAAAAGTTAAGAGTTTCAGAAAAGTTATGTTATTTAAAAACTGTAAGTCTTCAAACTTTGAATATTTATTTTACCTAAAAATTTATATATTTCAGGAAGAAGATGTACCTTCAAAGTTAGATGCTTATTCTCAACATTTTAATTACTCTTTACCTGAACATATTGGTCCTGAAAAATTTAGTTACGAAAATAAAAAATTCGAATGGCCTGAAATTGGAAAATTTATCTTTATGAAACCAGTACTGCAAAATGTATTGTGTCAAGAACCATCTGTGAAAAAGAGTGACATCTCCGATTTTCCTTTGAAGAAGAATTTACTTGATTCTCTTTTAGGTTCAGCACGTACCAAAAAGATGTCAAAAATGCAAACTGGATTTTTTAACTTGTTATCTGATTATTTTGATGTTATATTCATGAAAAGGACTCATGAAAATGGTGAAAATCTGAGATTTATATATACTCTTCACTTGTTAAATCACATTTTAAAATCACGGGCCAAAATAATTCATCATAATTCAAAATTAGCAAAAAATCCGGATGAAGAATATAGAGATCAGGGTTTTACTCGAACAGTTGCTATTGTCTTAGTACCATTTCGCCATGATTGCTATCGCATTGTTTCACATTTATCAACAATGCTTCCTGATTGTGCTTTGATGAATAAAAAACGTTTTGAGCAAGAATATGGACCTCCACCAAATCCTGAACGTATTAAAAAGAAGCCCCAAGATTACGATGAAATATTTGAAGGCAATATAAATGAGGATTTTAAAATTGGTTTAAAGATTAAAAATAAAAGTATCACATTGTATTCAGAATTTTACTCTTCAGATCTCATAATTGCTTCTCCTTTAGGACTGCGACAAATTGTTGGTGCAGAGGGCGATAAAGAAAGAGATTTTGATTTTTTATCTTCTGTTGAAATATTAGTTATAGATAGGGCTGATGTATTAATGTTACAAAATCCATTGCATCTTCTTCATGTTTTAAAGCATTTTAATTTGCTACCTAAACAGTCTCATGATTGTAATTTCTTTAGAGTGAGGTTATCATCAGTGAATGGAATGTCCAAATATTTTCGGCAAACAGTTCTTTTGAGTTCAGTTGAACATATGTGGTTCGAAGCTCTAATTTTTCAAAACCACTGTTTTAATTATTCAGGTTATTTAATTTCTGGTACAGATGTGAAGTCACCTGCTGTACAGCATATACTCATTCCTGTTAAAATGGTAATTAGTTTCCCTTTTAGTATATATATTGAACTGAAGTGTCTTTTTTATGTATGAATTACCTTTCAAATGTTTGAAACACAGGTAATAACATATGCTTTGGTCTTGTTGTCCTTGTTTATTTATTTAAAGATTTAAGCTGTATAATTATAAAGTGTAATTTGACTTTGAACAACAACTTTTATTCCCTATCTCTTAAAATCAAGCATTAGAATTTTATTTATTTCATTATATGTTATTTGTAAAACATAAATACAGATAAAAAGAATGTTATGATATTAAAAAAATTCAATTGCAGTTTGCTGGTTCCATTCTAGTGGTTTTGGTAATATAAAATGCCCTCATGTTAAAAATTACATTTGAAAGATAAATTTTCATAGTCTCAAACCTAAATAGCTTGAATAGTTCTTCATGGTTCAGCCGGGTGCTTAAAATCCTTAAAAAGTGCTTATTTTGTAGATCCATTTTTAAGGTCCCTAATAAGTCCTTAAAAAGTGCTTAGTTTTCTTTTTGTAGCCTTAAAATTTATAACTTTTTCTGAGTGCTCAAAAAGTGCTTATTTTTTTTTTCCAAATATTGGTTGCTGAATTTTTATTTCCCTTGGTAATTAATTGTCAATCCATTCAACAAAGCTAAAGATAAGAAAGAAGAGTTAGACTAATTAAAAAAATGTATAGAAGAAAAGAAAAATTAACTTTAAAATTAGACATATTCTCCCCCTTCCTATATTTTTTTGTTCTCATCTTCTATTATGAATGGAAATAGTTCTTCAGTTACATTTTTAAAATAGCATTAATAATTTCTTGAATCTTGTTTTGAGTATCATAATTAAAACTTTTTTAGTGTAGATACTGCATCTTTTCTCTCTGTCTCCCTGTGTGTGTATGTGTGAATATTATATTTACCTGTTTATAATACAGAAGTACTTTTTATTATCTTATTTTACATCTATGTTGCTCTAAAAATACTGTTGCTATGATGTGAAGCTTGTTGATCTTCCACCACAGATAATAGTTTAACTTTACAAATATTTCAGATTTGTTTAGAGAAGGGGGGAGTGGGCATTTGATCAATAAGGACTATTGCTGTTCTAAAATATATGTTTGCGAAAAAAGATGTGTTAATATAAAGTATGAGATAATAACAATTGTGTTTAATAAAATTATTAAATTGTCTATATATATTATTTAATGCCATTTTACAAGTCATAAAGCTCATGAAAATCTTCAATTTTTAAACTTCAGCTGTAGGTTGATCGTAGTACAATGAAAATTTAGGTGCTTAATTTTTTTTTTCTGTGGAAAGAGTCTGAACATTGTTCTTACAAACAAAAAAAAAACATAAAAACATTTCTAACTCCCAACAAATAAACAAAAGAGAACAAATAACTTTTTAAAAAATCTACAGTGATTTTTTTTTTTTTTTTTTTTTACATTTAATTTTGTTTAACTTTCTGCTTAAATTTTTAAAATTAATTTGTTCAGTTAATTCGTGTTTGGTACCTAATTTCGCAAAATAATTTACAACCAATTTTGAAGAGTTATTCAGTGTAAGGAATTTTTTTATTATTTCTAATTTTGAGAAAGTTCTCTCTACATTTACTGCACTTATTGGTAAAGAAAGCAAGATTTGTATGTTACACATTCTACTTGCACTATTTTATAAATTTCAGCAAAAATGCTGCCCTAAATGGAAATATGATTTGTTTGGCTCCACAGTTGCTCCTGCAGTGATTGTACTGTTGTCTGAGTACTTGGAATTAGCAAATCAAAGAAAATCACACATCCTCATTCCCTACATCATCAGTTATGATAGTAACTAGAAAACGGATGCAGTGTATTTATTTTTCACACTGCAGTTGAGGATTATATTCTTTTGCATATGGAATTTGCTTTTCTGTATATTTCTGCTGTGCTTTTTTAATATGTTTACTAGCTTTAGATATTTAATTCATTTTTAGTCGTGCTAATAACTTTCATTTTTGTAATCACTCTTATTATTGTTCTTCTGATGTTGGAAAAGAGTCTGCAAAATATATGATGTATAGGTTTACTTCAGTTATTGTATTTATTATCTATATTTAAATATGTAACAGGACTATTGAATTTGTTTATTTTAAGTTCAAACACACAGCAATGTTTCAAAATACATTAGGAATATAGTTTTGCATTTATAATTTAAAATATAGCTGTCATCTTGCATGTAAGTACATAATTTAAATGTTAACTGTAAACAGGATATCCAATTTTCATCATATTTCATTAATTTCTTAATCATTTACAGTATATTCAACATTTTTAAAAACCTAAGAGGTTTTGTGATATTTATTTAAAATAAAATTATATGTATTCAAGTATTATTTTGTAAGGGAAATGATCCTGTAAACTATTAAATTTTTTTTATCTCATGTTTAAGATACTGAGATTTCTTAAGAACGTAACTAAGTGGGGGGGGAGTCACCCCTTGACTGTTGTTACCAGTTACATTAAGCAATGGGAGAGGGTAACTGTTTATGTGCTATTCTTAATACACAGTTTTTAAAAACATGCTGATCTAAAGTTCTTAGTTTTGATTAAATTTGTGAATTTTCAAATAATTATGCTAATATATTTTTTTTCTCCCTCTAGTGTTTCAGGTGGTTTGAAACAAATAGCCTAGAAAGTGAAATTGATGATCGATTCAATTTTTTCAAAAACAAAGTGTTGCCTGAGTATAAAGACAAATCTATGGGTCAAACTATGATATATATACCATCATATTTTGATTTTGTAAGAATTCGGAATTATTTTCGTGAAACTGAAGTAAGCTGTGTCATGATATGTGAATATTCAAAAAAAGGAAAAGTTGCTCAAGCAAGAGATGTATTTTTTAAAGGCCTGAGACATTTTATGTTATATACAGAAAGAACTCATTTTTATTCTAGGTACCATATCAAAGGTATACAGCACATTTTGTTTTATCAACCACCTACATATCCAGCATTTTTCCGTGAATTGTGCAATTTTTTAATAGATTCAAATCCTCGTAGAAAATATGAAGAAAAAAGTTGCTGTGTGTTAGCAAGTAAGAATGATTTGTTGCAATTGAAACATATGGTTGGATCAAATGAAACAAAGCATATGCTTAACTCTAAAAAGAAGATATTTGTAAAATATATTGATCAATAAACATTGTTTAGTTTCACAGATGTACTTTGATTATTTTGAGAAGGTTGCTAATTTTATGATTTATTTATTGAACATATACTCAGGGTTATAAGTGGTTTAAGCAAAAAGAAAAAAAAATTTCTTAAAATTCATTGATTTAAATCAGTTTATTTTAGGTATGAAAAATTAACTCTTTCAGTTAGAATTATTTTCAGAGGCTGAAAAAAATGATCTTTTGCTGTAAATTTATTTACATAATTTATACAATACATATATTTTGTAAAAAGAACATGTTTATAAGGAAAAAATATAGTAAAATGTAGTTAGTCAAGATCATGTATCTAAGATATATTTCCAATAAAATCTTAAATATTCTTCTTCTAAAGCACTACAGCATGTTACAGGCCAAGGCTGTCCCAAGCAGTTTTTTTCCAGCCATTCCTTCCAGCTGCTGCAAGACACCTCCAGTTTCCCCTTTTGACAGTAGTTAAGTCCCTCTCTACTGAGTCAAGCCACCTAATTGGTGGTCTTCCTCGTTTCCTCTGCCCCATGGGATTAGTGAAAGTGAGCTGTTTTACTGGGTTTATGTCATCGAGTCGGAATAGGTGTCCAAGCCATCACAGTCTATTGATTTTTATGACTTTAACAACATGAAGTTGCTTATATTTTTTATAAATTTCAAAATTGAATAAAGATCTCCAAAAATTATTCTCTTGAACTGCACCAAATATTTTTCTTAAGATTTTCTGTTCAAAAGTCAGCAATTTATTTTCATGCAATTTGGTTATTGCCCAGCATTCACTTCCATAGAGCAGAATAGGTCAAAGTAGAGTTTTATAGATGTTAATTTTCGTTTTTAAACTTGTATATCAAGATTTTAATTGGTTTTTAAGGCCATGATAGCATTTATTTGACATGGCAATCCTGTTGTTTATCTCTATGTCCAAGTCATTATTAGTGATGATGGTTGTTCCAAGATATTTGAACTGTGAAACTATTTCAAAGGTGTAGCCTCCCACTGTAAATGACTTTAGATTAGGTGTACTCTGGGATGTTTCCATAAATTTTGTTTATTTTTAAGCCTAATTTACTAGCCTCAGCTTCTAATAAATTAAAAGCTTCTATAATATAATTTCTGGATCTAGCAACCAAGGCAATGTCTATCTTAAATATTAGTTTAATTAAAAAAAAAAATGGGAGCATGATTGTTATTTTGAAACCAAAGCCTAAATTATTGATTTTATATAAAGAAACAGCTGTGGCCTTCCTTAGTGTCTCTTAGTTTTCAAAAGGCTTAACTGAAATATTATCAGAAATAAAAAGAAAAATCATTTACAGAATTTACACTCTATTGTAATTATTTTAAGCTCATATATGTAAATTTCTTATCTGAGAATTCTCCCCTCCCCACAGTTTCAAATAGATAAATTTAATTTAAAACTTTGTTCTTTTTTTTTTCCTGTATGTGAAGGGTGATTAGCCTGAAACTTACTGCATAAAGGCAATTCAGAACATCCATGCCAGCTGTGGAATTCAAACCTGAGAGCTCCAGTATTGAAAGGCAGAATCATTACCTGTTTGGTCAATTTTCATAGAGGGGAAATGTGTAAAAATATTTTATGTATAAAATATTGATTGTTTATTACACATCCAATTTATTCTTATTTAGAAGATAAAGTATTAACCATTTATAACATAACTAAAAACTTACTAAATTATTACTTAATAAATAATTAACAATTAATGATAGTTAAACTTTTAAACTTTTTTTTCTTTTTTGCCAAAATTTGTAGGTTTAAAATTCATAGTTGACAGATATTTGTAATTATTTGAAATAAGCTTTAAATAGAAGTCATAATCTAGTAATTCTGCAATTTAAAAAAAGGAAGGATTAGGGGCCTACTGTGCAGTATCAAGCTAACCGGATTCCACAGCAAGTCATTTTTACTATAATAAGTTTTGTAAAAGTAAAGCCCAACTAATGAGATAAAACTCAATTTTTTTATTAATGTCTCAGAAATTTTATCACCACTAGAAAACACAGTGTTTTAATATGTTTAAAATATATTTAATTTACAATATATATTATGGTATAACTTTTTTATATAATATATTTTAAAAATTGGCAGAACAATATTGGAATCATAGTTCAGTAACAAAGAATTGAATTTTGGACAAAAGATATAATATTATGTATATGAATAATGAGGTAGATGTGAAGTTAATGCTACACATGTTTAAGTAAATCATTATCTACAGGGTATCTGCCAAAATAAAATTTTTCAAATCCATGAATTTCCCTGATTTTAGCAGATCATTTTCCATGACTTTAAAAATATTTGTTAAAGTATATATGAATAAAACTTCTGATTTACATACAAATAAAATGTATGCTTTTAGAGAAATTACAAGAATTTATGATAAAAAATACTTTATAAATGTTTATAAACTCATATATATATATATATATATATATATATATATATAAATTGTTGTAGTACCTACATACGTAAATTTAATCATATAGCAATTTTCTGAATGCAATCAAAAAATTTTCAATTTCAATTCAGGGACTTAGGTATTATCGAGGTGACCATGAATACTAGCCAAACTAATAACCCTACAATGTTTATATATAACAGCCCTAAAAATAAACTTATGTTTTGTACAAAAATCTTAACTAATTTTTTATAATTTAAGAAAAAGCAAGAATAATATACTTATACATTTACCCACCTATTAAGCTTGTTTGTTTTGAGTTTTCTTAGCGAACAAGTTTTATTTGGCAATATGGGATAATACATAAGTACCAAACTCAGTAGCTTTAGCCAAATGATAAGTAAAAATATTATTAAATAATTCAATGCAATGATTTTGCCAAAATATTTAGTGCCTCACAATCAATAATTATTAACATTTCTATATAAATCTCAAAATTTAATGCCTCAAAATAAAAATCTCTTATTTATTGAAACTCCTAGTAACTCTTTACAGTAAAGATTTCCTCTTTTCCTCCAAAGTATGAATTTTTGAATGGCTGTGAACATCCATGCCAACAGTGGGATTCAAACCCACGAACTTCCAAAGAACAGCGCTCTACCCATCGATCGGTTAAATGGGTAGGGCGTTGCTCTTCGGGCAGCCTGATATTTGTTTCTTCTCAACCAATAGCAAATTACGTGTAACGTGATACTGCACATCGGAACACTAACACCTCCTGGTCACCCCGTAGCAGTTATCTCGCCCTGCATTTAAGGCGCCATAATATGTCACATGTTTCAGTGTACAAATAGATGAATGAGAGTACTGCGCTATGGACAAAAGGGAAAAGTATGCAGCCGCTTCCGTTTAGAAAGGAAATTCACTTGCAGAAGAATTTTTTGATTTTTTTTAATTGGTAGCTTAGCGGATCCATGACTTCTACTCATTTTACTTAGAAAATCATGACTTTCCATGACAAAATTAATCAATTGTCTAAATCCATGATTTTCCAGGTGAGCGGAAACCCTGTATCTATGATTAAGAGTCTGATTTCTGTATTTTTGATATGAATAATACTTTGTCCCTAAATTTTAGCATTTTATAATAATTCAAAAGGACCTTTTATGTAAAAAATGTAAGTATCATTCCATACAAATCAAAAATTTCATTCTAATACAAAAAGGGAAACAGACAGGATAAATTCATATGCACATATTTAAAGAAAACTTATAATGCTGATGACCAGCTACCTAATAGTGCTGGACATCTCTGATACAAAAGATATTTAAAGTGGAAGCTAGCATGACTTTGCAAAATGACGAGAAATAAAAAATCGAGTATTTGAACTAAACATTTTTATTTAAGTTCTAAAAGTTTTTCAAATAAAAGTTAACAAAATAAACATAATCAATTTAACAATCACCTATTACAGAAAAACATTTAACCTAATACCATTCAAAAAATACAAAGTAAAAAAAAAGGGATTTTCTAATCTGATAGTGCTACCCTCACAGCTGACCAAAAAAGGGATACCTTGCCTCCTGCTTGTCAGCCTTATATATCCAGTAGCAGGTATATCATGCTAATTAGCATAATCATGCGGCTTCCTCCCCCCACTCAGCCAATCACAAAATTACACAGATCGTAGCCGCCGAGTGAGAGTTGAAGCCACATTAGCATCTGCCGTGCAGACGTCACGAACAAAATAACTGCGAGAGTCAGCTTCCTTAACAAAAACAATCTAACTGGCAATTAAGGTGGCTGTCAAATCTCCTGCCTCGGTTGACTTAAATAAACGAACTAATAGACAAGTTGCCGGGATTCACCGAAAGTTACGGAAGGTGCCAATTCGGCTGCAACTTCTAACAAATGCAATATAAAAACTGGGGTTCCTAATATAGAATTTGGTAGCAAAAAAGCAGATCATAGTGCCTTCTGCAAAGCTCCAAAGAAAAATATGCCAAAAAGTACGGGACACATTGCAGCACAAATGGTTTTGCTGCAAAACAATCATGCCTAGTAAAATGTAAAAAAAAATTAAGAAAAAATTGGCATATTTTTTAGAAAAAAATAATGAATTGTAGAATGTATGAGTGGGAAAGGATTTTTTTTTTTTTTTTTTTTTTTTTAATATTAGATCTTTATAAGTGCAAGCTATATTACAAATTGATTTACGTAAGTTTTTTATTTCTCAAGATACATTTTATTGATTCCCATATCAGAAGCTATTTGAGTCATAGCGAGTAATCAACAAATAAGCATGGTTAGGCATCTTCCAATGTGCATAATATAAAGGATGGCGTTGAAGAAACAACTGATAATAGCATTATATGGACCTTCACCAGATCAAAGATTGTTCAAAAATTACTATTAACTTTCCTTTATTTAACATATGAGCCAAAATAATCAATCCCACTTTTATCATTGTGGCAATGTTATTAACTGAACTGCAAATTCTATGCCAATGCCTTGGTTTTAATAAATTTATATTTAATATTTTTGACTGTACATAATTAAGTATTAAAATGTATATGGATATTTTCTATTTTTATATTTGTACCACAGTAGAAGTAATATTGTGAGAGTACATGCATGATGAAATAAATGCATCTTCTGCAGAACTTTTTGATCACATGAAAGCTTGTCGCAAAACACTGAAAAGCATTCTTCTGTGGGGTTCCAAACCAAACATATGCTTGTCCTTGATTTTGATGTTGCAGATAATGAACCTGTTATGCTACTTGACTAAAGCAAGCCTTGCACTGGTTAACACATAAATAAATCTAGCAATTAAAAATTTTGGATATGACAGCAATATAATTAATAAGAGATGTCTATAACCATTTTAGTAATGGGCACCTTTTCGAAAATGAAGAGAAATATGTTAATTATTCATTATGCAAGGTATTCTTTAAAAGTAGATAACTGAAATTGTAATAGATTGCAATCAATAAAGAAGCTACACAACTTGTGTTTACAAGTCCAAGATATTCTGCAGCTGTTTTCTTTTTTTTTTGAGTTATGCAAGGATTTTGTGAGAAACTGACCCCACATGCAGCATGGATGCCACTATGCAAAACATTCTCTAGGTCAATGTACCTTTAAATTTATATGCCTCTTATCAGTATTTTTATCACCCACTAGCTCAAAAATGGGCAATCTTTTTTTGAATGGATAAAGTGAACAAGGGAGAAAAGTCCTTAGATATCTCTGTATTTTCCAATTTAAAATGAAACTACTCATAATGTATATAATTAAACCAGATGGGAAAGTGATTAGTATTTCACTTGAATTTTAGATAAGTTTTATTGGTGTAATTTATAATATAGAGTTTTATTTTAAATGGCAGCCTGTTAGATAGAACCTTTAGGCTGGTTTGGTATGGAGTGTTACAATCTACTTTTTTTGCTATGAGACTGGGACCTAATCAATAACCAATACCAAATAGCTACAAATATCCATACAAGAGAAGGCATTCTAACCCACATACTTCAGTACTGAACAACAGTGTCCTACCTATTCAACTTGAAGTAATTATTAAGTTAATAAAAGTAACGTAAAGCACCTTTCTATAGTTGTTCCTTTTTCTTACCATTGTATTTTATTTTAAAACAAAGGCACAAATACTCATACAATTAAAAAAAAAAAAGAATGAAACCTTTTAAATGTTTAAAAATATCTTTATTATGCTTATGCACATAGAAAACATATAAGAAATTTTGCATCTAAGCTTACAATTTTTTGTTTTTTATTTTTAGATATACATACTGTTGAAATGATCAGTAATAATTTAAAGATTTCATTACCAGTCTAACAATCATCAAACAAGATAATTTACTTTGTAACTGAGGTTTTAAAATTGTGTTTCACCAGTCTGAAATTATGGTTCTGAATAAATTATTTAAGATTTCCATTAACCAATGCACTTTTAACTGTTGCTATGGCCTATAAAATGAAAATAGTTCAAAATAGGTGGGTTATGTACGAATATGAAATTTAGTAATTCTGGTGACATTGCATATATGAAAACCTCAATTACAAAGATTTTATATGTAGCTTGTGATAAAGGTCAATTTTGACCAAAATTTAACAATGTGAGATTTCACTTTTTAAATAAATTTAATGCAAGTTATAATAAATGATGTAGTAATTTCTAATGATATATTTATTTTACACTTATATAGTTACACAATAAGAGAAACTTTTAATTGTTTGGATAAAAGAATATTGTATTTTGAAAGATTAAATATATGTTCAGTGAACTAAAAAAATGAGTACGGAATTCTCAGACACTGACTGAAAATAACTTCATGCTTCTAAGTTGGATAAGCACTTCTTGCATCCTAAGAGCACACTGATGTAATAAGATTTTTACATGATTTAAAAAAATGACCAGAATACAAACTGCTATATCCATGCATGAACTAAAGCACTGCACAAAATGTTTTTTTTAAAAAAAGGAAAAAAATTGCCATTAGAAAAATGGTCAACCAGGGCATATTAGTCTGGATGGTTGGAAAACAATTTTATAAACTAGCTTGCTTCAATAAGTTTATCCTTAATCAGTTCTTTTCTCTCAGTGTGATAATTTTCCATCCATCAACCACATGTGTCCACATTGAAAAAGTTGAAGATTGTCACATTAATCCAGAATGGTTAAACTGACAATATATCAAAGAAACTACCACTCTGAATCACCAAGAGCTTTGTGGAAGACAAAATCTTTGCCCTTCAAGTTCATAATACCATCCTTCAAATGGAATTTCCATCTATTTTTACTCCTTGTAATCTAGGGAGAGAAAAAAAAAATTAATATAAGATTGATGAATGTTATTTAAACATTCACGCTGTGATAAATTTGAGGTATTCACAATTTTGACTATACAATATTGAAACTAAATATAGATCAGTAGTATTTAACATTAGAATCTTGAGGAGAATGAAATAAATTGTAAAAAAATTGAATTGAATAAAAGTTAAGGTTTCTTTCTTGAGAAATTACACAATTTTCATAGTTTTATATTTTTGGGAATAAATGTGCAGATACATAAAATCAAACTATACTTAAGTCAAATTACTGGGAAGTTAGACATCAAAACGGAGTATGAATGAATAAAAAATAATCACATTAAGTGCAGCTCCTGGGAGGTTCCTCAAGAGCAGGACACTGTGACCTGGTCTATTGTACCCAAATGAAAGAAAGATAAGAGAATAAAATAAAGGAAAGGAGAAACAGTTACTCTCTCCCATTGCTTAATGTAACTATGGTAACAACAGTCAAGGGGTGTCTCCCCCCCTACTCAGTTACTTTCTTAAGAAATTAGATTATTTTATTGTTTTGGTTTGCATGTTACCTTGATATTCTAAATGAGGTTGTGCTGACGAAAAATATGAATATCCCTGGTATAAATTATTAAAATAATTCATTCATGCAACAAAGCTAAAAGTTTACTGTAAATAAAATTTAAAAATATTTTACCTTATCATATTGACATACTACTACATTTTCAATATCAGAGAGATTCGATGTTTCCTCTTCACTTACATCATCGTCTGAATTTAAAGGTTCCTTTAATATAACAAAAATTAAATGAATATTGAAACACAGATACAATCAAAATAACAAAAATTACAAACACTCTTTCCTCTATTCTGTAATTTTCAAATAAGAGTTTTTGAACCTCGACCCTTTTGGCAGAAACTATTTTTATAAAATTTTTCATTTTTGCTGCAACATGAAATTGTTTATATTTTTATTTTATGCTTTTTGAGCCAGCAATATCAGTAAGTTAAACTTTTTACCCACATGCTTGCATTGCCTTTAACGTCTTAATACTTAATACAATAAGAAATGGCATCGTTTTCAAGTGCATCAAATATTAAATTGGGGCTATAACTATTCTATTTTGTAATTAAAAAAAATTGTCTGAATTTAGTTCTATATGAACTTTTATTTTCCACATTAATTACAAATCAACAAAATATGAAATTAAATATGTCTGGTTCTCTTAAACAGATAAAACCGCAAATGAAACTGTTTAGCAACACCTCACTATTTAACATTTTAATATTTTCATAATTATAGTCTCTATATTATCTGGGAGAAGAAATATTTGCATTTCTCAAAAATTTGAATTGCGATAGAAAACTATATATTTTGATAAATTTTTTAAAAACTTTTTCTTTTGTGGACTCTCTGAACACAATAAGATATCCCATCTGAAAAATTTACTTTTTTACATTTAATGCAACTTTTTTTAAAAGTATATGTATATATATAATAAAATTTTGACAATCCATTGAAATTCAGTAGAACAAAATTTGAAATTAATAATGAATTACTTAATAAATTAAAAAGAAATAAGTAACTTAATTTTTAAAAATAAAAAGACAGTCTTACCAAGAATATTCTGAAATTATAGAACATTCTGATATTATAGAGCCATATTTCAAATGATACAATAAATTAAATGCAATTTCAAAGAAACTGCACACAGACCTAAATTTCAAATCTATACATTTTTACTGATTGTTATTGTCAAGCCCAGAATTTAAAAAAAAAATAAAAAAAAAAACCTACCAACATTGTTTTTTGTGGCTTTTTTGTATAATTTTTTATAGTACTTTGAACAATCAATGCAATTTTAAACATTCAATTTCTATCCCAATATTTACCAAATTACCATGCACTTCTGACATCAGAAAAGCAGTAAGCTATCAGAATATATCAACACTGACAACTGCAATGAAGCAAAGAATATCAATAGCTTTGATATATCCCAACAAGCTAGTAGTAGGTGCGTTAACAGAACAATCGAGTTCAATGTCTCAAATTACAAGCAATGAAATTTCTAGTCTTGACCTAACTGCTTCATTATCAGAATATATTATTGTGCACATATCACTGACTATTGCAATCAAACAGTCAATATCATATTTGATATATCCCAAAAGCCTAGTAGCAAGTGTGTGAACTGAACAGTCAAATCCATCTCCACCTATCGTGAGCATTGGAATTTCCAGTTTTGATCCAACTGCTTTATCATATTGGGGTATACTATCAAACACAATGACAGAGGTTTAATCTTCTTAGGTAGATTTTCTGGCTTTTGTTTGTTTTAAGTACTTTAGTAAATAAGCATAGCAGACGTCAAATGAATGCAAAAACTGGAAAAAATTATTAGTTTACATTGACATAGACAGAATATTCAGGTTGTCTTTCAGCAATATTTATACAACTAAGAAAAACAGTATTGCTGACACAGTATATATCGACAGAGTAGAATTTTAATATTGTTAATGAAATACTTAATATTTGACAATATATTGATAAATGATTCAGCCCTACTGCTCGATCTTTCAACATAAATCCATAGGTTCAAATTTCATTAGATATAGATATTTCTAGGTTTTTGTAAATTTGTTACTGAATGCAATTGATTTCTTTCTAAACCTCTATTTTATATGTTTAAAAAAAAAAAAAAAAAAAAAAAAAAAATTTCATTAAGATTTGCTCAAAAATTACTTTTAAAAGTAAAACATGCAAGAAATAACATAACGATATGGGGTTCTAGGGCTATAATTGTAGGCATTTCAAACAGCCATATGCATTTTATTACACTTCTATACACTCTTGATTAGAGGAAAATAGGTTAATGAACAGCAAAAATCAAGTATAGTATAGTACTTAGTGTACTCCACTGCCTAATGTCACAAGGAGAGAAAATCCTTTTGACACCTTGAAGGTAGTTTTCTTTGTGATTTTAAGATAATTAAAATGTTAAGTGATGATCATGGGTATATCAGATATATATCATTTATTCTTTAAATTTTTGATATCAAAGAACTTTGCCAATAATACATAGCAATTTTTGACAACATAGTTTAACCTTTGGGTACACTTGATAAGTGAGACTTGTTATCTGAATTTAAGAAGCATACATTAATGTTTACGGCACTAATGCCAGTGGGTGTTGAACACAAACAATTGCCTGATGTTTGTTTATGGCATCTTAGTTGCAAAAAGGTAAATTTCACTTATCTTTATTACTACCCCTGTTTTCTTGATATGCTATCCTAAGATGTCTAAAATAAAATATTCATTATATGACTGCAGAAAATGATAGTTCCAATGAAGTAGAATTACAGCTGTATAACAATGAATTGGATGGTGAAAATGATGAAGACGACAATGAATTGGAAAGCAACAGTGATGAAAGTACTGCAGTACGTCCAAAATGCATGCAGCTTTTATCGAGTGATAGTGAATCTTCTATTGAACAATTGTAAGAACAATGGATTTAGGAATAAAAAGATAATCTTGCTGATATAAAATAATTTCAAGAAATAGTTGGAATCAGTGCATTTTGCCTGCACAGATTAGGCCATAATCCTACGAAAGAGCTAGACTAAGTTCTTACGGAATTTTTTTGGAAAATGATAGTAGAAGAAACAAATAAATATGCCAGTCAAATAATTGAGACAGAAGGCTGTGCAAATAAAAGAAACCTAAAGCAGTTTCCAATAACTGCAGATGAAATGAAAGGAATCTACCCCATGGGCATAAAAATCTTCAAATAATTTAGTATTCAACAGGTTAACAGCTAAAAATAAAGATTGTCACAAATAAATTCATTAAAATTTTTATAAAAATACAAAACAGTTATTCTGGATATTAATCCTAAATTTCAAAAGTTTTTTTAAATAAATAAATACAACAAGAAGCATACATTTTGCAAGGTCTCACAGCCACTTGAAAATTCAAATCAAATAGTTAGCACTATCACATTATTACCTATTAACTACATAATGAAGGAGAATAAAGAAGCTATTTGTTACAAATCTAAATGTTTTTTCCTTATTTTTGTGCAACAAGCCATAAATTAACTTTATTATATACCTCATCTTCATCTCTAATATCATCTTCATTTTGATCATCTTCATTGTCATCATCATTGTCATCATTATCTTGGAAATCATCCTCATCGTCTTCATCACTTGTA
Organism: Pardosa pseudoannulata; assembly: GCA_032207245.1. Lineage (NCBI taxonomy): Eukaryota > Metazoa > Arthropoda > Arachnida > Araneae > Lycosidae > Pardosa > Pardosa pseudoannulata. The sequence goes on from CM063501.1 coordinate 128,563,399, forward strand.
TCATTCGGTCCATCAAGTTGCCCAATAACATTAGCCTAAGTAAAATATTTTTTAAAAATAAATATTTCAATTGTATTTTTTCATACATACTTGATTGTGTCGTTGAAATTATTTTTTAGTGTTAATAAATATTTTGCTGTTTAAATATCTTATTGTAATTGAAACTTTCATGAATCCTATTTTTTCATTAGTCACTTTAATTTTAACCAATAAATTGCAATTATTTATCAGGTCAAAAGTATCAAATACATTTTGTATGAAAGAAAAATTATAACATCTAGACACTTGTACAATCCAATAACCCTCTTCCCTCCTCTTAACCTAACTTATGTAATTTTGTCAAAGGAAGGCTGTTAAAAAATGTTTTGCTCTGCAGGTTCACATGGGAGGAGGAAAAGGAAGTTAATGTAATACTCTTATTTATTTATTTATAGTAAAGAACTGGTATTGCTATCGATTTTGAAAGTAAGGAATTAGTTATTAAAAGCCTTCCAGAGTAAAAAAAACAACTAAAATTGGCTTAATAGAATACAAACACAAATTTTTCTGCATAAAATGTAAGTTGAGGGATAAAAAATACTGCTTAAGTAGCTTGAACTAGACAAGAAATACACTGGTAGGGATTAATTTAATTCAAATTAAAATATTTTAATATAAAAGAAATGTTAATTTTAATTCAGAAGAGGAGAGGGGGTGTGTTGACATTAAAAAAAAGGAGTGAACTCAGTTACAATGAAGAATTTTCACGCTTAAACGTTAAATTTTAAACAATAGAACATAAAAAGGTAAGCAGGACAGTGCCTATTTTTCTTTCATTTAGGAGTCTAATTAATGATTTCTAATGAGTTTCATAGCAGACTCTTTAACGTCTCTCAAAAATGATACTTTTCCTCGGCTGAGTTTGTGACGTCATAGTTCATGAAAACACTAACCACCTATGTTGTTTACATGTTAAAAGGCGACTTTTAAATTTGTTTCTGTGTAGAGTATAGCATATAATAGAATTTTTTTTATTATTTATACTTTTTAAAACAGTAGGCATAAAATATATTCTAAATATAGCATTGTGCCACTCTGAAAAAATAAAAGAACTAATTGCAATGAGAAGATATTTTTCAGCATTCCCAAAGATCCAAATACATGTAAAATCTGGACAAATGCAATGAAAAGAGATAAGAAATTAAACCCCAAATTATCATATAAATCATCTCTATGGGTTTGTGAAGACCATTTTCGGTAAGTAAATGCTTGCTTTTGTTTAAATATTACTAATTTAGAACAATTAAAGTATATAAAAATACATCTGTATCTTTGAAAAGACTGTTGATTAATCAGTGCTATTTAACTTTAAAAACTGCTAATTTTTGACTATTATCAGAGTTTAAGTACAATAAGTGTTTGATAAAGCATATAAATATCATAAAACATATAAATATAATATAATTATCTAATAAATAACTCAAAGGGGAAGGTTATGATTTTCAAAGAATTATAAATATTTTCTTCAGAGATGCATACTTTCGTAAGTGTATCAATTCACAGTGATATTTTTCGATTAAATTGGGGCTGATTTGAAAAAAGTATAATATTTTTAAAATACTTAATAATGATATTACTTTAAAAATTAAATGTAATTTCAGAAACTTTATACATTTTTTAATTTAACATTGATATTAAAGGCAATAAAATCTTATTGCCATTTAAAAAAGTATAAATAATTAAGTAAAGCCTTTTAAAGATTTTTAATTTCTCTTCATCAAAATTAAAATACTTAACTAAATTAAATTTTTAGATTTAAAATACTTAATAGTAATTGAAAAATGTAAATTTAATTTCAGAAACTGTATACATTTATTTAATATTAATATTAAAAGATAATAAAATTGTATTACTATTTAAAAAAGTAAAAATAATTAAGTAAAGCCTTTTAAAGATGTTAAATTTTTTTTCTCACATATTTTTATAAAGTCAGCAAAATTACTTACTTATGATAACTAGGTGCCAATGATAATATTGCTGCAATAGCACAGTTGTAGCAAACAGTATACATAATTATTAATTGTTATTCTTATAGTATGTATCTAATGCTAATTTTTTCTTTTTTATTAAAATCTGATAGGTTATTTTCATCTTTAATACCATTTTTGAAACATATGTTTTGAATATGAACTCTGGTCCTTTGGTAAATCCGGGTAGAAGAGACATTTATAACAAATTGAGATAATTAAGCTATTGAGATCGATAAAATAAACCTTCTGGTTTAAATAAAAAAAAAATTTGATAGCTAGAAAATATCAATTTGCAAAAACAAAATCGGAAAACAGTGTGCACTTACAAGCAATAAGAAAATATTGGATATCATGAACTATGAAGTCACAACCAATCATGGAGCGTTTTGATGTAATGTGATTTTCACTTAACTTTAAAATTAATTTTTAAAATGATGGACCCAGTTTTTTTACATTTTTGGAATCTGAGTCTGGAATACCAAATTGTTCGATTCCCCCCCCCCCACGTACAAACTCCTCATTCTAATTTATTCTTAAAAATATATACCTATACAATTCACCTCTGTTAATAATCATACTGTATATGAGAATGAATCCTACGACCTTAATGAATTTAAAAAAGTGGAATGATTAGTAAAAATATTTGTATATATTGCCATGAGAATCTAATATTTTAACACCAGTCTATAAACAAGTACAGTAATATTACTTAACCAAATATATAGTAATTTTGAAGTGAAAATACTGATGACAACAAGGATAAAAAGTATTTAATTATAATATAAGAACTACAACCTTTAGACAGAAACATTGAAATACAGAATCAAATTTAAAAGAGATAAAATAAAATACAACAAACCTGTGATTGGGGAGTTGTAACAGGAATAGCCACTGTGAACTGCTGAGCATTTTTAAGTTGTTCACTTGTTAATGTTTGATAATGAACACCAGCTATCTGTTGGCCACCTTAATATAATAAATCAGACATTTTAAATGCTCAACAAAAAAATACAAGCATAAAAGCACAGGAGATCTCCCAACAGATTTTTGGGGAAATTACATATATTTGCTTCATAAATTTTTAACCCTAAAAAATACTACATATGTATAGTTCATGATGAAGAATACACATATATAAATATTTTAAAAAGTATACCCATGAATGAAAATTTCAAATAATATAATAGTATTCAACAGTACAATGACTTAAACTAGTGTAAATGTATAATTATTACTCATTAAATTATTCATAACATTTTAAGAATCCAACAAAAAGTTTTAAAAGCTTAAAAATTTCAATTTAAAGGAATAAGTATCTTTTATTTCTTCAATAGTTAATTCAGAAAGAATTAAAATATATCTTTATTATAAAACAACTTTGACTGAAACTTTTAAGGCCTAATTTTGAATAAACTTTGATAATACTGTGTAGTCAAATACATAGCTGACAACTTATACAATTTTTCTTTCATACAATGTATGAATTTATAGATTTTTAATGATTGTGCAGATAATTTTTTTAAATGTACCAATTTTAGTTAAATTTAAAAATGTAAACTTTCAGATTTTGGATTTGAAGATTTTATTAATTATAAAATGTAATTAAAAAGGTTACTGTTGCAAGCAAAATTTAAGCAACATATAATCAATCTCAAGTGGAATTTCTGCAAACTAAATTGTTTTTTTATTTATTATTCATTTAATTAATACTTTGTTTCTATACAATCAGTAGTGATTTTTCCAACTGTTATACTATTTTTAATATAACAATATACTAAATAAGTAAGCTGCATGTATATTATTTATGTATATGGAGATATGTATATATGCTTCAAGAATTTCATGATTGCCCTAGTATTCAGGAGTATGCATCGTGTGTGTGTATTATAAATTATTAATGCATTTCAAAATTTCATTCCAGTAAAATTGAAATGCTAGCACTTACACGAATATAAGGTCCCCCCCCCAAAAAAAAAAAAAAAAAATGAGTACATTAATTTAATACTGCCTAAACTCAAAACATTAGAATACTATAATTAGAAATGATACACTTACCATGGGTTAAATTATTGGAATGAGCAGATGCAATTACGTTACTCTGAAATAAAGAAGCTATTTCAGCAGGAAGCTGCACTGCAGTAGTGCCAGGAGCTGCACCCTATAGGGGAAAAAAAAAAAAAAAAAAAAAACCACAGAAATTTAATCCCAAAAACTTTTATATTAAGTAATATGTCAAGAACAACTACATACAATAAAAAAGGCATACTATAAAATATCCTATATCAAAGACATTATGAAAGTTAAAACATTTAAAAATTAAAATAATAAAGTTCACTTTTCTTTGTTTTTACATTGTGACAAGCATACACATATTTCTTAACGTAAATAAAAAATGACAATGTGTCTACATTTCTGTTCATCTATTACTTTAACCATATTTTAAAAGCATATATAAACTAGTGACAGATTTGATTAGCTAATGATAGAATGCCACACTTGGATTACATTTGTCAGCAACAATCTAACAATAAGTGAGACAGTTTTAGACAACCTTAAAACAGACCTCACACTATAAAATTATTACACAAAGCAAAATTTAGCTTATGCATTTGTGACAATACAGAACTAGAGATTTCTGCAAGTATAGAGGAAGAAATTCTATTTTGACTCTCCAAGCAATTATAGCAACTTTTGCATTTAGAAAAACACCCAACTACACTAAACATGTATTTGGAGAAAAAATTTACAATTTAAATATTTTGTATGAAAAACAATTTTTTAAAGGGTTAAATGCCTTGTTTACAAAATATACTGCATACCACATGTATTTTTTAGCATAAAAGAAAAGTAATTATTTTTACTTACAACTAATGTTTGTAATCCAGACTGAGCTAATTGGGCAGGTACTGTAAGGGTTATTTTTTGGGGTAAATTTAAAGCCATGGTTTTTTGAACATCACTCTGAAAAAGAGAGGGGTGAATACAAGTTGAAAACATGATACATACACTGATAAATGCATTTATTCAATAACTTTATGGTACTCTCAAATTATATGCTGAATAAATAAAATAAGAAAAAAGAATATAAATTGCAAGCATAATACACACATACTGATATGCATTTATTGGAGAGTTTTAAGATAGTGTTAAATTATACACTGAGTAAAAAAAAAAAAAGAGGTGAATGCAAATTTAGAAATATAATGCAAACACTGATAAATACATTCATTTGATATTTTAAAGTCTCAAATTACATTTGAATAAAAACAAAGTCTGTTGATAAAACTTAACTAATGCATATAAATCCTAGCATACAATTGCTTTCACACAAAGTATTAAAATTTTCTCACAGAGGTAACAAGTATATTTATCTATAGTTACAAGAAAATTGCAATACATTTCAGACAAAAGTTACTTTTAAAAACATTTGAACTTACTGAGCCTTGTGTAGTAGTATACTGAAGTAAGGTTTGTGGAACTACATTAGCTGAAGGCATAGTTAACTGATGCGTAATAGAGGCTGAAAAATAAAATAATTATTTTTTATCTTACTACAGAGAGCAGATTATATCTAAATAGATTATGACTTTCTAACTACACTTACATGCTCCTATACTTGTTGCAACTTGTTGCACAGGCTGAAGTGTTTGAGTAACTGTTTTATTAATAACAGGATCTGGTTCTTTTTCAATAGCTTTTGATTCCTGAAGCTTCTTTTTCCATACCTATAAAATTAGTTACATAAAAATAAGTGGATACCAATAAATATTAATATAATATAAAATATATTAAATAATATTAAATGAAAATTGTCGTATGAAAAGAAAAGCAATATTCACAAAATTCCAAATACAAAATTAAACTAACCCAAAATAATTCAAATCATTCAAAAAGAAATCTTTGATACCAATTAGGTACTAGGAAATTCTCTGTATAATCTACATAAACCAAATGCTTTTAAAGCACACATTTCTCAATATATACCCTTTATGCTGAAAGGTACAAAGTATACCAGCATAAAAGTTATTTATATGAAACAGGAAAAGTTCAGAAAAGAAAATAAATATTACTACCTAACTTGGAAAAAAAAAATAGTAAGAAAGAAAATTATATAATAAAATTATATATATTTTATGTAACTATGGATGCATATTAAGAATTACATTACAATGCATTATTTATGTTACAATTTAGTCTGAAACATTAGTAATATGAGTCAAAACTTTTATGGTTCTTATAAAACATAATTTTACATTTTATATTATACTTAAATAATTTTAAACTTTCTGTTAAGGAACCCTAGAATAACATCGATCTTTAAACTATTATATTTTATGTTCAGAGTTCAATTATTTGATGTAAGATTTCTCATTGTCAGAATAAATAACTATCCTTCTTCACAAAGGAGATGGCATAACTGATTTATTAACATCTTTTAGATCAACTGGAGAGTTTTATTTAAAAAACTGGTCTTTCACATGACACATAACAAAATAAAAAATTTAATTTTAAGCAACTGTTTACCATTTTTAACTCAGTCAATGCCTGCTCATCAACTCCTTCATCGATGAATTCGCCTCGAACATTAGCAATGACATCATCAATAACACTTTCATAAAATCTTGGCTGAGGAAAAAAAAAAATTTACTGACTTTTGTATCAAATATAGTCAATACCATAAAATCTTGGTTGCAGAAAAAAGTTAAGTCTTCTTTATATCAAAATTAAAGCAAAATGGGAAAGAATAGATTGAGACATTAAAATATGAATCTACAAGAAATCAGAACTTATATCACCTAAATGTTTTTAAAAATAAATATTTCTCTATCAATAGCAAATTTCTCACAAAATTGTATAAATCACTGTATTATTAATGTTTTTAACAAATAAATTATATTTATTATTAACAAATTTTGTATTTGTATATGGTAATTAAAAGTAATCTCTGCACTTGTGTGGTGATTGGGTATGGAAGAATAGTCCCAATGTAGCTCATGCATGTCAGAAGCGACTAAAATGAATACCCAGAATCCAGGAGTATAGCCAGATACCCTGCAACTGGAAATTATATCAAGGTATTCTATGTATATTGTACTCTATGTAAGTATGTCGACTATCCCAAGGTACCCCAGCAATCTGTTTCTCCTTTCCCTTTCTTTTATTTTCTTTGCTTCTGTTTCTTAGGTTTGGGACCTCCGGTTGCAGTGCCCTCCTGCTCTTGAGGAACCCCCCCCCCCTCCAGGAACTGCTCTAAAGGCGATTGATTCAATCTTTGATTTTATTATAACATGAAATTAAAAAAGTACATTAAATAGCCTTATTAGTGCCAAAATTTGCTCTCCACTTAAAATTTCAAGTTTTAAGATATTAAAACTTAATGCTGATGAAATATTCAAACTATGTCAAATGTAATTAGTAGCAATTTTTCCTGTTGGATTTATTATATGCTTTAGAAAACGTTTAAATAAAAATTACCCTGAATAAATATATGTAAATATTTATTTATTGATTGATTGATTACAGTTCAATAAATTACTATGTTAAATTAGCTAGGACAGAAAAAAGTTAAAATTTATAAGTAACCTAATATGAAAATAATATTTATTTAATTGATATAAGAAAAAAAACATGATAGTTTGTGATTTTGTATTATAACTACAGTAGATGATTTTAGACATCTACTAGATTAAAAATTTAAAAAGAAAATGATCCAATACAGAAAGCCACAAATAAGCTTTAATTAAACTTAACATGACAATTATATTAAAACGACTTTTTAATTAATATCACTTCAAAAGCTTTTTTTTAAATGAACAAACATTTTGAAAAAAATGAAAGGTAATTATGAAGGTAATGAACTTTTAATTTTTAAAGTTTAGTTCCATTAAACTTATTTTAACAAAATCTAAAAAAGCAATTATGCTAAATCTTCAAAATAATTATTTTTGAATTGAGTTTTACTTTTGAATATTCTTGGGTTCTATAATGTAATTTTTTTTTTTTTTTTTTTCAGAAATAATGATGAATGCCATTTCTTTTTAATGCAGATTTTACGTGATTCAATTAATTTGAATGTATGTATCAAAATATGTATTTTAATATTTGCAAGAAAAAATCACTAAGGCAATGCAAATGATGAACTAGTCAAAGAAAATTGGTTACATATCAGATAGATATAAGAGCGAAACTTCAAAACTTTTTCTCTTTTTCAAAATTATGCAGTTGTGTTTCAGCATTTGAATAACATGTTTGTTAATACTTTTGAAATTCTACAAAAAAACCTTTTGATGATTTGGTACCACTTTCAGAACAAATTCTTCAAATGATTTTGCAACTACATAAGGTATAGAACTGTTTTAAGTCAGGTTCATGTTTCTGCCAAAGAAAAATTCATAGAACGAAACAATAAAAACTGTCAACAAAGAAAATACATTTTTGCCACTTTTTCCTAAGTGGATAAAAAAAGACAGTGATCCATTTTAATTTTTTACTAATTTTAACTGCAGTCTAATAGTATATTAACTTTAATGTTTTTTAAAACTTGGATTGAAACAGTATTGTAAATCTAAATGCTATTGTCTGTATGCATTTTTTTTAATACTATGAAATCAAAACATGATAAAGGGAAAATTAAATAACAATAAAATAACTCAATGATTTTGTTATAAACTATCAAACAACAGTCGTAGCTATTACACCACTAATTCTTATGTTTTGGTTCAATTTTAACAGAAAAGTAATACTAATTTTGTTACAATATAAGATCAACTGAGATTTGAAGAGATTTGAACTATTAGTATGTAATACAAATATTAAAAACGTATGACTCAATATTAAACTATGACTTTAATACAATGTTTTTGTAAAAAGAAAAAAATAGGAGGCACAAGGAGAGTTATATTAAAAATCTGACAATGTTTTTCTACTGTAACTAGATTCTATTTCCCAGTGTCTATTATTTTTTTTAACCTGAATTTCTAAATAACTATATTGATTTGTAATTAATAGCATAGAGCTGTCAATTTTTATGCATAAATTAATCTCTGCTATTTCATAGTTTCCTTTTAGTTTAACTCATTTTACTAAATATTAATAAAAACATCAGCTACTTCAGAAAAAAAAATGTTTTAAAAGGTTACATTAACAAATGCATATTTTTGAAAATATTTTTATTAATTTACTTTTTAATATTTTTCTTTTAAATTCCTCAAAATGTCTTCATATTTTTTTTAATATGAACAATTGGAAACGCCATGAGACATATTTTTAATTAAAGAATTTTGATATAAACCCCAAAATTTTACACCTATACAAATATATTACAAGGAAAAATAGATATTTAGTCCAAAATTACTACTTTTGATTATCCAGAAGTTATTCAACTATATATAAAATTAAAGGAAATTTAAAAATTAATTTTTTTTAATGTATGAAATATCAATAATTTTAATAAAAAGTTTAAAAAATACTTGTCAACCAAGATACAGTAATAAGTTCTATATGTAAAAGTTGGTTTCTTTGTGGCAGTATTAAACAAATAGAAATAAAGTTACTATTTCTATGATTAAAACTCTTTTTTCTGTGAAATTTTATCAATTTACATGACAGTTTTCATAAATACTTTGATACATTTAAAGTTTTTCAACAATGATGTATAAAATATGTTTATAACTTATTTGAAAAGAAAAATAGCATACAAGATAACAAAAGAACATATTACATGATAATTCTAAGTTTTAAAAAAATTTCTGAACATCACACAAAATTTTCTGAAAAATCAAGTACTACTAATTTAAAATAAAAATAATTTTATGGTTAATTTCCAGATGTCAGAACTAGAGCTAGATGATATCAGAGTTTTAAAATTGTGATTTTTCATTTCCCAAACATCGATATACCAATATGTTCTAATATATATCACTTTATCATAGAGTTACAAGTTTGAGAGTGTTCTATATAAAATAATAATGCAAACACACATACATCAACGTGTGTGTTGATTTTCTAGAAAACAAAAATTCAATTTCTTAATCTTGATACATAAATTTACATTTTAACGTACTTATTTTAAAAGAATAATCATTTCTCTACTTATTTCATCTAAAATGCATGTTATTCAAAATTATCAGAAATTTTAAAAAAATTAATTAGATGAAACAAAAATATATGTATATTTTCTTGTTTCGTTTCATTCATAGCATGTATATATATATATATATATATATTCTAAGACAATAGATATATTAAGTAAAAAGAATGCACTTCTTTTTTTTTCGAAAATAATTTTTGGGAGAAAAAAAATTTGTTCTTTATAATTTTCGGAATAAACTCACATAAATTTTCTGAAATATAAAAAAATTTTGGATCAGAATCACCCCTGATATTACCAGACATTTAATAACTGGAATTTGATAAATCATTATCAGTTTCTAATTCCTGCTTTACTGATTAGAAACCAAACTATTCTAATACGGTTAAATGTTTGGTAAAAAACTCTTGTATAACCTATCAAAAAACTTTAAACTGCGGAGTAAGTTAAAATGTTAACATATTCCTTAGTTTTATAGTTTTATGTTTAGGTTATAAATAAGAACTGGCAGAAAATGTCTTTATATACCAAACCAACAGCATAAATAAAGAGTTCTGGTAATGCAACTATGTTATAAAATAACATACACAATCGCACACCAACAAAAACCCTGTATAGCTTAATGCCTTTAGGTTGGTCCCTGGTAGAGGTAGATCACAAGAATTCTCTGATCCCTCCAGGCAACAGATCTTTAAAGTTCCTCAGTGGACGATGTAGCTTATATTAATATATTTAATGACTGTCTCTTTCTTATTTCTCCCTTTTACTAAAATTAATTTTATAAAAAAACTGCTTCTTTATATTTTGTTTCAGAAATAACTGAATTTTGATTTAAGTAATAATTATTGCTTTCATAAAATTTATTAAAATGGTTATTGTTTATCACAAAAATCACAAGTAATTTCTTTCTAAACACTATTCCTAGTAAAATACTTTTAATTTTTCTTTTAATTAGAGAAGAAAGGAGGAGCATTATTTTGAACCAGATGTTCACCTAAAAGAAAATTAAATTTATCAGTAATTTTTCAGGTTTATATTGTTCTTAATAATTTAGACTAGCTGCAATTTATTATCTCACTAATGTGTAAAATAATTAACGGCAAAATTACCAACTTATATTTATCTACATCGGAAGAATTTTCGTACTGAAAATGAAACTTCCAGAAGCATAACCAAATATATATAAAAGTAAGCCACATCTAACATAAACTAAACTTCAAAAGTGATAGTTTTGCTGCAATATAAAATTTTTACCTACATCCGTGAGCACATACATATACCGAAAAATTTAGAAAGCGAATCATATCCGTATGTAAAATAAAAAAAAAATAAATCTGTAACGCATATTACATGATTCAGTTTACATAATTAGAAAATAAACTGAATTTTTGCTCAATCTCCTACAATTTATACTTCTTAGAATTGGAAGATTCCACTGCTTTTACTTTTTCTTAGACTGAAAAGGGAATCATAAACAGAAGGAAATAACAGTATTTCTGTTTTAATCTTAAATACAATAAAAGATACTTAAATATATTATTGAAAAAGCTTAATATTTATATATCGCCTATATTTTAAAAAAGATAAAGAATTAAAATGCGGCAAGTAAATCTAAACTGAAATTCTCGTGAACACGAGTAAATAATGCTTGTAGTTTAACAGGGCCTAAATTTTAATCTCTAATAAATGATTAAATAAAGTGACATCACTATGATGTTGCAGTAAACTGCAACAATATTGTCGCTTGAAAATATGCAACAAATACCAAAACTAATAGCAAAAACTAAGAAATTACCACGTTCCCAGAAGCCATAGCACTTTGGTTGGATAAGGGCTTACAATGAGCCGACCATTTTCAAGAACGAACAACTTTATATAGCCAGCAGCAAGTACTAATGCCAAGATCTCTATACTGAGGGAGTAATAAACATCGATAAAATATTATCGATTTTCTGGTTATTTTTTTTATTATTTTAATCGACAAGATACCTATTATTCATTACTTTTACTATTTTTAAAGAAATTAAAATTTCACGTTGCAACTCCTCGTATATGTTAAAAATTCAATTTGTTCATAAAAACAAATATTTGTAAAAAAAAAATAAAAAAAATGGGGAATACAGAAGTGTGATGGGTGAATGAAAAAAAAATCGTTTATAATTTATCTTGAATAATTCTTTTAGGTTACGCTTACTAAATAACACAGTTTTAAATAAATCAATTGCATTTTTTCTGCGTTGTTTCATTTTAAAAATCAAAATAAAACGTAAAAAACTACAAAGGTGGCTTTAGCTTCTGATTCTGTGAGTTTTTCAGAATCCACGATCTCTGAGATGAAGTATCCTCAGGTTATTGCACGAATCTTTAGATTAGAAGAAGTCTCTTAAAACTACAGTGATAGTTTATAGCAGAACATAAGATGGGGAGATATTAATTAATGTTTGTTCATTTTGATAAGTACCTGTATCACAAACACTTGGATTTCGGGACTACTTAAACGTGGATTTTGGTTGTTTATACTAAAAAAATTGTTTTTTCTCCAATTCGCACAACTAATTTTTGATCTACGTACAGAAAATATATTATTTAGATACTATCATTTAAAACAAGCTTCATTTTTTTTATTAGAATATTTTTCCATTGATCATAAGACAGGTTTACAACCTTTTTACAGTTAGTCCTAGGAGGACATATATCACAAAATAGACACCAGTTTTCCTTAGTCGGCTTATTTTTAGTCAGATTTAACAGTTTCATACCAGTTGGAATAACTTTATTCTCGGTGGGAGAAAATTTCGATTTCTTTGATTTTTTAAAATTTTACTACAGAACTAAAAACCGTCTGTCACTAGACATTTTTTCTTCCTTTTCAATTTCATTTCTTAAATGTTTCATTAAAGAATCTTATTTGCTAAAATTAATGTCCATATACTTAAGTGATACAGAGTTAAGTATCTTTTCCATACAATTAAGATAGAAAGGCAGACAATATTCAGTTAAAGAATAAAGTATAGAATTGAATTTAGTAACACCAAACGTTTTAAAGGGCCTTAATTGTATTTAAATTTTGTCATATAATTTTACATTTTGCAGTTTCTTTACTTGCTCTTAGGTATTTCTCAAAACAGGACTCAAAAGTTCTATTACGCACAGGGGCGTACGGAAGGGGATAGGAGTTTAACCCCTCTCCCCTTGAGCTCAGACAAAATGGTAAAAAATAAAAATTTTAGTAGAATTTATGCGGTGTATTATTTTTTAGAATTGGTACATCCAAAGTTGAAGATATATTCTTTTCTTCTAACAAAAATCTTAATGAGTAATAATGAAAGGGAGGGCTTAAAATACAATCGCATATTTTCATCATGTACCTGTTCATGTCACATACACGTTTCAGAATAGATAAATATGAATACAGGTGAGAGACACTGAGTCAATTATTTCCTTGCTCTCTGCATTCAGGCTTTTATCTTTTACTGAAATTTGTTTCGCTAACAAATTCAAAGAGTTAAAAATAGGACCACAAAAAAAAAATAAAGGAATCCGACCATTCTTAGAAAAGTCTAGTATTCAGTGCCTTATCCTACTTTTTTTTCTCACGGTATTTCTCGGAATACTGAAAAAACATTTACTATAATAGGGTTGTACGTTTGAAACCAAATTCACGTGATACTGTTACGGCGAGCCCCGATCGCTGGTTCCTTTCTGTCCCGCCAGTTGCGATAGTTTTCGAGATTGGCTGGGATTCGCGAGGTCTTTCCGCGATGATTCTGGAATACTACACTTTTTGTCGTCTTTGAGACAATTCGAGAATTTCGGATATGCGGTGAAAAATTATATAAAAGGGGGAACGGAGTACAGTGGAGTTAGTTAGTCAGACTAAAAATTATCTCTGCCGTTTGTCTTTCAGAGTTCGTCTCTCGTGTTGTTTTGGTTTGGTATTTCAAGTTTTTTTGCTGTCCTTGGATCTTTAGGATGTCAAAACGCAAAAATTTAACAATATTTAATTATTTTGAGAAGAAACCATGACCTGAAATTAGTGAGGTGACAGCATCTAGTACCAATGTCAGTTTTTCTGTTGAACAGAAATGTGATACTTCCTTTGAAGAAAACGTTTCTAGCATAACAAAATCTGGTGAATGTGAAAGTGGTCCTCAAAGTGTTACTTTCTGCCCATATGACATTGGATTTTTTTCAGAAAATAGTACATGCGAGGACAAAAAACTGGATGCACTAAACAATGTTTGGGAACCCAATCCTGCATTTGTTTTGGAGACAGCTGTTGCTGGCAGGTGTACTGTCGATCAAATATTTTACCATATCTGAGAAATGCTCTATATTTTCAAAAAGAGTTCGTCCGACACTGATCTGTTTGCGCAAACCTTCTCCCAGGATTACATGTATAGCTCGAGTAGCCTTATGGTGAACCCATATACAACCGAATACTGACATTCGATCCATATATGGTATCATGTCCAACTCATGTATGCATGCGTACATGAGTTGTGCTTGCAATCCAAAACATCTCGCTTGTATATCTGAGTATTTATCAGCTTGCCATTCGCAACTTGGACTCCGACGTTGAGCTAAATGCTATCCTTCATTTTCATCATCTGGGCCCTCAGAAATATCACAGATGAAACTATTCTCATTTTCCATCGCCAATATTTTCTGCTGGTGCTTCGAAAAATTTACAGTAATCACGCCAGTTTATTCTCGCTAAAGCTATCCTTGGATGTATTTTTAGCTCCAGAAACATAGTCACAACCAAACTCCAAGGGCATCTATAGCAACGAAGAAGTGGACGAACATGCTAAGTTTTCTACTCAAAAGTTGGGGACTGATGCGAACATGAAACTTTAATAGTTGTCAGTCGGCAGAAAACTGAAGAACGAGGTTGTCTAGTGTTGGGTGGAAAGAGGAGATGACTCTATTAAGGGAAAGTGAAGGGATGAAAATGTCACATTATCTTCTCGAGTGAATCTGGAGAGGTGCAACCGACTTCTAATCAGATTCTGATCCTTACTGGCCATGTTAATTTTCCATGAGCAGCAACTAAAAAGTAAAGTTTGGTGAGAAAAGGTTGTATCCGCTTGATGGTAACCACCTGGTTTATCTGTATGGGTGCTTACGGGATTGTCGGAATGCTCAAATTTAATCAACAATCTCATAAACTAAAAAATTCAGTAAGAACAGATTGTACCCATTTGATGTTAACCACTAGCTTGGTGGCACTTATTCAGTATCGGGAGAACCTGAGAAAGATAATCTTGCTGTTTTATGAAATCGATCAGTGATGAACAGTAAAGAGTATGCCGTTTCACAAAGTATGGGTCTCATTGTGCAGAACGTACATATCTCAATACTTCCTGATTAGCAGGTGTCTCCTGTTGACAGTACTTAGGGGTTAGTCTTTGAACTCACTGCTATCGTGGGGATGATGTCTGTCAACTATAGTTTGACGCCGGTCCGGTATGGTTTGACTACGGTTCGACTCTGTCAGATGCTCCGACAATTCGATACGTTTTGGATGTTGTTTAGCTCATCATATATTGGAAGTTGGCATTCCGACCTTTTCTACTCTGCATTGGAAAGCCAGGTTACCGAGCAACTTTCACAAGATCTTACCACCGTACCGACCCTATTCAGTACACCAATCTTCTAAGCCTTATGTATAGGAAATAATTTAGAGTAGAATTTCAACTCCCTCACATGTAAAATGATCTATATAGTTATGTCACAAAACTTTTTTTTATTATGAAATTGCAATTTTAATCCTTTAATACGAGGGTGTTTCACTAAGTAAGGCGTGCTCAAATTTATTTGCAGTTAGAAAACCCGGAATTTTGAAGAGGTGGGAATAAACCCGGAATTTTGGGAACTTTTGGAAGAAATCATTTTAACAATGTTTACAGTTATTTTTTCAAGAGTGGCTATTTAAGAACTAGCATATTATTTCTAAGAGATTTTTTTTTCCTTTTGGCAATACATATATATATATATATATATATATATTCAATAAATAATAGCAATGAGCATTTAAATGATTTTATAGTAGTACTTATGTAATTAATTACCCTGTTGGTCTTATTAAACACATAACTGGTTGCTTCCATTTTAATTGCTAATATAATAATTATATACATTTTTTTATCATTATTTAATATGTAAATTGCTTTATGCTAAACTTATCCAAGAAAAATAATAATTTATGGTTTTTGTGACACTACAGATTATTGCCTAACATTTATGTAATAATAAAAATATTGGATATTTCTCAAAAGGAAAAATATACTCACACTTTCATGCTAAACATGATACCTTGCCAAATATAGTTAGTTAATTCTAATTATTCAATTTTTTTTCATAGCACATAATAGTTAAATTTTGTGAAAATATTAACTTTTGAGGTCTACAACAAAGACAGAAAAAAATGGTGGTTCTCATTGTGTCATAGGAATTGGCGACTTCAAAATACCCATCCCAAAAAACCCGGTTTTTTTCACTGCTCACAACTCTATTTGCAGTACTGAATTAGTAAAAAGGTGAATAGCCAAAATAGAAGGCGTGCATCCAATGCTACAAAAATCGTAGTGATTCTACGTATATGTAGCATGTGTTAATCATCATTGAAATGGCATTTAGGATTACAACATCAACTGCGAAGGAACAATGAGCAGTGATATTATTTTTTTGTAAAAGGGAAAAAGTAGGATAAAACTATTTGAAAATGATGAACGTGTACAGAACAGATTTGATTGAACTTTCAAGTATTGGAAAACGATGTAAACTGTTTAAAGGAGGACGGACCACCTGAAACCGGCGATAGAGCAATTTGCCGCAAAGTCACGAACTACTATAATGCCCTTCAAATTCATTTTCATGTTTACAACAGCCAATAGATAAACAATAAACTGCCCTTCCATTTGAAATTAATGCCAGAATTGTCATAAGTTGAGATGTGACCTACTGCGTGAAATCGCCTTATTCGACAGTGGATCTAATCACAGCCGTTGGAATTGTGTGAGATCGGGATTTTCAAATCTAGCGCTGGTACAGAAATTTTAAATTAATCCCAGTTTTGTCTAAAAGTAATAAATTGGTAATTGTTTCATTTCCAGTTCATATTCTCATCAATTATGTTAAAATTGTGAACGTGATTTATTGATATCCCCTCGTAATTGCTCTTAGAAAATAAATATACAACTGTTTTCCGTATTGCGTTGATTTTTGAACATTATCGACAATGTACAATACATTAGTATGAACGTATAACTCATCTTTTATCGAAAATTCCGTAAGAAAGAAATACCTTACCTTACATATCAATTGATTTCTGTTTAATATACAGTACGAAAATCAGTTATATCCGATCTAAACAAATCCAAAAGGTTTTAGAGTAATTTTACGCTAAGACAGAAACCACAACGGGCTACCAAGCGGCTTCTGACCTTACGTGATATGCCATGGTCTGTTTAGCTTGCCCCGTTAAGAAAAAAAAACATATGCTCATTAAAGTAAAGAAAATAATAAACATATTTTTCTGTGAACATAAATAAATACCCACTTCTCAATTCAGTGTGTTTCAAATCTGGGGAAATCTAATTTACAAACTGGAAAACATCAAAATCGGAAGTAATGAATTAAAAAGTGAAAATCCTCATCCAGCAGGATTCATGCCCCACTTTAAGAAGATCTTTTTTTAACCCTGAGTTATTCAGTCGAAAAAGACTGCGATTTCATAATCAGAGGGTTGCGAATTCGAGGCGATCAAATATCCTCCATATTAATTACTGTCCGCTGGGACAAGTAAAATAGGTTCATAGTTATGTCCTCCAAGTTCCTAATAATGCCTCTGGAAGGGCAAGCCAAGTCTCTTCTGCTTCTGAATTAGCAGGAACCAGTTTGAGCAGAAAGTCATTCTTTCCCTTAGCAGTGCTTTTCTAAAAGAAAAGCGTATCTTTTAGTCTAAATTTGAGTAGTCTCTAGGTCACGTGCATGGTTTGTCAAAGTGGTATTAGCAACAACAACAGATTTTTTTTACATGTCCCAATCTTTAGTAGTACACTACGCCATGATACAGTGGCCGACAGGTGAAAATAATATGAAGAAAAATTCAATTTTAAGGTACATAATACCACAGTTTTCTCACAAATAGTATAAAAAGTTGCATTGTCTAAAAATAAGATAGCTTTTTTATGCGTTAAAAAAAATTCCTCCTTCAGGTTACACCCTTTTCTTACCGTAAACCAATGAAAATACCGGTTTTAAAGCTTAAAGCAGAGATCAGTTACATATGATACATGAAAGATTTGTTTGTAAAACGCAGATATTAAGCTTTTTTTTTCATTTTTTATTTATGAATGGTATGTATTTTAAAATTGTTTTGAATACTGGAAATAACTGTGAGAAAACATTCTTATTCCTGAAATATATTGTAAACCACCCTTGACATTAGCCCATTAATTAACCATCAGTAATTTTTGCCAAATAAATATTGATGAATATTCAAATTCTCTGTTATTACACACGTAGTAAAACAATTATGATGCTTAAACGAATTTAAATATTACAGCCTGTCTCATTAGTGATCAGATGTCATTGTAAATATAATAGAATGTTATTTATAATATCATAAAAACTACTGATAAGAAATTTATTTGTCATTTGTAAGCCCTGTACTGTAAAGTTTCATAAATAAAGCTATTTGTCATCACTTCAGATGCTGAACTGTTAAAACTGAATTAAGTAAATGTCTGCAAGGTTGAAGAAAAAAAAAAACAACATAAAATGCCAATCCAAATAACAAAATTACAAATAGTGAATCCTTGAAAATTTATAAAATTACCTTCTACCTTTGCTGGAATGGGCAACTCATTCCGAGAAAACATAAAAATGCTACAGAATATCTCTTATTGATTACATTCACTGGCAAATGATTTATAAAATCTGTAAGAACTTCTAAAACATGCTTGCTAGTGACATGCATATGCAAAATCTATTCATGACGGAGGTGAAACATCATCAAAATGTTAGTATAGGTTAAATGCCCTCCTTCAATTTCACAATATACAAAGTAGTATGAAAGAAAAAAAAGCTCTGACATATCTTGACAAATGAAAGGGCTAATTTTGGGGTCCAAATGCAGGAGCCAAAATTATGAAGATAGCAAAACTCACTTGGTTCTCAAAAACAACTATTTAAGTATTCAACTGTTTGAAGCAAAGCCTGAAGTCCTTCATCCAAAAAGTGCAACTTTGGTTTGAACACAATCAATGAAAATCATGGTCGACATTACATTGTGTGACAGAAAAAAGGACTCTACTTCAACTGACAAAAACTTCCAATCTCTGCAAACTATACACATACAATTCCTAATTATATAGTTGGATGCCTGTGAAGAAATCTCTCATATCTGCCCAGAATGTCAGAATTCATTTGCAGTGGTGTTTGGAGGGAAAACTGGATAAAAGACGACTGCAAAAAGGTTATGTCATGACCTCTTATTATACTATGGTCAGAACTAATGGATAAATGTTGATTTTTGTGAGAACCTAGTAGAAAAATGCATTCTTGCCTTGTTCACTCTGAGGAATGGTTTGGTAAGAGTATAATGGTATGGGGCATGTTTTGTTGATATGGAAATAGTCTTCTGGTATTTGTTGAGGACAAATACACAGCAATGCAACACAATGACACACTGGCAGATTAAGTGTATCTTGCAATGTTACATTTTTACTCCACAGATGATGGATACTTCATGGATGACAATACACTGAGCTAGGATTGGTTTACTAAGCATCAGAGTTACAACAGATCTTAATTCCCTAAAAAATGTTTGGGATATGTTGAAAAAGCACATCAGACTCCTTTTCCACCCAATTTATAAGACCTTAAAGATTGTATAACCGATGCATAGTATTTATTCTTTGTACAAAAATGCATCCCAGTATCTTGTTGAATTGATGCTTTCACAAATATGGACTGTTATCTTTGCAAAAAGAGGTCCTATAAAATATTAATCCTAAGTTTTTAATTCATTGACCAGTATGTCTATAAGAAATTTATACAACTTGATGTACTATTGGATAAAGAAATCAACTGACAATGAATTAAAAGCTGCTACTATAGAAAGCAATTTATTCCAAATATCCTGACATGAATGGCTACATATATACACTAAAGAGTGTATAATGAAATGCTGTACTCACAAAGATTTCTTTTCACTTACTATTAATTTTGATAGAGAATTGGAAGAAACTGGGTACTGGAAGAATTAAGGGTACTAATATTCCATGCAAAAACATAACTTTTCAGTCACTAACAATTTTTTTCTTCACGACGTAGAATAAACTTATAGTACAAATCTAGATCTTCTGGAATCTAAAGGCAGAGTTATTATTCTGAAGAATAGTAGCTCAATTTGGAACATAAATAAATGAAATGATAAACTTCTAAAGAGGGATTATAAGTACCACAACTGGACATACCCAAAATATCATTTTATTCAAAGAAAGAAAAAAAAAAAATTCTATGTAAGACGAATATAAAAGAAATTACATGAAGATGTTAAGATATGGACTCTCTTATATCTCAGATACTTCTACATTAGTGGTACTCAAATCACAGGCATACTGAGAGTAGGGAGAGGGTTGAGAACTGGATGGGCCTCTGATTAGAGAATTTGAATATTTTCAGTATTTACTATAACAGGGCTGTCTTACTGCAAAGAGCCCACGGGCCAGAATTCTGGTCACTGATCACCTGGTGGGCTGCAGTTTGAAAAAGTTGAACAATAACCTCTTACCTCTTATACAATAACAATTAATGGTTGAATTATTAATTACAAAACAATGGAACAGAAGGATTATAAAACAATTTACTTCATTTTAATGGGAAAACTGAGACTGATCAGCCATCTTTACTGTCGATGTTTATCGTTGCCAGTCGAAGAAGGTCTAACAATGAACTGTTGGAGAGAGAGCTCCTGTGACGGTTCTTGATAAACTTCATCACCAAAAAAGCACTTTTGTATAATATGTGCTCCCAAACATGGAAATTATTTTCAATCCTAAATCATGCAGATTTGTAAACCGTTTCGGTTCTTGTTTGAAAGAACGGGTCAGCTTGGAGATAACAGAGCTCCAATTGTAGGTTGGCTGGTTGTTCTTCATTGCTTGCTGTGACTGGGTTATTAAACAGAGCCACGTCATTCTTGATGCTCTCAAAATCTGAAAATTTCGTGTTGAATTCATCAATAAGTCTGCAACTCAGGGAAAAATTCAGAAAAATCCAGCACTTCCTCACACTCCGACGCCAAACAACTGCAGCTGGCGAAGTGAGATAAGTTATTTTGTCCCAAAGTTTCAGGGAAAATTTTCAGCTTATTTTTCTAAACCCATGATACTATAAAATTTCAAAAAAAGAAATATGCTGAATAAGAAGCTGGCAGGCTGCACAATATGTGTCGGAGGGCCGCATACGGCCTGCGGGTCGCCAGTTGGACAGCCCTGTACTATAACATAGTGAAGTGAGAAAAGATGCTGAGTGAAAATTATGAAGGTAGTGTAAAAAAGGGCTCATGTCATCAGATTTCAACAGTTTCTATATGGACAGAGATTTAAGTTAACAAGTTTGAGTGTTTACGGAAATGCAGATTCCTGCTAAGCATACTAAAACTTCATAGTTTTTTATTGACAAATAAATTAAAAACTATAAAAAATAAAAAATGGCAGAATAAGCTTTTTCAAGTATATTTTTTGTGGGACAGAGAGAGAAGTCAGGGATATTTCTGAACCAGGACTTCAATAGCAGATACTGGACTGTATAAATGTTATAAAACTGATCATTACATTTAAAACTTTTATAATCTTCTATGAAAAAATGTTGTGTATAGTTTATACAGGGTATCTGCCAAAATAAAAATTTTCAAATCCATGACTTTCCCTGATTTAGCAGATTATTTTCTATGATTTTAAAAAGCTTTCGTTAAAAGTATATATGAATAAAACTTTTGATGTACATACAAATAAAATATATGCTTTTAGAAAAAATTACAGGAATTTTATCATAAAAAACTATAAACTTACTTTAATAATTTCACAAAAATAAATTGTTGTATCTACATACCTAAGTTTAATCATATAGCAATTTTTCAATCAAAATGTTTAAAATTTGAATTCAGGGTACTTTGGTATTATTCAGGTGACCATGAATAATAGCCAAATATAACCCTATAATGTCTATATGCATTATCCCTAGAGATAAACTTATATTTTGTGCAAAAATCTTAACTAATTTTTATTAAAAAATTATATTAATAAAATTTTAATCTACAATTTAAGAAAAAACCAGAATATACATTTACCCACCCATTAAGCTTTCTTGCTTTGAGTTTCCTTGGTGAACACATTTTACTTGGCAATAGAGTCAATAGGATAATACATAAATACCAAACTCAGTAGCTTCAGTCAAATGACAAGTAAAAATAGAATTAAACAATTCAATGCATTTTTATTTAATCGGTAGTTTAGCGGATCCATGACTTTTACTCATTTTGCTTGAAAAATCAAGACTTTCCATGACAAAATTAATCCCTTGTCTAAATCCATGATTTTCCATGACTTTTCAGGTGCGCGGAAACCATGCTTATACGTGGAAACAGCAGCTTAGTTTTTTATAGACGATTGAATATAATATGTAACACAGAAATATAGCCGGTAAACAAAAACATGCGAGCCTTGAGCAACTGCCAATTTTCTTTTAAAATGCAAACTTGAAAAAATTTTAGTATGTAATTTTTCTTTTAATATTTTGCTGAAGTTTCAAAATAAGAAACAAATAGCTAGGAATGTTGTAATTTTAAAAATATTTCAAAAATAGCAAGGATAGAGCAATTAATGTTACCAAAAATATATATATAAAATGGTTTATGCATATAGTAATAAAAGAAATACATTTATTGATGAGTTTTAGGAAAACGTAAAAATTTGTAGATGTACGAAAAGATTTGTGAATTCTTTTGGAATATTTTCCAAAACTAAAATAACAGGCACAAAATTATGTACATATTTATTTAATTTTAAAATTCATTATAAAAAGTACAAATACAACCATACAAATATTTTAGGTTTGTGATGGAATGTAGCTTTTAATCAGGTACCAAAGAGTTGATGTATAGTGCTGAATATTACTAGCCACTGTAGCAGCTAACTGCAGCAATGAATCCAGAGTGGTCATTCTACAAAAGATACAAGTATGAAATGAGTAAAACTAATAAGATTGTGTATGCATATATATACACATATATGAAACAACAAAGTACTGATTAGGATTTGTAATCTAAAGGACTAAGATAATTATCAAATGAATATAACATCAGTAATAAAACACAAAGCTTACAACTAGAATTTTTAGCCACAAATCAGATAGACAAACTCATTAATTTAAGGATATTAAAAAATAATTATTCAAGAATAGTCCATTTCAAATGGGGGTTAAGTTAAGCATGTGAGAAACTGGCAGTATAAAGGTATTAAAGTGGATACATTCTTCTGCCTTTTCCTATCAAAAATTGAGTGAGTCATATTTACAAGGCAACAGACAGGTAGGCACAGATAAGTTGGTGGAAGCTATCTTTGTGACCAACAGATAATAATGTACACTGCAAGTTTACTCATGATGGCAGAGTGAAGAGACAGGCCTTTTCAGACATGGATACACACATAAATGAAGTTATGTATAAATAATTCTGATTTATTAAATTCATTTTCTTCTATAATGAAGTAAACATTTGAACCAGGTTTGTTCAAAGAATCAGTTTAAATCAGTCCAGATTATTATGACATTATAACTGATGGAAATGTAGCCAATTCAAAATAGATATGAATGAACGACAGATGTTATGGAGCAATGTTAAACAAGGCCTGCAGGTATGGCATGCTGTTCTTTTTAACCTTTCATGTCAGGCAAGAGAAGGTGCCTGAGTCTACCAGAAGGGGCATGCCATGCCCAGACATCATCACAAGCACTTTCCAGCCTTCAATAGTTAACACATTGTTGAAAAGTCACAAGTAAACTCCTGTTTTTATGAGCGAACATTGCTGACTGGCCACAAGTAAACTCGTGATGTGTTTTTTTGCATCGCTATTGTTTTTTCTGTTGGCGACCATACAATGCAATTGTTGGTCAGTATAACATAAGCTGGTCAACAATGTGTTAAGATACTAACTGCATGGGTTGAAAAAAAGGTAATTGGAAGGATCAGAATGAAGAAACTTTATTTTACAATATTGAAAATATTACGTGACCTCAATAAATGTTATTAGTAGACTATAAAGGCAGGGTGTAAGAGGTGACTAAAATGGGCAATGGGTTTTCAGCTCTACCCCCAGGTGCTGGGGGTAGAGCTGAAAACCCTGCTCCTGAGAATTATACCAGGGGACTGGTCCTCCAGGTTGGGGGTTGAGTTTAGGCCTAATAACCTTACCCCGTGAAACAATATCTGCTATGAAATATAAAGAATCAAAAGCTGGACTGTTGTCTCAGCAACGTCATGGGAAATGTTTTAAGGTTTTGAAATTTGGATATTGTAATGTTTTGTCACTCTTCAAAAGTAAAGTTCTCCAGACATTTGTCAATTATGATCCTAAAGCCTCAAGAGTGACCAAGTGGAATACCCTAACGACGATGAGACTGGAATGGAAGTAGATCCTGAAGAAGGCCCTCAAAGAGCTGTTGAGTCAATAAAAAAGAAAACTATTGGGTTGTTTTAAAAATGAACTACACAAACACACCAGAAAAATATTTCATTACATTTAAAAGTACTGCTTGTCTGCATTTTTTTTATATGAAATTGTAATGGGGTAATTTCACACATAAATTTGATAACTACATTTACATACAAATACATATGTATATGCAATTTATTAGTTACTTTTCTTTTAACTAATAACATATCTATATAAAGTATTGTACAAAATTTTATTTTAAAACAGAATGTATACATTTATAAAATACAATTAAAAGACACTGAAGTAAAAAAAAAATAAAAAAGGAAAGTAAGTAAAAAACATTTTCATTTACAAAATGAAAATCAAGTACTGAAGTTTCATAGTAATTATAAAAAGAGTTAAAACAGATGCTATATTTGTATATACCTAAAATATCTACAAAAAATAACCCAAACTACACTAATAATTTAAAACATTGTATAAAATAGAAAAATCTTTAAAACACATTTCTGGATAAGACACATATAAACATATATTCCCGTATACTTACATCAAAGCATTTGAAGACATCCATGCTGCTATATTTGTAGACCAAGTCAAAATATAATAAACAATAGTTTGGCACTGGGATTGAACAAATAACCCAAAAGATCTGGAGGCATTTAATATCCAATTTCCATACGATGGGGAATGGGTGTCAATCTGAAATATTACATTTCAATTAAAGCACTTATGATACATAAATTTCTGAATGTGAATCATACAAGAAAAATGTTTAATGCTACTGTTAAATCACATGGTGTTGATAAGCACTCCCCAAACTTTTGACACCTGTTCACCTTTTTACATAATTATTGTAATACTAAATAGCCCCTCTCTTCCTTTAAAAAAAAAAAAAAAAAAAAAAAAAAAGCATACTTTTAAAAACAATTGGAATATTTTTTTCAGTAAATAAACAAAATAATTAAAACAAAATTCATTACAACAAAATATGTAACAGTTATATTCTAAATAATATTCATTATAAATAATGTGAAGATTGACACTGTTTATGCCCAGACAACAAACAAATTATACTAATTTGGTTTCTGTTAATTCTGCTCTGCTTGGTTAATTGTTAATTTTAATCTGAGATACAGTACAACACCCAACATTTTTTTGCTTTATTTTTATTTTATTTTATTTTTACTTAATGCCTACAAATGCTGATAAAAAAAAAAAAAAAAAAAAAAAAAAAAAAAAAAAAAGGTGGATTTTTTTTTTTTTTAAACTAAATCTGGATATACATATTGTATTTGTCTGAAGCAAATTCCAATACTGGCTCTTCTTCCCTATACAATAAATCTTTTGGCATAGATGTAAAATAATAAATCCTGGCATACATATTACACTTAACACATACACAGCATAAACGAGTAACAAAGTTTATTGTAGCTTTGTTTATAATAAAAAAAAGTCATTTGCTATTAGCGCCACATGCAGTCAAAGCCCAGTGTATGCATACTCCCCTCTAAGATCTTGTCCCTCAGAGGAGAAGAGGTACATACAGGGTATCTGCCAAAATAAAATTTTTCAAATCCATGACTTTCCCTGATTTAGCAGATTATTTTCCATGATTTTAAAAAGCTTTCGTTAAAGTATATATGAATAAAACTTCTGATTTACATACAAATAAAATATATGCTTTTAGAGAAATTACAGAAATTTTATGATAAAAAAACTATAAACTTACTTTATAAGTTACTTTATACTACATAAAAATAAATTGTTGTATCTACATACCTAAGTTTAATCATATAGCAGTTTTTCAATTAAAATGTTTCCAATTTGAATTCAGGGTTAACTAATTTTTATTAAAAAATAATTATTATATTCATAAAATTTTAATCTACAATTTAAGAAAAAACCAGAATAATATACATTTACCCACCCATTAAGCTATCTTGCTTTGAGTTTCCTTGGTGAACAAATTTTACTTTGCAATAGGGTCAACAGGATAATACATAAATACCAAACTCAGTAACTTCAGCCAAATGACAAGTAAAAATAGAATTAAACAATTCAATGCATTTTTTTTAATCAGTAGTTTAGAGGATCCATGACGTTCCATGACTTTTACTCATTTTACTTGAAAAATCAAGACTTTCCATGACAAAATTAATCCTTTGT
Organism: Pardosa pseudoannulata; assembly: GCA_032207245.1. NCBI lineage: Eukaryota > Metazoa > Arthropoda > Arachnida > Araneae > Lycosidae > Pardosa > Pardosa pseudoannulata. Next base: position 128,590,395 of record CM063501.1, read on the forward strand.
CTAAATCCATGATTTTCCATACTTTCCAGGTGTGCGGAAACCATGTACATAATAAACCACACATTGGAAAACACTGATATAGATAATTGAAACACAACACTGATATTAAAAACTAAAGATATACCTGAAACAACATTGAAATTTTATCAGTGAGAGTTTAAACAGAAAATCCACATATTTTATGAAATTTTTATAGAATATTAAAATTTAGGAAAATCTACTTATCAAAAAACTTATTTACATAATTCTACTTGTTAAATGTTCCCCATTAAAAATATTCTAATTGCTTACTTCAAAATCTTGAATTTGAACTACTTAATTTATATTACCTTATCACTTGACACTTTAAATTCAAGAATTTGAACTTTTTCTCTTTCCATTAACTAGAATATTAATGAAGACATTGGAAAATACTTATTACAACAAAAAATAGAGTGAAAGAAATGTGACTGAGATTTTACTTAAATCTTTACAAGTTTTCATCATGAAACAATACATCTAAAATCTATACTAAATCTATATAATAAAGTGTTCGTTGTAAAAAAATGCATCTTAAATCTACACTTTATTCAAGAAAATACTTCCAACCTAGCTAATTTTGGTGATAGTGTCCTGTGTAAGTCACCAAAACTGTTAAGAATTTAATATAAAACCATTTTTCAGATTAAAGCCCACCTACATAAAAATTAAATAATTATTGCTATTATTTTAAAGGAGTGAAATACTGAAAGAAATGTCAGTATTCATTCTACTGACATTAGCTTAATTAATTCTTGTTTACTGCTATTCAACTTACATTAAAACTAATTTTCAAATGGTCAATAATTCAAAGAGTTAGCAGTAAAGGAAAATATCAAATTATAAGACTATTTTAAATCTTTGAAGTTACAGTACCAATAAGATAGGTGTTAAACGGAAACTATTTCAGACTTGCCTTACCTGTGTTTCTCAAAGTATAGATCAATAAAGATAAATTTTTGTGCAACATAACATACTGAGTTCAGTTATTTGGAATGATTGATTTTCTATGTATGTTGGATGCATAATGTTACAAATTTTATATTTGCAAAGGTAAAATTTCCTGAATGTTAATTTTTTTCACAGTCAAATAGACTGCATAGGTAGAAAATCATTTGGTGAGTTTTACCCATTTGGTGACAAAATTTTGTGCCAAATATAGGGTTCAAAAAAGTGTATAACAAGCATTTTCCAGATTCTACTACACCTACCTAAAAATAAAGACTGTCACCAATTGAGTTGAGTCAGTGTTATTTTAATAGCAATAATAATTAATAGTCAGTTCCATTCAATTCAATCTGTGAGGCAAAGAAATTGATAAAAGCAAGTTGCCATTCATTTAGCTCTGCTAATGTAGCTGATATTTATGGGCTATAAGATGTTTTTGTGTTTCTTTGTTAATTAGAATCTTTATATTACAGAATTAAGAATAATTTAAAAAAAAATTGTTTGCTGATTATTACATTTGATTACACCATATTGAAACACATAACAATATTCAATTAGGCAGAGTATCCATTAATCATTGCAAAGTTAGACACAGAACATTACTTTTAAATTACTCACCACTTTAAAAAGATAATGAATGTATTTGCCACACCATATTCTCACAGGGGAGGAACTTTTCCAAACACATGCACATGCATTTACCAGTTGATTCCAAAAAAGTTCAAAGTATGGCCCAATGTTTGTCCAAATCCAAGTGATAATAGTTGGTACATACATTTCTAATAGCCTACATGTTAAAAAAAATTCTTAAAAATAAATCTGCAAACAAATGAGGGAACTAAGGATCACAGCAGGATACACATATCCGATGAATGACAAATCTAAAATTTTTGTAATAGTATTGTTAAATTTTATACAACACTATTACAAAATAGAAAGAATGTAAATGCCATTCAAATTAACAATATTAATACTGTATTTACTCTTATGTACACTTAGAAAAAAATTTAGGGCATAAATTAAGCCACATATTATACACAGGATAATTTACTACTTCAAACAACTGCATGATATACATATGAATCCAAACAATATTCAAGGATGAAAAAAAAAAAAAAAAAAACCCTTATTAGAAGTATTGCTGCATTCTTATTTGCCTCTATTCCTGTTGCTCTTCTCCCATGCAACAGTGCTAGCAATAGTAATTATTACACACGAGTTGAAGCATGGTTCCCATTTTTTTGTGAGCCCTAATACCTCAGTCAGCAAATGTAGGCATCTAGTAACCAGAGGGTTCTGGGTTCAAAGCTCAAGCTGGCTAAAGATCTGCAGTATTTATTAATAGTGGCTGGGTCATGTAAAATAGGTTGTGGCCACAATGTCCTCGAAGTTCCAAAACGGTACCAATGGAGGTGTCAGGGGGGGGGGGAGACTCTTCTGCTTCTAAATTATGAGGACACACTTTGTTTCTGTTGAGTGCCTATATGGTGCCCCATAATAATAGAGTCATTAAAATGCATGGTGTTGTATGGGCAAAGGCTTATTAGGCATGTGCTCCCCTGTTATTAAAAGAAATTTCTTTCGCATACTTAATTGCTTGCAGTTTATTACATGCTGCAGTATAACTAGATTGCTTTTCCATCTTGCTCATATGATGTCACAAAATAATCTTTTATTACAGAATGAAGAAGAATAAGAAAATGCAATCCCATACACACCACTTCCTTTCTTAAGAACTGGTATATATTATCTTCAATATCTGTACTTATGGCTCAAAGCAGTTGAAGTCTGCTCAACAACCCAAAAAAACTCATAACAAATGTTGCAAGGATGCAGTTATCTGAGGAATGACTTTAAAACTGCTTTGGAGGTTGATTTCTTTGCCTCAGGTTTGGTTTGGTTTGGAGAGCTATGGTCTACTGTTTTGCACACGAGGGCTAATGAGACCGGGACCTACTGCTTAAAGCTAATTCCGAACAGCTACGAACATCCATGCCACAGTGGGATTCAAACCCACGAACTCTGGTACCGACGATCAGCGCCCTAACCAATCGGCCAGCGTTCGGATTTCTTTGCCTCAGAATAGTTGATTTACAAATGAGAAATTTGTTGCTTGCCAGATTCAAGATAAATTTTATCAATTTTTTCTTCCAAAGAACAGAATGTACATTATACATGAGTAAATACAGTACTTTTCAGTTATTTGTGACGTTTATAATCGAAATATTATATCTAAATACTATGGTAGAAGGGAACTAAGTTCATCATATATGAATTAGATACTTAAATATTAACTGTTAATATTGAAAAAATACAGTCGCCAAAATTAGAAAGAAATATATTCAATACCAATCAACGATTTTGGATTGTTAGTACAATAATTTTCTGTCTGTTTCTAAATGACATTATGAGGTTAAATTTTCATCAAAGCTTCAAGAACATAATCAATAAAGATAAACATAAATGAAAATTTTGTAAATTAATTACATGCATAAAAATAAAATCTGTAGTACATATGCCAAGAAAAGTTTAATACTAGTGTGTTTTTCACTTAAATTCATTTAACAGGAAGTGGAAACAAAATAATTTCCAGTAAATTTTAAGAACTTATATGTTAAGAGAGACAGATGCATAAACAAGTATTAGTGAACAAAATTTCAGATTTACAGGGGGTAGGGGAAGAAAGAATAAATCATTTATATAAAAATAAAAACATCTCTTTAAAGATAAAAAAAATAGGTTAAACACATTTGAAAGTATTAAATTTTATTCTGAAAAAAGAAATTAAGTAAAAACAGATTTTAAATTAGTAAAATTACTCTTTTAAATAAAGACATCCATTCTATTTTTTGTATTACTAATATAACAACTTTCTCTTCAGCCTTGCCTAAACTTATAACCATATTCAATAAAAACAATATATCTTTTTAAATCTGAAATTCAATTCATTAATGTTTGAACAATTTCTACCAAATATATTTTGACTGTCTTGAATCTAAGTTATTACAGATACTTGAGAGTACAGAAATTATGAATTTCAAACCATTTGAATATTACAGCCTGTCCACATTAGTGAGGAGCTGCCGTTTTAAACATTGTATAATGCTGTTTATAAACAAGACAAATTTTACGATACAAGGTTTATTTGTTCATATGTAAATGCAGTACTTTAAATTTGTTTTATAAGAAATGCATCTATTCCTTCCAATTTAGCTGCAGTAGCTCAGTCAGCAAAGGCCATGATCTTGTAACTGAATGGGTTGGGAAATGTTCAAGTTTCTAAACAACATTTTTGGAAGTGGCAGGCCATGCCTGGGGCTGCTTGAACCCTGCTTCTAAATTATGAGGACCTATTTTGTTTGTGTTGCACCTAGGGAGTAATACTGACCACCTATATGGTGCACCTATAATAAAATGACTCACAAATATCTATGGCTTGGTAGGGGGAATGCTACAAAAGTAAGTGCACTGCATTACAAATAAAAAAAAACTCATTCCAATTTCAATTGATGTATTTGCTGAAGTAAACTCAGCTATGAGCCATTAAAAGTCGTTAATCCAAATAGCACAATTATGCACAAGAGCAAATACTTGAAAATTTAAGTGAATTACAAAACTGCCATCTACACCTAAAAAGGAATATCATTAAAAGGAAATGTAAAATTTTTACAAACTATTTTTTAACTAACCTTAAAAAGGTATGCTAAGCATTAATGAATTAACGCAAAATATATAGCTGAAGGTACCTCAGTGCACTTTAAATTGATTTTTCTAGAATATGATTTAGTTTTAAATAAATGTAAAGATTAAATTTTAATGTTTCCTATACTTTTTCTCTTATACTTTTGTGTATAGAAAAAGTGACTTGTTCACAATCTATGGGACATAGTAAAAATTTTACTGCTTAAAGTTCTGTAGATTTCTTGGACAAGAAAAGCATACAAATGTATTTATTTACATACTATGGATGATAGCAGCAAACTATTTAGCAGAATTGACCTAGATTACTGAACGCAATACTTGTTTCAATATTATTAATTCTCAGTTTGGTAAAATCTTTTATTTGCCAAAGAAGCATTCATGATAGAGTTATCAGATTAAAAATAAAAGCATAATATTTTCATGCAGTTAAATTTTACAAAAAAATAATTTATAAACAGAGGAATATCAATGCAAAATTAATATACTTAAAATATACAGTAAAAAGGTTTAACCTGTATGTCTTTTCATAATAGTAAGCTAACTTTTCACCAGCTTGAGCACATATGACTAAAAGACCAGTATCTTTCATGAGCTTGCCAGTATGTGAATCTATGAAAAGAATTAAAAAGGAAGCAGATAAATATTTTACCTAGAATACTTATTTATATTTTATGAAATAAGCCTTGGATAAAACATTGTACACATAAAAGATTTAATTTATAAAAATACAAATTTTCTTTTGTCAAATTTTTACAAACTGTAAAGTAACTGACATAGCAGTTACCAATATGGCTATGAGAAATAAACATTTAGTTTTATATAACCAAAAACCTACAAATGATATAGATATATACTAATGATTCAAACCATTTTCAAGTATAATTTGTTCATTTGGTTTGGAGTATTTTGGTCAACTTTTTGTAGCACCAGAGTCAGGATCCTACTTCTTAAGATTGATTCTGAACATAAATATATGATGGTTAGTTTAAGTTTGTTACATTTTAGGTATTGAAAATGTTAGCTTTAAACATAATGTAACTATTGGAATAACTTTCAGAAATTAAAATTGTAAAGATATATATAAATACAATTAAAATTTAGAATTAATTTTTAACATTTCCATAAAATTTTTTTCCTAGAAAAAAAGGGTACATCTATATAATAAGATAATTTGTTATAAATTAACACATAATACTATAATATGTTTAAAATGGTTGTAGGTAATAAATTAAGAGTGTTTAGAACATTTATTATATTCATTATTATTATTATTATTATTTACATTTGTATATTCAATATTTTATTTTATATTCAGGGTATCTGCCAAAATAAAATTTTTCAAATCCATGACTTTCCCTGACTTCAGAAGATTATTTTCCATGACTTTAAAAATACTTTGTTAAAGTACATATGAATAAAAATTCTGATATACATACAAATAAAATATATTCTTTTAGAGAAATTACAAAAATTTATTGAAAAAAAATACTTTATAAATGTTTATAAATTCATATATATATATATATATATATATAAATAAATTGTTGTACCTACATACCTAAGTTTAATCATACAGCAATTTTCTGAATGCAATCAAAAAATTTCCAATTTGAATTCAGAGTACTTAGGTATTATCGAGGTGACCAAGAATAATAGCCAAACACGATAACCCTATAATGTTTATATATAATAGCCCTAAAGATAAGTTTATATTTTGTAGAAAAATCTTAACTAATTTTTATTAAATACTTATTATTATTATATTAATAAAAATTTAATTTATAATTTAAGAAAAAACCAGAATAATATACTTATACATTTACCCCCCCTATTAAGCTTGCTTGTTTTGAGTTTCCTTGACAAACAGAAAGGAAATTCACTTGCAGAGGCATTTCTTAGTTTTTCTTAATTGGTAGCTCAGCGGATCCATGACTTTCCATGACAAAATTAATCCATTGTCTAAATCCATGATTTTCCATGACTTTCCAGGTGCGCGGAAACCGTGTATATTGAATGTTACTATTTTTATTTAATAAAGTATTAAATAAAAATAGTAACATTAGATATAAAATAAAACATTGAATATATTTTGTTTAAAAAAGGTTTAATAATTTTGTTGCATAACAATAGTTTGTAAAGAAAAAAAACTGTAATGGAGAGAATGATGACTACAAGCTGCTGTTAGCATTTAGAAATGTTAAAATGATTTTAAATTGCGAAATTGCTGTCTTATTTTGAAATAAATATTTTGTCAGTGAAGACTTCAATAAACAGTACACAAGCTCAATGTTACAGAAATATCTTAAATATTTATTTAGAAAAATTCACCAAATTAAATTAAAAGTTAAATGGTAAAATCAAATCAATTTGTTTAAAACATTTTTAGAATGTGTGTGTGTGTGTATGTATATATATATATATATATATATATAAACAAAGGAAATTCCATAAAAACCAAGAGTCATTTTTTTTACATGGTGCAGCTCCACAAAACTAAAAAATAAAAGTGCAGACAATTTTTTCAAAATGTTAACTGAACATTTATATTTTAAACAAATGTCAATAACTAACTTTCCCTGGTTCTGAATTTTTTTAAATTAAAAACAACAGCATTTGAACTTTTTGGAAAAAAATTGAAATATCAATGAAAAAAAAAAAAAAGAAAAAAGATTGTAATGTTGATACAAATAATTTTATTCATTCAATTACAGTTGTTAAGTTAACTAGAAATTTAAAAGTTTAAAATAAAAAAAAGTTATAATAAATAATTTATCTAATGCACTAATTTTGCTCAGCCTTATGTCTGAGTGAGGTTGTCTTGGAACTTATTTGTTTACAACTATGATAACGAGGCTGTATTAAGGTCTATTGGAGCAGGATATTCTGGTTGTGACACATTTATGCATTGATTTTGTTTGCAACTAATTTTCTTCTAGCTCTATTTTCTAGTGGTGTAGAGCAGAAAAATGCAAATATGCATTTAAAAACTAAAAACAAAAAACTGATATTTTGATTATTCTAGATTGGCAAATTTTCCTGACATTTCCTGGTCTCTGGACACAAAAATTTAGCAATGTAAGTGGGAACATGCTTCAAAATGATCCCAACTTTCTAAAGACTGTAATAACAGTCGTGGAAATTTGGGTGCATCATTTTGATCCCCTAACCAAGTCTGCATAAAGTATGTAGAAACACACTAATTTTCCACTGGAAAAAAAAATCTTACAAATCAAATCTACTTGATAGGTCACAATTATTTTCTTTGATCATAAATGTGTAATTATCAACATGCTATACCTCCAAAAACTACTGCGAATGGTGAATATTATGTCTCAGGTTTGAAAACACATGAAGAAAGTTTCCTGAACTTGTAATAAGTTGAACATTACATTACAATAATATTCGACTGCATGCTGCTTCTTCTGTTCAGCAATATCATCATTATTAAAATCATGCCACACCTCTTTACAGAACCGATTTTGCTCCATGTTATTTCTGGCATGGAAAGAAAAGCTCCAGTTCTGATAAAAAATTTAATATAGATTATGACATTCTTACAAAAGAGCAAGTTTCTTTGAAACAGATTCCAGAAAAATGCTTCTCAACTTGTTTTAAAAAATAGGTTGAATATTGGGGAGTTCCAGTCATCTGAAAGACAGTATTTTGAAAAAGAAACATTTTTTTTTTTGCTGCAAGTATACTGCTTGATATTTTATGGTTTTACTCTCAGTTTTTTAATAAATCTCCTTTGCATACACAACATGTACACACAACATGATTACAAAAATAATAATTGGCAGAATACAACTTAATATCGAGAAAAGATAAATGATTACATACTAGTTATAATAATAAAAAACTACCTATAAATGAGTTGTGAGTAAAGATGTCATAAGTGAGCAGAAGGGAGAAGATGAGAACAAACATCAACATAACACGAATCCACGAAAACATCTGAGAATTTAATTTAGAGAGCAACTCCTGAAAAACAATATTAATATGCATTTGATAAAGTACCAATAGAATAATGATTATTTCTCTGCATATGGTCCATAGAATAATGACTATTTCTCTGCATATAGTTTATTAATTTTTTTTTTAAAACAAGAATTAATATCAAGTAATTGATAAAATTTCAAAACATAAATAAAAAATATGAAGGCAGTATTATTTTATGCATATAAGAAAAGCATTTAATTTACACTTTGTAGTTGGAGTGTCCCTGGGTTGCCGTTTTTATTGAAGCAAACTAAGCCCAACTGTCTCTTGAGGGCAATTTTTTTTTTAACTGAGTTAAGAAAATTTGATTACATAATTTACTTTTTTTATAATAATTTATGAACCTTTTATTTTCAATAAAAAAAAATCTCTAGGAAGACTTGCAGTATCTGGAAAAAGACTGAGACCCCAAAGCAGAATGTGTCAAAATGTGAGATGCATTTCGCAGAACAATAGGCTCCGTTGCAGAACGTTCACAGCTTGCAAAATGTAACTGAAAAAAAAAATCTACATTTTTTTGTAACATATAGAAAGGAGGAATGAATTGTGACAAAGGTGGGATTCGAGAGGGAATACAATGTTTATTGAAATCAAATCTTTATTAGAGACAGCTATAAATGCATTAAAAACTGAAACACCTATATTTATCAGTTTTTTAATAGACGTTTTATTGATTTCCAAACCAAAAAAAACTCTCAAATTATGGGAATCAGCAAGAGATAAAAACAATTAGGCATAAATGGATCATTTTGAACTAGGCATAATATAAATGATGGCGATGAAGCCAATGTCGGAACAACTGATAAAAGAATGATTATTTTGCACCACCAGGACACAGATAAGTCCTAAAAGTACTAAAATAGTCCCTTTCTTTTAATGACTATTCCTATTTCATCATCATGGTAATTAACAAGACTGTAAATCCTATGTCAATACTCCAGTTTTAATAAAAACATTTTCTTAAGTTCATTGTTTTTAACATTGTTTTATTAAATATTTTGACTATTGTTTAAGATAAAAATATATTTGTATACTTTTTTACTTGTATATGTGTACCAAAATGGCAGTAATATTATGAAAAATTAAAGACTGATATAATAAACATATTTGAGGTAGAATATTTTTGATTATCTGAAAGCTTGTTGCAGAACATTGAAAAGCATTCTGCTGTAGGGGAGAGAAACTCAGCAGTATTAATCTTTGTCTAAGTTTGTGATTAAAATGTACCAAATCAATACAAATCTTAAATAAAGTTATTTAGAAATAAAAGCCCTTTGTAGATAATTGATAAACTTTTGAGTAATTTTTATTCAAGCTTATTTAAAATTTTATGTCAAAAAAATTTATACTTAGTTATACAGAACTTTATTTTTAAACTTTAAATATTTGTTTTCTTCAACAATTTCTTATTAAATATTATTTTGTAACAAATTTAAATAGTTTTGAGATTATAAATAAAATTATTTGAAATTTTTAATAGAAAATATTTATTATAATACATGATTTTAAAGTATTTTTAATAAAAAGTAGCAAAAAGTACCAAAAATGCTCAATATGCAAGTGGATATATGTTTAAAATAGCCCAGACTTATGTAAAGTATTACTGGTTACTTCTCTCAAAAAATTAGAAATGAAGCCATATCTGGGAGAAATGTTTCAGAGGTGTTTTCCAGTTTTATGTTCCAGTGTGATAATTTTTCAATATATCATAGTTATACATATATTATGTTTTGAATACAGTCTTCATAATACAAATACCTGAATCATAAGCATAATGACAGCAGAAAACAATTGATAAAATTAGGGCAAATAGAAATAAAAATGTTTCCACCAAATTTTTTTTATTTTACATTTTAAAAACAGATTTTTACAACTGCTAAAGTCTTTCCACCAAATTCATGTGATTTTACTTATTCAAGGACTTAAAAATAAATAAAAAGTTAAAAATTAATGTTAAAAGAACACTATTTTTTTGGGTACACATACTACTATCCCCTACTTTGCCTGCCTTACTTAGAAACATCAATATCTTTAGAAAATTATACTCTTATTCAATCAATGAAACAGAAACAAAATAATTTAAGAACAATAACTCAAATGAATTTATTTATAATAACAAAACAAAATATAGAGCTGTATCAATATGAAACATAAGATAGGACACAAACCTAGTTTCAATTTTGAATCTTGTTTATTAATTTTTATGCAATTCCAGAAAATGTTTTACAGAAACATACCAAAAATTAATTCTTGAATACCACTTGCAATCCTTGAAAAATATGCTTATATCAAACATTAGAACTTAGAGTTTGTTTAATTAACAAACACTTAAATTAAACAAATATTTTTTTTATTGCTAATGCTAATTCATTTAGGAGGGGAAAAAAACCTTACCTTATTGATTAAAATACATTCTTCAAGATGTGGTTCTTTTTTCCCACAGCCCAATAGCTCTTCATTAGTCACTTGAAATACAGACAGTGTATCAAATAGACATTTTTTAGGAAATTTAGGAGGTAATTTTTCCCACTGTTCATTTAAATGAGCAATTAGCATTCTGAAATTTAGAATACTAAAATTAGAATTGAAAATCTCATAATATGGTTTATTCAAGATTATGAATGTGAAAATTAAAAGGAGCTTCAAGAGCTTTTAAAAGGCCATATTGTTGATTGTAGTTGACATAAACTTACTTAAATTTATTATTTTTATTACACTCATTTGTTCATGTTCAACAAACACACTTGTAACCCCACCCCTGATGTTTTCTTTTAATTGTCATTCAAAATAAGTCTAATGAATAAGTAAAAGTTGATGAAATTTCAGGATAAATATGTTATAAGCAATTTTAAGACATTTATTTTTTTCGGTAATATCAGGTTTTGGAAGCAAGTACAACTTCTGACTATATGATGATTTGAAACTGTTAGAATAAATGTAGGCATGCTTCTTATTTTACACAAATGAAATTAACAAAATATTTTTAAAAGTTGTAATTTAGATCAAATTTGGTTGCTCTTAATATATATATATATATATATATATATATATATATATATATATATCAGTTACAGACCCATTGTTAAAATTAAAGATTAATTGCTCTTTTTTAAAGAGCACCTACAATTATGTAGTTTTTAAAAAGTAAAAACTGTTTATTTCTTATTGCTAATTTTTGAAGTAGTAAAAAAAATAAAAACAATTTTTTTAATAAGAAATTTTATATAAGTATATAAGAATTATCTAATAATCTCACTTAGATGGATTGAAATGCTTAGAATATAGCTGCCTCCAAATACTGTAGTTACGAGTATCTTTCTCCAAGCAATAAACAAGACTGGATAAAATCTGAAATTAAAATACCCTTTAAAATCAAGCCATTAAATTTTTTTGAATTTCTATAATAACATTGTATTACATAATTTAAAAACATCTGTACAATATTTTTAACAGCTTTATAGAAATCCAATGAAATTTTATTTTTTGCAATGAAGGATCTAAAAAACCACTTGGTTTATTTGATTTATTCTTTTAAAAGATTCATTTTTAAGATTCTTCTTCTTTGTAAGCAGCCTGCAACAGGCCAAGGTTGTGTGTTCCAGATTTCTTCTACCTGATTCTATTCAGCCCTCATCGATCATCTCTAATTGGTTTAAGATATTTCTTGACATCATTGGTCCATCTAGTAAATGGTTTACCATTTTTACCTTACTCTCTCAATTCTACAGAAGGCTTTATTTTTTTTCCCTTCAGGAAATGCATCAATATATCTGAATAAGTGTCCTAGCCATTTGATACAGGATGCTTTTATAACTTTAACAATATCAGCCTCACAATATTTTACAAATTGCAAATTTTGTGATTGTATTGAATTTTAACATTGTGCATAATTGGAGAAAAGATCTTTCTGAGGATTTTTATTTCAAATATTGATATCATTTCTTCTTCTTTGCTGAGTGCACAACACTCCTTTCCATAAAGAACAATAGGCTTTATTAAAGTTTTGTATAAGCTTGCTTTGGTATTAGTGCTGATTAGTTTGATTTAAGCTGATTCCTAAGGCCAAAAAAATCTATTGACTATGTGGATTCTATTATTTATTTAGATTTTTAGCTTGAGATCAATGCGTCCAAATACTTAAATTGTTTTCAAGTTTAGGAAGGACTTTCTTGCTATTCTATCTTGATTTTGACAATGAAGGAATAAATTGGAACTCTGACATATGACCGTTTTCTAAGACTTTAATTTGATTCTGATGTCTTGTTAAAAAAGTGTTAAGTCTTGCTTTGGTAAATCAAATAAGGGCTTATCTTTTTCCACAAAAAAAAAGTGTCTAAATTTTTAAAATCTATATATATATTAAAATCTAAGAGCTAAACTAGAATAAAAACTACTGCTTAAAGCTTATTCCAAATTGCTATGAACAGCCATACTAGTAGTGGGATACAAACCTACTGCTTGGAGTTTGGAGAACTTCGTTGTCATAAATAATATTTTGAAATCATTTACAACCCAATTTCATGAATATTATAACAATATCCCAAATAATAAACACTGAAGTTTTTTTTATAGTACTAATAAAAACAACCATTATTTCAAAATTAAACAAATTAGAGTACAATTTCTTTACATTTGTCACAACAAAGTTTTCAAATTGGAAAATATTGGCTTGATATACAAGGTGGTCACAAAAATTCCATCCTAATCTTCCTTGAATTTTCTGTGTCAATAATTAATTCCCCCTTAGTATGAAAATTTTAGTAAAATAATAGCATTCAAGCTACTTTCCTCAAAATTAAATATAATAACAAAATTTAAATAAAAGATAAAATAATAAGCTCTCAATGCTGATACTTGTTATTTTATTCATTACAGCCGTTTAATTAACAATTAGAAAACTTAAAAAAAAATCATTAAAAATTATTTATCATGTAGACATCTTCTTCCATTGGCTTTGGAAACTTCAAGAAGTGAGGGACCATGCTGCCTCTCATTTACAGAGGCTCTTAAACTTTTTTTAAAAAGATCTTTGAGGATCTTGGTTAGAGTGCTATAAGTAAAACAAAAACAATACTAAAATGAGCATTAAAGTGCCAAACAATACACAGGCATCCTTTTTCACATTTTGCTGATTTTTTCTGAACAATACATTTTTGTTTAATTCCGACTAACAACCTTAAAAGATGGAGACACACTTCAAGATCTACTTTATGACGAATCACACTATTATTTGCAATCAACCATGTGAGAGAAACAAAACAATAACTGGCAATTTTGATGCAAATGATTTCAAACAAGCCCTTTTTAAAATTATCATTTAAGAAAAGTAGTCAAAATAATTAAAATCCGTAATTTTTCATTTGCTTTCCATATGACAATTTTCATTGGGAATCCATAAACATTATGGATAATACTTATCTGTAATACTTAGCAACATATAGAAGAATTTAAAATAAATTTTGATCCCAATCACAAATCAGAAAAAAATGCACGGAAAAAAAGAAAAACTTGATGATTCATAAATATGATAAATGAAGTACAATCCAGAATGATTTGAGTGGGAGTGCCTTATGACTGGGTGAGATCTGCAAAAGGAGATTTTTGATGGGGCATGTTTGTGTACAACTACAAGATAGTAAAGCTGTATTAAAATCTGTGTCTGGGTAGAGTAGCAGTTTTTTTGTGGTGACATGTTTGTGGTCTATGACTTCATTCATTACCCCATTGTATTTTTTTAAAAATAGCCATTTTCTAAATGAAAAAAACTTGAAAAATTATTCATCTAATTCTTTAATTTTGCTCAGTCTTATTACATTTGTACACAACTAAGATAGCAAAGCTGTATTAAGATCAGTCAATGCAGGAGATTCTTGTTGTGACTTTGTTTGCTACCAATATTTTTCAAACTTTATTTTTCAGTAATGAAGCTCAGAAAATAGCAAATTTGTATTATTTAAAAAACATTTCCTGATTATTCAAGATTATTGTTCTCAAGAGATTTCCCTACCTGGTAGACTAATATTCTAATGCTGATATACCAATGCTGCTACAAACAAAGAATTAAAATATTTACAAATTAACATGTAATAGAAAAGATAAAGGAATAACCTCTTCTTTTAAGGGTTGGGGCAATTGAGGATCAAGCCTGTGTAAATAAGAAGGAAAATAATTTCTTAATACAGTTTCTGGTTCCGGTCCATAACTCAGAGTCTGAAAAAAGAAATAATTCCATACATTATAATGCACAATGAAAAATATTACATTTACATACATACTATTTGTCTTATAGGATACAAAAACTTTTTAATAGCACTTTCAATATTATTTTAATATTATATCTAGGGTATGATATGAACCTTAGAATAGCTAACATGAAAATTTATATTTTTAATAAAGTACTTTTATTAATTTTAGGTAAATATAAAAATACTTTTTTTTTAACACAACTTGATAGGAATGAATCCCTTATTTCTTAGAGATATGTTTTCCTCATTGTGGATCTATTTAATGCAGTACTTTAGAGTACTGCATTTAACAGCACTAAGTGAGGTATTCCTGTATTTTATTGTCAATTTTATTAAAAATGGATTAAAGTATTCTAGCGAAATAATTAAGAGAAATACTACAAGAAACATACACAAATTATAAAAAGAGGTCATGAGACACATACCTTCAGAGTTGGGTAAAAAGATATAAGCCTTTTTTGTACACTCTTTACTAAATCTTTTGAATAAATGAAGTCTAAAATGTGGAATAAATCTTTCACTTCAATTATACTCCTATTGATTTTTGTTAAGTCATCTGAACTGTTGAAATAAAATATTTTTAGTTAGAATCATAAATATTTAAAAGTCATATACAAGAGGAAAATTAAACAAAAATATTACTTTATATTCAAAAAGATGAAAGAAAATCTATTTTAATTCTGTGACAGATTTGTAACCCCTCCCCCAATCAAAGAACTGATGTCAAACAGTGAGCTTTAAAAGATTATTTGGTTGATTGTTCTTGGCTTGAAATACTGCAATTAACATGATTTTTTCATGGATACTGAACAATATAGTGATATTAAATTTAGATTTCATATCAAATTTAATTCATCATTTGATTAAATTAGCATGATTAATACTATAATAAATTTTGGATTTGTTACACATAAAGAAAAAGAAAGAGATGCTATAAGTAGATATTTTACATAGTTTAAAATTCTTTATGTAAAGATAATTTGGAAAAAAAATTACAATATTTATATACAGTTGACTTTTGATATCTGAATTTTGTTTATCTTAAATTTCCACTTATCAAAAACTTTTATCTCCACTCTGAAATTATATCAAATGGAATTCAATAGAAATTTTTTCTTGCTATCTCGAAGGTCACTCAATTTATCTCAATGCTTCAGGGAACCTTTGTATTTAGTAACTGTTTTACAAAAATAAAATGAAGGAATAATTACAAAAAATTATGACATCTATTTATGTTTTGGAAGATCTGCAAATGAATTTTAGTGCTTAGTGAAATGGCATTTTCTTAAGAATTTTTTTCGTATTGTTTTGTGAAATGTAAATTTTTTTTAAGCTTGGGCCTAACTGTTTGAAAGAGGTCAATGAATGGTTCCATGATTAATTTGTGCTGTACTGTCATTTGAGGATGAATCAGTAGAATTTTTGAATTTTATAGATGCAAATACTAAACTTGTCAGGTACAAAAAATTCTGAGATAAAGTCATTCTTGCAAAAATAACTCATGAAGACACAGATGAAGAAGAGGATTTTTCAATTGTTATAGATGTGTTACAGATGCTGATGTTAGCAATGCAATATCAGTATATACTGTTGAATTGAAGGCGAGGAAAACATATCAAAAGATATAATTAATGCTTTGTATAAAATTTTTGTTTGTACAAAATACATTTTTTTTTCTTGCCAATAAATTGAAGTTATGTTATAAACTTTTAAAATATTTTTTACAAGTTTAAAGTAATCAGGCTTTCAACTGCTGAGGTACTTTCAAAAAGGTGAGAAAAGTGACAAATAATACAGAATACGTAACTAAACAATGGGAAAAAAAGCGATTTTTTCCCCTCTTGATTACAGATGCTATTATTAAGATTTTTCTATTTATTTTAACTCTAAATCAAATAATTCATGCAAGACATGATTTTAGCGTCAAATACAAAAAAAAATTAAAAATTTTGTTTAACACAACTCAACATTGCTTTTTATTCAAGAAAATCTATATTAGATTTGAATACATACAATACATTAATTTTATAATCACAATTTTTTGCATATATTAATGATGTTTTGAAATATGTACATAGCTAGATTAGAGTATCTAAATAAAAATTGTGAAGAAAAAGAAAAGAGAAATGTGTGCTTTGACGTAAATTACTTTAATGTATTAAATGTACATTTCAGTACAAATGTAGATTTCAGGAACTTCTTTACGACTTTAAAATCCCTAAATTCTGGAAACCATATGACTAATTACATTTTAATAAGAAAAATAAGATTAGAGCATCACATTTTTGGTCTTTTATTAATATATTTTGTTATTAATTTAGATTTTCTTTTTTCAACAACAGACTTTTGCTGTGATACACCATGAAAAAAGTGACTGTTTACTTAAAAAAAGTGATCAATTGTAAAAAAAAGTGACTAGGAAATATTTTTAAATTCAAGATTGTTGAGATACAAAGAATTTAACCTCATGAAGTTTTAGGGGGTAAGTAAAACAATTAAGCAATTTGAAATAATACTTGGGCATTAAAATGCAAACTTCTTACCAAACAAGTTTTTCCAAATAATCCACAGCATAAGATGTACATGTTTTTGTACCAATCATGGGGAACATGAGAGTAGTCCACACTAAAAACGTTTAAAAGTATTATTAAATAAAAATATAGAAATTAAAAAAAATGTCTTACACAGGTTTCAGAATTTTGTTTCAGTAATCAATAAAATATCATGTAGACAAATAAATAAAAATTATTTACACATAATTTATTACAGGTAAATATATTAATTCAAAATAAACTAAAAGAGATATGATAAGAGACTATTGTATCCAAAAAGATGTTTTTAAGACTAGTGATATAGCATTAAAATACCCTTGACCATATTTAAAGAAGCAACTTAAATCTCATACATTAAAAACAATTCTATAAATCAATCACATCAATTAATTTAAAGAGTTTGAATTAGACTATCCTAACACCCTAATCTATGATCAAAACAGAATAATGTAAGTGTCCCTATTAATTTTTATATAATATTCAATTACAAACAGGATGAAAAAATTTATAAATTCTTATTAATAAAAAATCTTCAGAATATATAACTATTTTCTGATGTTTTTCTCTTTAGAAACTTTAGATATAGTAATAAAATGTGTAGTGTTTTATGATTCCCAGACCTTTTTTCAAGAAAAACCAACTTGCTTCTGTTCTTTAAACCTTTTGACATGCACATTAAAAAAGCTCTTTAGGATTTAATGAAATAAATTTATTAATAATATCAGTGAAAACAAAAGTGTCATGGGTAGAGCAAGAATTAAGAAGACTGAGAATTAAATAGGTATATCATACTTTGTATACCATAATTCAAAGAAATCTTAATTTAGTGAAGATTTGAAGAAACATGTAGCTGTTGAAGTATATGTGACTGTATACACATAAAAAACTCTTATTATTCAGCTGTTTACAAATATGCATGAACACAAAATGCATATTTTAATATACTTTCATTTATATCAAAAAGACTACTAAAAGATACAATCATACAATAAGAAAAATATAAAAATGATAAAACATAAAATATTTTCATAATTAAATAAAAAAAATGAATTAATAACAGTTTAACAATATATTAATAATTAATTTAATAACTTTTAAAATATACCCTGAAATCCAGCTTCTAAATTGTTGTTCCCAGCCTGTCCTGCTGCCCACATGAGAGAAAGACAAACATTCTGCCGATTTTGATGTGCATTACATAACTCAGCACACTTTAAAAGAAAAGATAAAGAACAAACTTTAAAGCAATGATATTTTTCAGGTAAAGGGAGTTATAAAAAATATTCAATCACTTTAGAGATAACACTGTAGTTATTCAACTTAAAAAATTTAATTAACACAATCTTAAATAACATTTAGATCAAGATATGGGTACATTTCTATCAAAAATTACTTCAACAAACAAATTAACGTCAATATAAACCTAGCTACAATATATATATCAGAGTGGGATCTGAACTAGGAATGGGAATAGTCCAATACTAAAATGTTCATATTTTCTTCTTAGAGACCAATCAAATATTTCAAAAGCAATAATTACCGTTTCTATTAATGTTTTCATAACAAATAGCATGATTAAAAAACTATGAAAATAGTAAAAATGACATTTAGTAAAAATGTTAGTGATTTTTACCTTGGAAAGATTAGCAATTGCTATAGCAGGCATTTCTTGAGCAAGACATTGTAATATAACACGATATCCTAGAGTGTGAATTCCTGATTAAAAAAAAAAATAATCAAATTAGATTGATAAAATGGCTAAATTTAATTTCTGCATGGTTCTGTATGCACTTATATTATCTAGAAGCTATATAAATAAAAGTTTTAAAATACAAACATCATAATAATAAATAAGGGTTATAAATGGATGTAATACATTGTCTCTGGGTACAAAACATTTCTTAGATGGAAAATAAATTATCTCCAATATGTAAATGCTGTATAAATTGCTAATTATGCAAGCTTTTTGCAGTGATGTTACTGAAAACATATGTACAATTTAAAAATTCTCAAAATTGTATATAATCAACTTTGAAAAAGACTTATTTATTTTATATTTTTAACATCAAATTAAAATAATTAAAAAATTACAAGACTTTAGGATTGTATCCTTTAAGAAATGATATTGTAATTTATATGGAAAATACATTAAAGGAAAGCAACTCAAATGAACTGGTAATATGATAAGATAAACAGATATCACCAGTCAAAATTTAAGAAATAAATAAAACAATATTAAACATGGTTAAAATACCTCATTTAGGAAAAATTCTTTTGTAATTTAATCACAAATGATTTAATGATTCCTAACCTTATTTTAAAGTTGGTCCTGTACCTACTATATTGAATTTTTATTCAATGTTAACCCATGGGAAAAAATGAAATTTCTCCTGTCTGACTCACATTTGAAAAAGCCTTAATAAAAAAATTATATCATCTGATAAAATAGCAAACTCATTTTGATGCTAACTTTTTCTGCTTTATTTTGAAAATATGTCTACTAAATGTTCTTTGCTTTTGAAAAAACGTATACCAAAATT
This sequence comes from Pardosa pseudoannulata, assembly GCA_032207245.1. Lineage (NCBI taxonomy): Eukaryota > Metazoa > Arthropoda > Arachnida > Araneae > Lycosidae > Pardosa > Pardosa pseudoannulata. Next base: position 128,610,399 of record CM063501.1, read on the forward strand.
TCTTGCAAATAATTTTAAATTAACTATGTTTTTACCAACATTTGATAAAAAATGAAATGATAATAGCATCTTAAAGAATTTTCTGTTTGTCACATGATATAATTTGTTTAAAGCATTTTCAAAATGTGAGGTAATAAGAGGGAATTTTATTCCCCCCCCCTAGGTTTACATGGAGTGAGAGGTAACCAACATAGCAGGGACAGACCTACCTTATGGCCTAGAAAATTTAGGTTCACGCTTAAACTCATAGACAGATTAAATATATATATATAATTACCTTTTAAAGTATCTCCAACCATACATTGTAAACAATGTTCAAAGAAAAGTTGTAGCATTTGAGCAGTGCATCGATTGAAAGTCTTTATTATTAAGCTATATACATCTCTATTCAGCATAATTGAAGGAAAACCTACAGAAAGAGAGAGAGAGAGAGAGAGAAAAAACAATAACACATTACATTTAGTAAGAAGAGTAATTGTATAGATGTCAAAATTTCCTATGCATAAAATTATATAAAAAAATATGCATTTATATGCAAATTATAATCACACCAATTTAAAAAGAAAAACAATTTTTTTTACACATTTCAAACTAAATTATTTTCTACATTATAACAATGTTATTTTATGTAGTCAATACATTGTTTTGAAAAATTGCAAAGCTCTTAAATACTTTGGTCATAAAATATTTGTAATTTTAATAAATGATAAATTGTAAATTTAGACCTAACAAATTCAAAATGAAAAGCATAAATGAAAGTTTTTGTTGATCCATATATTAACATTTCGCTAGACACTTTAAAATATTTCAAACAAATTATACATTTTTAAACTACATAAAAAAAGTAAATCTTTTTAATTGTATAACATTGTATGTGTATGAACTTACCTAATGGTTTTCCAGAAAATACAGGATCTTCAATACCTGCATCTAGTTTCACATTTAAAAAACTGGCTAAATCTTTTAGCCATACTAAAGGAGTATTAGGACATAAGACTTCAATAGTGGCTAGAATATTTTTTAATTCATCTTCTGCAACCTGAAAGTAAAAATTTTGACATCAAAGATTAATGAAATTATCAATAATGTTAATACACTAGTGTTTGATAGAAAAAGAATATGGGGGAGGAGGAGAATGTAGAGCATCATAAATATAAAAATGGTTTTTATGGATTTTTTTTCTTATTGGTATGACAGGAATGATTCAGAGTTAAAATTAATAAATACTATAAAGAAAATAATTATACAAGAAAAATTAAAGAAGGCTCAACCATTTAAAACTAATTTTAAACCTATAATTTAGTTGTATCTTAGATATTTAAAAATAATTAAATTAAAATTAATTAATTTTCTCCTAAAAATCTACACAAAAATATAACAAAGAAAATATAAATAAAAACTACTCAACAATCCCAAACCATTGTTTCATTTATTAAAATATAATTTACTCTTTATAGAATTATTAATATTAAACAGTTATAACAAGATTTTTTTAAAATTCATTAAGTATTTAGGATACTCATGTTTAGAATATGCCAGTTTGACTTCCAATATTGGTATAGATATTGTAATAACTTAAATTCGGTTACAAACATTTGGTTCTCTAGCAACAAAATATTAACAATATAACTTCTATCCAACCTAGAGTATCACAACAGAAATTTGCAATATTTTCTAGAATGAGATATGGGGATACATTGGAAGTGGATGTAATAAATTTTACTGATTTGAAAAATCAGTAAAATTTATTACGTCCACATTTTGCTCATCTTAAAAGAAGCAAAAAGAAAAATTTTAAAAAGAAATTTTAATAATCACATACCTCAGAAAATAATTCTTCCAAGTTCATTTTGGAAGGTGATGCATTTTTTTTATCTTTCTTCTTTTTTTGTTGTGCATTTTTGTCTTTGTTTTTAGAAGTTTCATTTACATTTGCCTTGGGTTTCGGGAGTTCTTTCTTTTCTTTCTCCAAGAAAGTATTAAAAATAGTTGGACTTTCACAGATAGGTCCTAAAATAAATAGTTTTCAAATTAAAATACAAAAAGTTGCATACATCAATATCTTTTGGAAATTTAGCTGATGATCACTTTAAAAAATACAAACACAGTTTTCTGAAACAAAATTATTCATTGCAATAATACATAGACAACATTTGGTAATGTTAAGTACAATAATTTCCATTTTTTTCTGATTTTAATGTAACATAGTAGACAATTTTCAAATTTTTCTTATCCATAATATTAAACCTTTATTACATAAATTTATAATTAAGAAAGTTTATTTTTGATATGTTATATACAAATAATAGTCTTGACACCAATTACTTGATAATGTCCAGAATAAATTGGTTTGGAAATAGCATTTTAGTTTGAGGATAAAAGCTGTGTTAGTACAAAATATTAAATATGACAGTTTAAATTGTCATCAAAATTTTTGTTATTTAATTTAAATAAAAATGAATAAAGATTTTATAAAATTCAGGTTAATAAAAAAAACCCGAATTGATTTAAGCATAATGAGGAAGCTATCAAAGCCTTTGTAACAGTAATAAAATTAAGGATATCAAACCTGATGATTCAAAATTAGAATTTTCTTGTTTCTTTTTCTCTTTTGAATTTTTAACAGTTCCATTTTTCTGCTTAGGTTTTTTGGATTTACCACCAACTACTTCCCATTGACCGCTAGGCATTGTGAAAGAAAAGAAATCGGCAACTTTGACCACTACCAACAGTTAAATACGTATCACATAAACGTCAACTCAAAACAGGAGTAAATAGCACTTCCGGTTTTATTTGCGTGTACTGCCAATTTATTTTTAAAAAAATTTAAATTTTTATTTTTTTTAAAATTAAAGTAAAACTGTATGCTTATTTGCACAAATATTTAATATTTATCTATTTCAGATGTTATTTCAAAGGAAAATTGACAAATAGATTCGTGTGTGCATGTTATTTCCTATATGGCAATGAATAATATTCTTCAATTACCACCTCCCTGGTATTAAAAGGATCACGTGATTTCCGCTTTTCTCAAGATATGTAAACGCACGACAACATGGTTGCAAAGTTTGTTTTTGTTCGGTGTCAGTTTGTATCGTAGGTCGCGTTTATTATACTAATTTATTTCTATAATTTCAGAAGTATAAACATTCATGAGGCGAATGTCATCTGAAGAGGTGTCATTATTTTGATTCTTTTAATGATATAGTTTTAAAATAATTAATTTTACTGTGTATATAATTATTCTTAAAATCAAAGATTTGTAAATGTTAGCTCTTTAAATTCTCCAGTGTGATGAGGTTCTTCACTGTCGTAGTTGTAAACAAAACGTTCTGTTTCTGCAGTTTTCAAAATTCTGCATAAGAAAAAGTGAAAAAAGATATATTTTTGTAATAATGACTAAAGAATAACATTTTCAGATATTTGGCATATTAGACTTACCAAATTGTATTCTAAACAAAATTTACTTGCAAGCTTTTTTTTGTTAAATGTGCCGTTCCCTTTTTTTATTGTCGTTTCCATATTTTATTGGAATTTACTAAAATTGAGCATTTAATAAAAACATTTGATTGCTGCATTGAATTAAAATATACATTATATTCAAGCATGAAAATTTAGTTTTCTGATTCCTAAATATTAAAACTAAAAGTTTCAAGAAATTCGTCCTTTCGCTAATTAGAAATTACATGGAAAAAACTCTTATAATATTTTAGCTCCTGATGTTATTAGAGTAAACATAGGGGAAACTGGGGTAAAATAGTCTGCTTTTGTGAATTTTGAGTATTTACTCTCAAACTAATAATTTTTTGAATCTGAAAATATATATGCATATTACTTATATATTAGGCTTTATATTACACTCAGTCAAAACCAATTACTATAATTACTTTTTTTATTATAATTTTTTTAATAGCAAGTGACAAAGTGGACCATTTTACTTCGACCCCGGGGTAAAATGGACTGCAAAAAATTTCTAAAGATAACTTAAATGTAGTACATTATTTAATAGTACAAAACATAAAATGTATTATATTTCTTTTCTATAGCTTCAATCTGTACATATAAAGCATAATATTAGTGAATATTGAAGTTAATGAATGATATACCAAAAAATTTGTGTGTCACTGAAAGTCTGCTATTTTCTTGAAAAGCAGTAGGGTCTGGGAGACTCATCCCAGTATCTTGAATATTTCTGAGTGATTCATCAATATTGTCAGGGAAAATGAACTCATTTTGATTAGGTTTTTGCCTTATAAATTTCACAAGAACGTAATCTTCATCATTTTTTCCTGTTATTAAACCAACAAAATTAACCACTGTCTTTTTTGTCAAAAATTTAACCAAAACTTACTTGCCAACTTTTAATTCATTATCAAAATTAGCATTAGGCTGTGAATTACTTTCTTCATCACTGTGTTGTGTATTACTATAAACAGACATATTTTCCGAATTACTCAAACTTTCTGATCCACATAAAATTTCTTTATTTGCTTTAAAATCCACAGTTTTATAATTTTTCTGCATAGTTAAGACTAACATTTTTTCTAAATTCTTCCTAGCTTTTACTAAAGCAGCATTTTTCTGTTCTAATTTTTTCTCTTCCTTCTCTTTGACATCTTTTTCAATCATCATTTTCACTGGTGTATCAGTTAGAATTTTTGATGCATCCTTCTTTCATTTGTTTGTTGTCTTGCGCATGCCAGCTTTAGCCAAGGGGCTATTCAAAAGGTGATATTGTTTTCAACTAATGATTTTCACTTTGTACTGATTGTGATGTATTTGGTTGCTGATCATCTATGCTTACGCTTGATTGTTGATCACCTGTGCTTGGTTGATGATCAGCTGTACTTGGTAATTAAAAATCTGGTGACGGTTGATCAGTCACATATGACGAGAGATATTGGATATCCTCAAAAACATTTTCATTGAATTGCCATATATCTGTTACTTTAAATCCTGATTGCATGTTTTTTAAAGTATCACACATAAAATCAACTTCGAAAAGCATATGGGATACAGAAATAAAAAAAAAAACACAACCTGGAAAATGGACCATGGTCCATTTTACCCCAGGTTCTGGTGGTCCATTTTACCCCATGTGTAATTCTGGCAAAAAGTTTCCAAAAAAGAGAACAAATCTTATATTAAATTGTTTTAGCTACATTAAATATAATAATACATTATCTTAGCTCTTTATTGTGAGAAGTTAAATCCTCAAAATCACAATTATTAAATGAAGAAGATATGTTATGATGAAAATATTTACTTCTGACTACCACAAATCAACTTTCTAGTATAAAAGGGCTAAATTGTCAGCTAAACACACAATTACACATTCATTTTCAAGACTGCAGTGCTGTCATCTATGTATCAAAATATTAAACATTAAAAATAATAAATAAAATACATAATAGGGGGTGGTCCATTTTATCTCGGTCTCCCCTATATTTTAATTTTCAAAATTATTGCATAATGTCATTCAAAGTAAATGTTATTTACAAGAAAAAACAAAGTTTGTTTCTTACAGAGCTATGCTGGAAAATTTAAAGTTAAAAATATATGCATTCTTAAATGATTCATGATACGAAGCTTTCAGTGACAAAATTAATCATCAAATCTAATGTATAGCTGTTGACATTATACTAGTTTACAAAATTCACTTTAAAAATTAAGATAAACAAGTGTATGGAAGTTTATTATATTTCTTGGTAAAACTGTGTATTATTCATACATATGTAGCTACATACATACTTGATATTTTTTCTTTGATTTAGGACCAAGATGTTTTTGAAATCACTGATTTCACTACAGCATCTGACTGGGAGAGGTATAATTTATTTTCCATTTCTTTATTCATACTGATCATAATTTTGGTATGGAGTTTTATGAATAAAAGTAGTTGTTTGAAATTATCTTTCATAATAAGGTAGTATTAAAATTAAATTGTATTTAATTATTTTAATTTTTAATTTTAATATTAATTTTTTTAAGAAATTACAAATTTGTACATTAATAAAATAGAATTTTGTTTTGTTTATTATTGTATTTGTTAAACTTGCCTTTGCTAAAGTAAGAACTAATTTCTTATAAGAATTGTTTTCTGATATTTCTTTTAGATAATTAAATAATTACAGTAGAATGAAATTTTTAGAGCATATTATAGAGAACATGCTTTCATTTAGTTATATTTTAAACATATAATCACCATATAACCATTCTTTCTTTATGCATTTCAATGCTTTTTATCTTGCTATAAAATGATTATCATGCATCTAATAACATGTTTAGAAAAGCATATGAAAATGTAGTAGAATTATTTTGTCTACATCTGTAATTTTTTAAGAAATAGTTGATAAAAAGAAATGTTTTATGTTCTATGACAGTTTTTTTCCTTTTAACTTCCTCCGTAAAGTTTTCTAAGGGAATGAAGGTGGTCATAGATGATGTCTTTCAGTAAATACATAGAGATAAATTGCATTTGAAATGTTATTTAAAATTATATAAAAGTTACATATTAAAGGCTTTTTGTATTTTTATTGTAAAAAGCACTTAATTCTTTCAAATGCTTTTATAAAGCTATGAATCAAGGGCTTTTCTGCCAATTTAAATATATAGATTTATTTTAGATACAAAATGTTATTATGAAACATAAGTATTTAGGTTTTTAAAATTGTAAAATTAATATTTATGATTCTTTTAATATTTATTAAGTATTCAACTAATAATTAGCAATACTTTAATAATAATTTCTTATTTATTTCATAATTTGCATTACCCTTTACTACTAAATTAGCATTTAAAAATTTATGATATTCGATTCTTAGGTTCATTGCTCGAATTGAAGAAGTATTCCATGAATGGAAGTTGCCTCAACATACTTCAGCGCCTCCTTTAAAAAAAGTAAATGCATTTTATGATCATCCTATAGAAAAGTCTTTATTTTGGTTTTCTGTCTTATCTAAGAAATATATTTTAGGGATATTTATAAATTTTGTGGAATTCAGTGTAAAAACTGTAGCTGAACGATGGCCAAATGGTTAGGGTGCTAGCCTTCGGAACCAGAGTTTGTGGGTTCGAATCCCACTGTGGCATGGATGTTTGTAGCCGTTAGTAATCGGCTTTAAGCAGTAAGTCCTGGTCTCATTAGCCCTCGTGTTGCAAAAAGTAGACCGTAGCGCTCCAAACCAAACCCAGTGTAAAAACTATTGTTTCAATATGTGTATTGTTTCCTCATTTTATATGAATTATGGTAAAATCCATTAGTCTGTTTTAGTAAAGGAATGTTTCTTTATTATATTAGAATATAAATATTATAACAATGTTATTTAATTTTGAGCATCTAGCATCTAGTATATTTGACTTATTCCATGATAGTTCACATTATTTAAAGCTTATTCCTTCTTTTGTTTTGTATTTTTATAGATATAATTTAAAATATAAGCAAATGAAATAGGTCAGTACAGTACAAGGGTTTTTATTTTGTTTTCCCAAATTAGTTAAAAACAATGTATTTAATAATTGCTTTATTACTGATAGTGTTCTTAAAAGTTAAAATATATACATGATGTGTAAATAAAAACTTTAACATTCTTCAGTACTCAAATAAAACATTTTATATAACTAGCAGGATTTTCATAAGATATTTTAAATTGATTTTTTCTTCAGGGAGAACTGAATGATGGAACATGGCTAGAAAAAAGAGAACAGTTAATGTTTGCATCATTCCAGTTTGAAGCTGTTCATCATCAATTGAAGCCTAGTTCCACTGACTATGATCCAACAGCTACATTAGATGCAGATGATGAAGGTTTTTAAAACATGTTATTTATAGTTTAAACATTTACAACTTTTCATTGGGTGTGGGGCAGTATCTTGTGCAAAATTCTAATACCTACAATATTTAATTATAATATCTATATTAACAATACATTGTTTGATGTATTCATTTTATCCTTAAAGTTGTAGACATTTTCTATGTTTATGAATTAAACTATTGCAGAAGAAAATGTAATTTTTTACTTGTTTTATATGATTAAGATTTATATAAAAAATTTTTTTTGGCTATAAATGGTTATAATTTGGTTATTAGTGATTATACTTTCTTATTTATTCATATCTGTAGAGAGAGATCATTCTTTCTATAAATTAAGAACCCTAGGTTTTTATTCTTGGAATCATAGATCCCAGCATATAACCTTGCATGGCAACTATTAATCCATGGTTTCTAAACTGCTAGTCTGGTGGACTGGCATCAGTCTTCAGAGATTTTTAACTTTTTGTGTTAAAGAAGTTTTATTTTTGTTGTGTTAAAGTTTTTTCTTATTAAAAAAATTTTCAATTAAAATAATAAATAACTATCCATCTCTGTAAGAAAAAGTAGTGAAGATTCTATTCACAATAAATCATGCTATTCACAATAAATCTATGTGAAGTGATATTTTCATCTCTGGTTGATAAAAAAAAAAGATTTAAAAATCAACATTCAGTTGTTTCACTGCTGAGCTGGTTTCACTAAATTAGAATCCACAATCAAAGAGTTAATTGAAGAAAAGCAGCAATAATCTCTACCTTAACATTATAAGCCTAATAAATAAAAATTATAGTCATTTAATTTTATAGTAATCAGTCAGCTGATTTTCTGTGTTTTGTTCCTATAAAAATGATTCTGTTATATTTTTTATAATTTTTGTGATTTTTTTTAAGTGTTTCTGTTTATGTATAATAACTATAATAATTACTTATCTTTACATTTTAATAATATTTTAAGTAAATGATAATAAAAAAGTTGCAATTAACTGTTAATATATTAAAAATCTTAAACAATCCATGAGCCATGAGCCCAAAAAGGTTAAGAAATGCTGCACTAGGCAATCTCATGCACATAAAGTTCCTTTTATAGTTTTCAATAAACTATTTTCCCTTATGAGCATATAAAAATCATGTTTCTTTGCTAGAAATTCCCATTTGTTTTGATAATCCTTAGAAGCAAGATTTTTGTTCTTAATTTTTGTACCTCTTGCCCAATTGCTGACCCAGAGAGCAAGAGCTTCCAAATCCACAGATTTATCCTGCATGTTCTCTGTCTGTGGAAATGTTTTATCCACTTACCTTCATGATTTTAATCCTGCATGCTGATAACTAGGCCATCTCAGAATGTCCTTGCAGTTACTTTTAATGTTTTGATTATTGATTAGGATCCATGTTCCCATAGAACAACCCCTTGACATCAGTGCAGTACATGAACTTTGTTGCAGACCAAGTTCACCCATTCATGAGAACAATATTTCCGGTGGGGGGGATGGTATTTACCAACAGGATAATGCACCCTGTCATAAGGGTCATATCATTAGGGAGTGGTTTGAGGAATATTCCAGTCATGTCTTGGCCTCCAAATTCACCTGACATAATCCAATAGAACTTTCGTGGTCCCACCTGGGAAACCAAATTAATGATGACATACAGGAATGCCTTCAGAATGTGCAGGAATTTGCTGGACCAGTTGGTGGGCACTTGGTACCAGTTACCTTGACTACCTATTTGCACTTTCTGGAGTCACTGCCACTCTGAGTGCTGGTAGTTTTGAGGGCTAGAGGTGCTCCTACATGTTATTAAGTTGGTGGTCATATTGTAATGGCTCTTAAGTGTATATATATATGTATACATTTATATATATATATATATATATATATATATATATATATATATATATATGTGCATACATACATATATTCTAAGTATAGTTTTTTTCTTCTTTATAGGAGAACCATTACCATTCTGTTTGGCAGATATGATGTCTAAGGAAAATGATTTTCCCCCAAAAGCTCATTGTTTGGTGAGATGGTCAGTTTTATTTTTGTTAGTTTTTTATTAAAGTTTTTTAAAATTTTATATTATCATTAAATTATATACTTAAAAATATTTTTATGGCTTAGGTATGGCTTGAGGGAATTTGTAGTCATACATCCTGCTAAAACAAATGATGCTATCATGACTGAAGACAGAACAAAAATGTTACTGAGTTCAGTCTACATTGCTATAAATAACACAAACTGGTATGTAGTAAAGTTTTGCAATTATTGATATTAAAATAACTCTTAAAAATGCTTGATGAAGTGTAATTGCTTAATTTATAGATAGTGCTTATTTTTTTAAAGTCTGTGAATAAATTAAATTTTTTGTTTATATGAATATCTTATCTCGCATTAACATGTTAGATGTCTCTTGGACTTTTGGTTGGGTGTATGTTGAAATAAAAAATGCAATAATAGCGAAATGTCTTGTTGGCAACTGAAGTATTTAAATGTTGACCTTCTTTTGGTTCAACATAGAAATATTCCTGTTTATACCTCTTGCATAAATATTGGTATACCACTGACATAGAAAGCTCACCTTCAACTATGTACATCTGCAGAATCAGCAGCACAATGAGAAAGTTATGTATCAATTGCTATTTACTATGAGATTGTTGCAATATTTTACGATTAATATTTGGGTGGAAATGCAATGGATTAAATTCATGTGTTCACAGTAAACTGTAAAATGGCAGCATACTTTTCTCTGAAAAAAAAAATGCAATTTCTTACTATAGTAACTATAATTATAGTTCTTCAGCATGTTTTTGGCTGACCATAGAACTTCATAACATCTTTCTGAGTTATTTTAGTAAGAAATTGTATTTTTTCTCCAAACTCAGAAAACAGAGAAAAGTTGGATCCAGTTCTACAGTTTACTGTGAACAAGAATTTATAATTTTTGGCGTTGAGATGGCTCATCCAACAGTATGTTGGCATTCAGTTAGCCCAGTCTAACAGTATATTGACACTCAGTTGACCGAGCCTAACATTATGTTGGCATTCTATAAAATTGAAACAATAGTCTATTCAATAATAATAATTGTCCTTCAGTTAGCCAACATACTATATAGCGCTTGGCCCATCATAAAGTTGTTAGCTGGTATGATAATTGGGGTCAGAATTAATAAACTGAAAAAAGAGAATAAAGAGAAGTAATAAAAAAAGAAAATTATATATTACTTGTAAGATTGCTTTTTTTTTCCTTAAAAATTAATTTTAAAAGTTTTTTTAGTATAAAGGGAAGAACAGTGAAAATAATTTTACGATTTATGCGCCATATTTTTGTTACTTAAGTTTAGAGTGCTGCATAGACTTCAATTTATTAATCGTCAACATATTCAATCACACTGAGCTAGTCAAATGAAATATTTTAAGATGTTATACTTAAAAGCTATATCTGATTATAAGGATCTATTATTAAAAAGACATTTTGCTTTTAGAAAAGTTTTGGTTTGTTATAATTATCATAGCTAATGAAATACTTAGGAATAAAAGAGAAATTTAAATAAGTACAGCATGATCACAAATATATACAATTCAGCCTCATTCCATTGTTATTCAATGGGGCATAAATAAATAAAAGTGAATGCAAATGATAAATGCAAGAAATTAATGTAGAAATTCAGCATAATCTGCAAATAAATTGTTTATAGCATCAATTGGAAATATTTAATATAATATAATTTATTTTTAAAATGATACATTATCACCACCATTTAAAAATCCTTTAGTGGTTTTGGAAAAATTCCTTGTGGACTAGAAATCTTACCACCCACACAACCTTGAAACATTCTTATCAATACAAAATGCTAATTCACTGCAATTCTTCTAAATTTCACAAAAATAATACTTTTGGGAAACCAAAGGAATGGGTCTGAACTTTTTCAATGATAGATGCAAGAAAAAGAATAATCTGGGAGCAATTAATGCAGGAAAAGAATAAATTTGGGACCAAATGACTTGAACTATTGTAAACTTTAATTACTACTACAAATAATCAAGATAAAAACTTAATTTTTATTTGTTACTAATATTTCTTGACACACTCACCATCTAGAGTTATATATCTCTACCAGAGTTCTTTCAGAGGCCATCATTGTATAGTCAATCTGCAAGCCTCTATCTTCTATACTGCAGGTTACTTCAATCTATTGTTTCCCACAACTAAACCAATTAATTAATACCTGCAATTTACAAAATTATGTACATAAGGATCAATTCTTTAATATTTAGCTCCTCTTTTTTGGGAGAGCTAAAAAAAAATTATGTTTTCTTGAAACAAATTTTGCTTTTTAGGGTAAGCAGATGGCAGTCCTTCAAATTAGAAAAATTTTTTAGTATCTTCTGTTTGTTATAATTTTGTCATTTGCATAAATATTCAATGATTTTTCTAGTCTTGCACATAAATTTACTTTTTGGGCTGGTTCACTGACTAAAGTCCTAATAGATATTTTTATAAAGCTATTCTTTACAGTACTATGTTTACATGTGATACCAAATAAATTTCTTATCATGAAATTTTACTTTTCATACAAATGTTTTTTATAATAAAATCTTATGATGTTTAGAATGACAGCTGATTGCTAATGAGGACAGACTGTAAGTTGTTTAAATATATTTGTTTTACTTTGTGCAGTTTATAATGCCTCCAATTTCAGATTACTGAATGGGTAAACACTGTTATTCGATATTGGAGTTTTCTAGTTTGAATACTGTTGCTGGCATGTATGTTTGTAATTGTTTGGAATATGCTTTAATCAGTAGGTTCAGATCTCATTAGCCCTCATTTATGAAAACAGTAAACCGTAGCACTCCACAAACCAAACCAGACCAAACCGATTTCAGATATTCCTAAATATATGTTTGATAGAAATGACTGAAGCATCAATGGGTTAATATGCAGATTAAATTTTGGTTATTTGGATATTTAGGTTATTTTTTAGTAATAATTAAAACTTTTATGACACTCATATTCTGATGTTTTGAAGTATAGAAGTAATAAATTTATTCATCCTTTAAGCAGTTTTCTTGTATATAATCATTTTTCTGACTTGATTCAGTAGCAATTTCTAATCAATTTCATATTTCAAAAGCATGGTTTTAAATTTTATTCTGTGATCAACACAGATTACTTATTTTACCAAATAAGTAATAAACTGTGTTTAAACACATATGTAGTTTTGTTCTACTCAAATATAGTTTTAGATTTTAACGTAGTAGCTTATCAAGTATAACCAAACAATTATATTTGAAATGTATTATGAAATACATAAGTATTTTCTTATTAATAAGAAAAAATATCTTTTTAGTCAAGTTCCTGTATTTGTGCAGTTACAACAGATGAGACAGAAATACTTTCTTGGAGTTTGTGAAGGAAGTGGTATAAGGACTAGTTTTGATATGGTTCACTTACACAGAGCATTTTCACAGTATAGTCATCTTTCTGGTCTTCTATCTCTTTTCAAATCCAAATTGGTATGTTTGCATTTAATTTGAACCCTTTATTTTATGTTTCTTATATACAAACATACTTAAAAAAATTAAGGTTGTATGTAGTGTTTTAATACATTAAAGAACTGATAATATATCATCCAAGGAGCATGTGTGAAATTACAAATAAATGAAAACACATGGAATTGAGAGTTTTATATATATATATATATATATATATATATATATATATATATATATATATATATATATATATATATATATATATATATATAACCCTGTGAATTTTACAAATTTATATCAAAATAGTAATTTTAATATTTTCTAAAATAGTATTTTTTTTATGTTATTATATAGTATATTAAATACAGAGTAGTAATTAAATTTTAAAATTGGGCATTTATCATTATTGTAAAAAATGCCTTTATTGAGTGCTACTAATTATACTATTTATATACATGTAGGTAAATATTTAATTAAAAATATTTTTAATTGTTTGATGTTCTGCTTATCAGTGAGTATTAAGTGCAGCAGTATGAATCATATTAAGGGCATTGAATGCTCTTTCATTAGTGTTTTGACATAATATTGGTATTGATATATTGATACATTTGATATAAAAATAAGTCCAAATGTGTTAGTATTGTATCAGTATAAAACATTTATAAATGAAAAACATATAAACATACTTTACTGTGTATGGATTTTCATAAATGTTGATTTCAAAACACAAAAATTTTACTTGCAGCTTGTGAGAGTAACTAGTATTTATAAAAAAGAAAATAAAATTTTTTTTCAACAAATATAGTGTAATTATCCATACTCTTATAAATTTAATATTGAGGGGTCTAAGATGGTCTAGTAACATACTGAGTTAGAATCACAGAGTACTTGTCTCAAGCATAGTAAGTACCCCAAATATATCCCTGTATAAATGGAGTACATGCAGAAAAATATCTGTGTCTTACATTCTTCTCTCATGCATGCCAACTTGTATTGTTTAGCCACACATTGTATGGATTATGTTTGTGTATGAAAACCATACACTTTTGAGCTAATTAAAAAAAAATTAATCTCACAAAATAATTGAAAAAAATAGGATTTTCTGTAATATGTGATGAATGGAAGTGGAAAAGATATGAGCATTTTCCATATGCAGTGCCGTAGATAATTCTCTCCTTATCACAGAAATATAGTCTGCTATTATTATCATGTTTGCAGTTGGAAGTAAGTTTAAAATACAACAGAATTTCAAAAGTGTTATGCTGTATATTCTAACAATACCACATAGCAATGCAAAATGTGAGTGGATATTCAACAGTGTACACAAGAACTGAAGTTAAAAGTATCATACTTGATAAAAATTTAAAATGTATATCAATAATTAAAATGATGATACATGAGCACTGTTTTAAACAGACTCTTTATTCAAGGCAAAACTTGCATATAATTCTTAAGCAGTTTTTTTATAAGGATTTGTTAAAGTATTATATTTATATATGTATATTTAAACTTGTAGATGTTTTTCAGACTAGTTTCTTAGCTATCACATTTAGTGTGGAAAATGTAATTCTTTTGCTTAGAGGTCTACAGGCAAAAGAGGGTTATGGAATTAGGGGAAAAATTATCCCTAATGATACATGAAAACTGTAGGATTCTTTTTCAGATGGTTTCCTCAGTAAAAATGTTAAATTTATTATTGAATTTTGTTAAATTTGCAAGCATAATATTTATCAAATGATGTCCATTTCATCTGGCACAGGAGTTGACAACAAAAAAAAAGTATTGTGTGATGATCAATTAAAATATTTTGTAGCAATTGTATGATGTGAATGTGAGTAAGCTTTATTTTTTCCTAATTTTTTAGGCTGTATCTACATTTGATCTTCCACCTGTTTCTGTATCTATTCGATTTACTTATATTTTACAAGATTGGTCACCCTGCAGTTGGCCTCAGCCCCCACCTGGTATTTTAAATTATTTAACATTATTTTTGTATCTTTGAATACATTTTTGTTATTTTTTAAGGAACTTTCTGCAATGTAGGTTTTTTTAAAATATGCCATGCTTACAAATATTAACTTATGTTATCCTAAAGTATATTTTGCTTATCGGTAGTACTGTATAAAATTACTTAATAAAATTCTTATTAAAAATGTTTTAAATAAGAGTTTAAATATCCTGAAAGATATTTTCTAATTTGTGTCATTTGATTTTTAAAATGATGTATTTAAAATTGCATTTTTAAAAATGTAGTTTATAGTTTGATATTTTGATAGATATGCAGTAGGTCAGTTGGCTAATGTGACTGTGTCGTAACTGAATGTTTATAAGCTTGAGCCAGCCAAAGATCTGCCATGTTCATTAATGCTAGCTAGGGCATGTAAAATAGGTTTGTGGTTGCAATGTTCTCTAAGTTCAAATAATACCTCTAGAAATGGCAGGCCTATCCTGGGAATCTTCTAGTTGATTCCTTCTTCTAAATTACAATGACCTAATGGGGGGCAATATTACTCATGTCCATAGCATTCCTTAAGCTACACATACTCCCCATATGGTGCTTAATGAGGAACAGTTTCACAACTGTGTTTGGTATAAAATTATCTATCTGTATTGCCAGCAAATTGGAACATTGGAAAAAAGGGTTTCATATAATTTAAGCTACTTTTTAGTTTACCATGTTGTCATGCTGATAAGAAACAAATATCTATAGGCCTATATTCATTATTTTTTAAATACTTTCTACTAGGCATATCTGAACCTGCTAACATAAATGTAGTGTAACTTGACTAAATGTGCACTCAACATTGTGTGCTCAAAAATCAATAATGATCAACACAATATTGTATGTTTTAATAGAATATATCATATAAGTTTGAGCAAAGAATGTAACTTATTTGCTAATGCAGAGAGTGAATGATCCATTCTTCAATAAGATTCAATAACTGTGTTTATGTAATTATGTATTGTTGAAAAACAATGCTGATGTAACTATCAAATGAAAACAGCTAAAATTGGGACTTATTGAATAAATTATTTTTCCAAGAGATTTGAATATTGCCAAAATAAAATATAAAATACTTAGATTTCCCTAATATTTTTTTGTACTTTGATTCTTAGAAGGTATAATTATGTTATCTAAAATTTAATTTATTAAAAAGAAATAATTTATTTTGATTAAAACATTTTATATTCTATACAATAGAATATTATATATATTTTTGATATCTTATCAGCAGGAAAAGAATTGTATGTTTTTATAGATTATCCTATTGCTTATAATATGTATAGAAGATTTCATAAATATATATACAAATTTAAAATAACATTTATTTTCATAACATGCATTTTATTGATTTGTCAATTACATTTGGTAAATGAGTGTCAGTTTTTATTAATTTGTTTAAAATTAAGTTTTGTAAACATATTTCCTATAAACTTAAATTTGTGTAATTTTCAAGGATTTTTTTTTATAATAATACATTTCTTAATGCATAGAATAATATCAATGTAATATTTTAGGGAACATACAGTCAGTTTTATGTTGGTTTACTTTTATTTGTCATGAAATTCTATTTCATATTAGTCTTATTTAAAGTGTTATTTTCCTTAGAAATTGATGAACTTGGAGAAGATATTACACCTACAGATATTGGTAGACTTCCCTGTGGTGCTCTGGAAGATCCTGTACTGTAGGTTTTTTTTTCATCCTTTTATGGCTTCACATGCTGTTTTTTTTAAAGCTGCTGTTATGTAAAAGAATATGTGATGTATTTGAACTATTTATTTCCATCCTTCCTTTTTGTTTTTGTAACAAATATTTTTTTTTTTTTTTTGTTTTAGAGAATTTCATCTGTCTGTTACCTGGCCATATTTATTTGAAGATTCCATCATTGATAATGATGTTCATTCGTAAGTAAAGTGATAAAATCTTACTGATTAAAAGTATATGGATGTAAAAAGGAAATTTGGGTTCTATTAGGAATTTATATTGTGTGTATTTTAGAAATATTATATTAGTTAAGTATTTTTATAATAATTTGTTAATTTTATCTTTCAATGATTTGTATTTTTGATTTATTTTTTATCTCTTTAAATTACAGTGATTTAAATCCAGTTTTATCTCCAAAATGGTCAATGAGAATGAGAACTTCAGAAAAACCCAGCTGTTCTATGGGTAAATAGTTTTATATGAAGGAAAAATATGTTGTAATTAATGTAAAATGTGTTATATGTTCATTTTATTTTTTTTAAACATTAGTTCTCAGGAGCAATTAATAAAGGAACTTCCAGTAATACTTTGATCGCTGTCTTAAAAATATATACCATTAGACCTGTTGAATCTCCACATTAGTAAATTTTGTAGTTAAGTGGGGTTTTTATAATTTATATATCAAGTCAAATATATTGGTAAACAGACAAAGATTTATATTAATTTTATAATACTAAATACTTTTAAATAGATTGTTAAATAAATATAAAGGTAGCTTCAAATTTTATAAAATGCTTAAAATATGCACGTGTGTATTTGTGTATATCAAAATTTATATGTGCATTTATTGTGTCAAAAGTTCAGATTATTTCAGCTGGTATACTGAAAAATTAATTTTTTTGAATTTGGAATATTAAAGCTTGTTACTCTTAACACTCATTATGAAACATTTAATTTTGATAAATTTCAGACTTTATGAGTTAAATTACAAAAATTTTATTTTTATACTGTGTTTCCATACACCATGGAAAACTGGAAAATTAGGGAATTGTTTGGGTACTTTATGATTTTAAAAAATATCAGGGTACTTTTCAAAATTCAGCAGAAATGAGGGAATTTTCCTAAAATTTTTTACCAACTTTGTTAATTTTTTTTAAAATAAAATTATTTATAATGCATAGTTCATTGTAGCTAAAATTTCAAAGATTATAATTTTAAAATTTATTTCTAATTAAAAAAAGTTTATTTTTATTGGATTTTTATTTATTTCCACTTTATTAAATAACTTTAATGAGCGTTTTTTTTAAAGGTAAGATTGCTTTCTATTCCTTTTTTAAGATAATGTAACTTTTAATATTTATTATGTATATCAAAAACTATTTAAATATTTTTTTAATCCAAATTCAAGTACATGAAAGACATTTCTTCACTTTTATGTACTTCGTTTGTATATGCACAGATTTTGAGGTTAAGAAATTGCAACTGTTATATAACCTCTGCATATGGGAAGATATGTCCCTGACTTTATCTAACGGAATTTTGACTACTCTGATTAAAAGAGCTGTGAAATTATTAGGTGCATAAAAATAGAAAAATTGTGCCAGTATATACCTAAAATTATGCTTGACTAATGCAAAATATGATGTGGCTATCCTTATAGGGATGCAACCTTTATTGAATCAAAATTTAGCACATTTCCAAGAAGTGTTGCATGGCTATATTATAGCAAGGAATTTTGGGAAGTTGTGGTTGGTGATATGCGATAAAAATAGAAAATATGAAGATCTAATGACATACCACCTGCCTATGCAATTAAAACAAATTAATTTTTTTTTTAAAGATGATACATGGTTTCGTGTACTTTTCAATTTGGCATGTGTCTGTAAATATAGACTTTCAACCTTGTCTATAAAACCTACTGTTAACATTGAAAAATTTTCATCATTTCTATTAAACAATATATATATATATATATATATATATATATATATATTTGTTATAATACAGCAAATAATAATGGGTCTGAATATGTAACAAAATATTGTTAGGGTTCAGCTATGGTTTTAAAGGATGACAAATACTTGTAGCTGTTTATATTTTATTCAGCATAATCAGCATTGTTTGACAATTAGCTCTTTGTACTTAGGTGCTGTGATAACAAAGTATCTGATATCTGAATTTATCAGTATAGGAGCCACCTACCTTTTTTATGCAGCTAGAAGTTATGCTTTTTAAAAAATCCTGTGCCAAAAAAGTTATTGTCATAACAAAATATTTCATCATACTCTGTTGACATTAAATTGGGATTGGGAGTTATTCTAAAGTCATACAGACATACACATATATGCCTATATATAATTATAATTTATTATGTGTAATTTTATGAATCGTAGTCTAATTTTATTGTTTTACTGTTTTAAGTCATATTTTGATTTCTACATTAATATATTATTTTTGTTAGACTGTTACACATTTCTCCATTCGACTAAAGGCATTCTCTTTGCACTAGAGAATCCATTATTAAAGTTTATTCTTTATTAAAGTTAATTTCAAAGTAGAATTCTTATAAAATTTCATACTATGTTTTAAACTATTATGTGCATTTATTTATGTAAATTCTTTTAGACTTGCTGTATTATGATTTTTAGTTGATTTCCAAATTATTTTATAGATTGTAAGAATTTTTCATTCTTAAAGATTATTAGTATTATTATTATTATTAAATGCACTTTTTGTTTATTTGATTGCTCATGAATTTCATAGATTAATGAAAGTAAAAGCTATTTGAAAACTATAACTTAATTACATTTATTTCAGCTGAGTATTTGAAAGAATTTGCTATGTTATCCCAAGGATATGAAGCTGATAATCAATTGCTAGTAAATGTTGTCCCAGAAGAAGATGAAATTGGTTAGTTTACAGTATTTTTTCTTCTAAAATTTTTATTGAGAGTTTCTTTTTGCTTTCTAACCCATCAAAAGTTAAAAAATATATAAAATGTAATCAGTGCAGATTTTGTTTTTGATATAAATATACTTTGGGCAGAGCATTATTTCGCAGTTATATATATTTAAATTTACATGGACAGAAAATGCCTGTCTTCTAATCACATCATTTCTTCCATCTGTCTTTATCACATAGTTTTCTTATTGTACCTATCTTAGAAATATTATTTTCTTGGTTATGAAACAATATAATAATGCTTTTGCACATATTTAAATGACATGCCAGTTGCAGCAATCTGAGGGAAACTCACAATTTTGTCCACACTTCCCAAGAGAATCATCTGCTTCAGTATTTCTTTGGTTTGTATGTGACATGAATCTGCTGTTATGTCAGGGCTCAAAGTTTGGGTGATTTATGTGGATTTCTTGAAAGCCACATGAAATGAAAGGGTAGAATTGTTTGTTAAAAATTTTATTCATGGGGGAAAAATAATTATTGCTCTCTTGAGTTAACGATTATTTTCATCTTGGTATAGAATTAAAATTGGGAAAAATAATATAGTTGCATTTAGGATAAATTTTTAATATATAAATATATTTAAATTTAACTTCATAATTCAAGATTATAGAATAATTTCACAGGTTGTCTTACAACTGCTGTTTCAATTTTTATAATACAGGATCTTATTTTTCCATCTGTATGAGGAAAAAATTCAGTGTTTATTTAAATGATCTAGGTAAATAAGCATCAAAATCCAAGTCTCATCTCTTTAGTTTCAGTTTTAATATTTAATTAAAATGAATTTAAGATAAGAAAAAACACAATCTAGTTTTGAGTGTCAAACTTTTTGTTACTTCAAGTATCAGGAAAACATAATATACATATTAACAAAAACGTATATATATATATAAACATAATAACAAAATAAAAATGTTTTGCTTCTGCATTAAGGACTTAACAATACATCAAATAATTTTAACTTCCAATGTTGTCATCTATTTAGAAATTATTAGACTAATTAATAAGATTTTAAGCCTTGGTTATGTATGACTTTTAGTATATCTACTTTTTGTAGCACTAATATGTAAAATGCTTTATGAGCTTTAACTTTTTTAATATATTATATGATCAGTTCATAAAGTATATCCTATCTGTGTGCAATTTTGCTCTTCAAAATTATTTAATACTTATTTCTTGAGGGTATGAAATTGAATTAAAATCAAGGTTATGTTATATTTACTAGGAGTTGTTAAGATGTTAATCAGTCAAGTACAAGGCTTTTAAGGGTTAACCACTAAGTTTATGTGAACATTGACAAGTTATATTAAGGATTCCTGAACTTATTTAAATATAATAAAGAGTAAAATAGTAAAAGGTCAATATTAATCTATAATTATAGATTTATATATAGAATCATGTCTAAAGACTAGTTTCAGTTCTTACAAATTCTTGAAAAATGGGCTTAAACTATGCAATGCTGGACCAATTTGAGAAAACAATTCTTTATAGGTACATTACAGTTAACTATAGGTAGTAATCAATACCTTAATTTATGTAAAAGAAAACAGTTATTAAATTTTTCAAGTAGCTTCTTAAATACTTCACCTATATTTATAAGTATCTAATAATTTATTGTAAAAAACAGTAATTTATTACTGAGTACATTCTAAAAAATTGTATTTGTACACACAGGTATTCTTTTACCAAAAATGATGTGCTCCCCCCATACCAAACTATATAGATGCATACTATGTATACATTTTGAACATTAGTTATCAGAAATTTAATATGTTTATTTGATTTAAAGGTAATTTGATGGTCAAATGGTAGGTCACTGCTCTTTGGTACTGGACTCTGCAGGTTCAAATACTGATGCTGGAATAGTTTATAATCATTCAGAATCAACAATAAGCAGTTGGTCCTGGTCTCATAAGCCCCTGTGTAGCAAAATAGTAGACTGTAGCATTCCAAACCAAACTTTTTATTAAAACAAGTATATGCTTTTATGAAATTTATTTTTCTATGTGAATTCAATTTTGTGTTTTAATTTCATTTTGTTTAGAGAATCAAAATATCACTCTGGCTTTGGATAAATTGGCACAGCCTGCAAACCCAGTTCCTTTACCAAGTTTGTCATCCATTATTCCAAATCCCAGGTCAAGATCACATTCTCAGTATCAAGAGTTATTGATCAGTGAAGAGGTTTTGATTAAAATACTGCAGTACATTTTTCCTGATTCTGCTCCAACACCTGCAGAGGCGGTAAATGTCTTTTTCTACTTTTAAAAACTCATTTCTATGTACTCAAAAGCTGGAGTGATAAAATGGCTCTAATATTTCGTTCACCTTCCTCATTAGTAATCTTAAACTTCATGAGAGAAAAGGTATAAAGATGTTGTTAGTATATCTTACTGATCTATACAGTCTTAGATAGGATTCTGGGTTGGCAGTCTGGTATTGGGATGAAGTCCTAAATCACTCTATTCTGTGAGATTGTATGCTGAAGCAATTGATCCTGACACTTCTTTTTCTAAATGGGTGTAGAAGTGTTTTTAATGCACATTTTTGGAAAACTAACAGTTAGCTAATAAGTATCCATTGTCATTCTGCCTTTCTCATGATGTGATGATTAAACAGACTGTACACAAACAACGGATTTCTTTAGCTTTTAAAAGATTCATAAAATCGTATGAAAGTATTCTATTTTTTATATATTTCATTTTATTCCTATTAATAAAAGAGTAGCACTGATTCTAAAAATAAATTAAAATTCACAATAAGCTTTTCTCCTCATATTTTTCATTTATTGCATGATTTCAGTGTGGCTCTTTCAATAAGTTATATAAATTTGTTTAGCTTTTCAGATTTTAAATTAGATGTATTTGACAAAAACTTCAATTTTATTATTTTACATCTTGTGTCAGTAGGTGCTTTTCTTTTTATCCATAGTGTTTTTTCTCCTGAACCCTGTATATTGTCAATTTCTCTAAATAATCATCAAAATCATCCATCACATAAATCGGCTGTTGACTTTGTACAACCCAATAAAAACTAGTAAATCATGAAAAACGTTTAATTAGAAAATATTTTTGTACTGTTAACACAAAAAATTAAATTTCTTCATATAGGGTACCTCATTAGATGTGCCACAGTTGTTAAATTTCAACTTTTAAAAGCACATAAGCTGTGTCTTAGCTATAAAAAATTACAGTAGTTTGGAATTTTTAAATCTGGTTTTGATTTTGAATTTATGTCTTCCCCAAATTACCCAAATTTTATTACCTTCTTATAATGATGCAACTTGTTATGAGAAAACTACAATGTTTCTGCCATAATAGTTCAGATATTCCCTTTTCTAACAATATTCATTTCTGTTGTTTAATTAAAAAATGTATTTTTAATAATTTGGTTTTTAAAATACCCAGTTTCATGTTAAAATATTTTTTTGTTTTGTAAAAAGTTTCATTTTATAAATGCATTGCAAATTGTTCAATTAATATTTTGAAATTTATACTATTTAAGGATTGAATTATTCATTCTCTATTATAAAAAGATGAGTATAATAATTTCATGATCTTAATGATTTTGTTAGCAAAATGCAAAAATTTTTTTTCAAGAATCTGTATTGTGATCTTAAAATTATGTGGTATATTTTTATAGTAACACTAAGTGTCACATGATTTTAAGTGATTTTTCCATATTACTTTTTATTAAAGAGTTTTAAATGGAATTAATAACATGCTACAATAATAGTTTATTGGTTTGACAGATTTTGCATTGTGTTTATTAATTCTTTCGAGACGGGAAGCACAAACTTGCATTTTTTTTCTGAGGCCAGCAGTCTCTTTCACGAGTGAGTGTACTGGGCCTGAGAGTTTTTTGCTATTAAGCCTAAATTTATGTTTAATAATGTTGTGTAAAGTATTTAAATGGCATATAATTTATATTATGTTTATAGATATTTTATTTACTTAAATTATTTCTTATTTAAATATATATTTTACACTTTATTTTCATTATTTACTTACTATTTAATGACTTTTAACATTACAAAACTGAATACTATGTTATTTAAAATTCTTTTTTTGTATGAACAATTTGAAAACAGATATCTACACACAGTCCTACGTTACAGTCCTTGCCTCATAATAACTCATTTAACGTATTGGAGGATTTTCACTGGAATGTGAACAAATGAAGCATCGGCATCATTATTGTCAGAAATGTCCTCCTCCTCATTAGATTCACTAGATCCATTATGAACAGAACATTTAGAATATATTATAGTGCTATTATTACCACTATCAGAATCTGTTTTAGAATCAATATCAGAAATATTTTGCGTCATTTCAGATATATTTCAAGCTCAGTTAAACACTTTCGATTCTTCAACATTCTAACAGTAAAAAGCGAAAAGAAAAACAAGTCTATTAGATCTAATTCTCCACTAAAAACTGGACTGCAAACCAAAATACACAACACTGTAGGAAAAATAAAACTCCCCTGTTTACTGTAAACAAACACCACATGCAAATTTAAAGAGCCATCATAAACCATGTCATTCAGAAACATTCCTTTCCCCTGATGTTTATATAATCAAAAACCATATGTATGAGAATTATGCTACTCTCATATTGAGTAGAAATTAAATCTACATGTATCTAAAACCATATGGACAAACAATGCCATCTTGTGTCAAAAGTTATAGTTTTTAAAATGTTCCAGAACACTGGCACATATATGTGATGGCCAGGGAGGGGAATGAGAACACGCTCTGGCACGGCAGCATGTCGGCTGGGAAGTGAGTGCATTTCTTGCTGGCACGTATATGTGTCAGTCGGTGTGAAAGGGTTAAAATATTAATGTACCTTAGAAATATTCTAGTTAATGGGTGTCCATTGTTTTACTACTTACTATTGCATTAATTAATTTAATTATATAATAATGCATTTAAATAATACTAAAGTAATAAGCCTAAATCTTCTACTGTAATTGTTTAAAGTTGAAACAATTGCTTGTAAACTTATTTGCATAAATTACTGCTGTATATACAATATACTAACTGTATATTTTGGTTTCTTCATGTTTATATCTTTGTAAAAACAACTTATTCACTACATTTAATGTTGCTGCTATCTAAGGAGTTATTTAAGATTTTAACTTCATTGTTGGTCTATTTTCTACCAACCTAAAAATTCTGCTGTGTAGTATAGTCACAATTAAAAGCAGTTTTCTAAAATAAAGCTTCAAGATTTTTTTAACTACTCATTTTTAGTTGTGTTGTTAGTTCTAAATATGATCATTTTTAATTTTTTTCTAAATTATTTTTAATTATTTATGTAGGATGTTGATGAGTGGAAAGATACTGTAAATTCAATTAGTGAATTGCAGAATAATGCAACACTTCCAAAGATACAGGTAGTTGTTCTTTTAAATTTTTGGTATTATTTAAGCAAAAAAGTTTAATTTAATTTATAAAGATAATTAGCTTCTTACTTTAAATTGTTTTGATAGGACTAAAATAACAAGTTGAATTTAAAAGCACAAGTGTATCTTTCTAGAACGTGATTCCTGTAGAATTTTTCTTATGTCTTGTTAAGTTTTATTCTTTATATATATATATATATATATATATATATAAGTGCATTTTTATTCATCTTCTGCAATTAAAATTCAAATTTTAAGTGCAATTACTGTATTGCTATTTTTTAGAAGAGGTATCTCATTGTTGTCTTTAACCTTATATATACCATCACTTGTCAAATTATTAATTTCATACTGTATGTTTTGATTTTTCAGTAATTTTTACTATACACTTAATTTGTTTTTCAATAATTATTTCAATTTTTCAATTTTTACTAAAAATTATATGTTGCAGCATATATTTTAACAAATTATATAAATGGTAATTTGACTTTATAAAAAATTAATGTTTTTTCTATCCAGCTATCTGTTTTTAATCATAGTTCTTGTACTGTAATAGCTATAAATGGTTATAATTTCTTAGTGTGAGATTTTTGTTAACTGTTTGAGTCCCAAGCAACGCAATCATGCCGTTCTGTTTTTATGTCAAAAAAACCCAGCATGTTTTGAGTGTTGTGTACCACTGATGGTAAGCTATTGATTGTTGAAGTCACACACTTAGATTTACTGATGCAAGTGCATCATACAGCTCCTTTTTTTAAGGTATATAATACTTTTACAATAGGTACAGTACCATAATAATATTGCAATATTGAAGCTTATATTTGCAGAACATGAATTAAAAGCTCTGTCATGCTGTTTGAGATTTATTGACATAAAAGAAGTGTTATTGTGTTGTTCTCATCTTTTCAGCATAAAAAAGGAGAAATACCCATCTAGATAAAATGCAGTTGTGCTGTTTGGGATTCTTTGACAGTGTTTTTTTAAAACCTTATGGAACTCAAATGGTTAACGATAGTTTAGCTATTTCAAGTATGATCCAAATTAATGCTGTTGGGAAATTTGATAAATGCACAATAAATTGTGTTTTAGAATGCTTATGCATAATAGTTCTTATAAATCTGAATTTAAATATATTAGTGTACATTTTTTTTCTTTTCCATTGATATATTTATGATGCAAATATCATGGCGTAAATATATCAATGTACATTTTTTTTAATCAATTTAGGAAAATTATGATAGCTGCTTTTCATATTGCATTTAAATAAATTTTACTAGAAGTTTAGTAATAAAAATCTTTATTTATAATTTTAATACTAGTTATAACTTTTAAAATTATATAAAGATTAACCATGTCATCTTAAATATATATATTTTCAAATTTCATAACCTTTTAGGACCTTTAATAATTTTTTACAATTGTAAATTTTATGTTTAATTAGGACAAACTTAGACTGCACACCATAATAATACATTAAATCAACCAACTAACATCCAGTGTAGGATGACTGCCATAGCAATACAAATTCAGAATAATATTTGGATTGTTATGATATGACCAGTAGTCCTGAAAAGGTTAAGGAAGTGCGAGGCAGAAAAATTTACAATCATTGATAAAATAAAAAAAATTGTGTTCATATGACTTTATTCATATCCTATTTCTTTACAGAAATTCAGTACAAAGAAAACTTAATGCTTTGACAAAAATGTATAGGCATTAGTAGATGTTATTTAGAAAAAATGACAATTTTTAATGAATTTTTATTTAATACAAAATGTATAAAAAAGGTTCTTTTCTATTTAATATATTTGTATATAAATGTAAATTGTTTGTTTTGAAGAATATAACTAAATAGAAATCTGTGTAAACTCCAATATCATTTATTTAATTGAGGAAAAAAACTTCTGCCTTGATATTGTAATGAATCATATGTGAACTTCATAGTCTTTTTACATAAAAGATTCAAAAATTTGTTATAAAAGGTATTGAAATTAATTATAGTATCTTATTGTTTTTTCTAGGAACATATTCGTTCTTTCAAAAGTGCTCCAGTTGATAGTCTTACATGGCGTTTAGCATTAGCAATGTGTCAAGTAAACCATAGTTATGGAGGTGTACCTGCAGTAGCTCAGTTATGGCAAGATTTCTTATTAGAAATGAGACATCGATGGGAAAATAATTATACTCTACCTTGGTAAGTGTAATACATAAATAAGTTGGTTAATATTCCTTAAATACAGACTACACAGTAGATTGCTTTACAGTACCAGTCTTTGTCTTTGGGTTTAAATCTCTTTGATGGCAAAGGTGTTCTAACCCTGTGGTTCTCAAACTGGGTGCTGTGAGCATTTGCAAGGGTTGCTGTGGTAATAATAAGAAAAAAAGTTTGCTAAAAATTGTGAAGTTATCATTATTTGCTCTGAACTACCCTCAACCTGAGTCCTATGTACTCACTAATGATAGGTGGATCTTGCAGAAAACATTTCTTTTAAATTTCAAGCAAAAATGCTTATTTATTCAAGCAGATATAATAAATACTATACATATTTGCAATTATGAAAAATTTTAATTGTAATAATGTATATACAAATTACAGGCAAATCATAATTTTTTATTTACCCTAAAATTTTCTGTATGCATTGGAAATAATCTTTCTGGCCTTTTTTAATTTAGGACCTTTTAACAAAAGAATCATTAAATTTTTTAGTTGCTTTTCTTTAATTTATTTCTAGGACCAGATTTTATTCTGTTCATACAATAGAAGCTTCTTTCTGGAAGTTTAGCCTGAAAAGAAAACTTCTTTCCTTTTCTTTGACATTTTTGGGGTCTGGGATATTTAAAATTAATCAAAGTTGCTTCTCTCTGAAATTGTAGAATTTTCTCTCTTTTCCCTTAGGCCTTTTTAAATCCTTGGGGCCCAAAATTTCATTCACTATTACAAATTTTTGGGTCCCAAGGACCCAAAATTTTGCTAAAGTTGTGTCTCATTATTGCTATTTTGTGTAAAACATCTAGTACAGCATGTAAATGCGAACCCTGGTTATTTTAAAAAAGGTTGTGCAATACTTTAAATTTAAGTTGTCTTTCCTCATCATCACATCATAGTTGAAATGTGCTAGGAATTGCCCTTGCATTTATCTTGAGGTGTCATAAATTTCTGCCTTTCCACAAGGGTATGACAGTGGTACCATAACAAAAAAAGTGAAAGAATTACTGCTGTAAGGTTGGGATTATCTTTAAGCAATAGATGACAGTCTATATAGTCTTGTATTCCTTAAAACTGGTTGTAGAGCTCTGAACCAAAACCTCAATTTCAGAGAAATATTTTCAAAAGAATGTCATTTTATGGTTAATATTAAAAAAATATGTTCAAGAGTGTAATACAGTTTTTTTAAGTCTCATTTAAAATTTTGTTTTTTATAGTTTACTATTTTTTATAATTGTTTTGATTTAGATAAATTTATAATTAAATTTAAAAAAGAAAAAGTTATTTTGTATTCATCCTGTTGAAACAAATATCTATCTATAATATATGAATTTAAGTACTTTAAGAATAATTAAAATATTAAAACATTTAATATTAATTGGAGATTATGATTGTTTGACCATTCATTTTACTTTTATCCTTTAAATAAAAAAAAAAAAAAATCAGAATTAGTAAAAGTAAATGTTTTAGTTAAATGCAACGCTTTTATTATCATAATTTTGGAAGATTTATGCAATTTTAAAATTATAAATTGCATAACAAAATATTTTGCTTTTTTTATGAATTTTTTTTACATTAATTTTTTAACAATTATCAGAATTTCTCAGGAAACATCTGTACAATGTAAAATATTTTTTATAAAATAAGACAGCCTATATAAAAATAATTCTTAATTCTCTTAAATTGCAGAAAAATTATACTGTAGTGTTATTTATTGATCACATATTTATATCTTGAGTGGAAATATTGATGTATATGGTGCATAAAAACTGATATGGTTTTTAAAGTTATGAAGATAAATTCCAGTTTTAAAGTTTTTTGAGTTTTAGTTTATAGTAAGGATGAAATAGATATTTAGTAAGTGTCAGGCACTTAGCCTATCCAACTGAATTTTGTTTATTTGTAACTCTATTGGTTACTAGTACAAAAATGCTGGATATCTGGATCCTTTTAGATATCTAGAAGTAGAAATTCATAGGAGAAAATAGCCCTCTGTCAAAAATCAGATATTTAATAAATTATTGTAGTTTTTTAATTCTTTTTTTTTTTAAATCCTACACTAGACCTAGGCATGACTGCATCATAGCTTGCAGTCTTTGATGCAAGCAGCTCAATACAGTCAGAAACACATAAATTTTTGCAATAACTTTTAATAACATTAACAGCTGACAGATCAACAAGTCCAAAACAAGAGTCCAAATGATGTTCAACCCATGGCTTCAGTAGAACAAAAAGTGGGCAGAGTTGAGCATCAGCTAGATCAAATCTCAGCAGGTGCTTCTCAAAGTAGTCATATCCAGTTTTTAATATGAAATAATCAATGGGTCTAGGCAGGTCCCAAGTAGTGGGATATTCCATGAGTATAAATGAAATAGATATTTAGCAAGTGTCTGGCACTTAGCCTATCCAACTGAAGTTTATTTGTAACCCTATTGGTTACTAGTACAAAAAAATGCTGAATATCTAGATCCTCTTAGATATCTAGAAGTAGAAATTCATAGGAAAAAATTGCCCTCTGTCAAAAATCAGATATTTAATGAATTATTGTAGTTTTTTTTAAAATTTTTTAAAATCCTACACTAGACCTAGGCATGACTGCATCATAGCCTGTGGTCTATGATGCAGGCAGCTCAATGCAGTCAAAAACACATAAAAGTTTATAATAATTTTTAATAGCATTAACAGCTGACAAATCAACAAGTCCAGAAGAAGAGTCCAAATGTTCAACACATGGCTTCTATAGGACAAAAAGTGGGCAGATTAGAGAGTCAGCTAGATCAAATCTCTGTAGGTGCTTCTCAAAGTAGTCATGTCCAGTTTTTAATATGAAATAATTAATGGGTCTAGGCAGGTCCCAAGGAGAGGGATTTTCCATGAGTAATCTAAAATTTTCCTCTTAACAGAATCTGAAATAAACTTACAATAACAGGCCCTAAATCTAATACTAATCATTCTCATAGTGTTATGGAAGGACAGACATTCCAGTTGGATAATATATGTCCATCTGGAAAAACAAGAGAAGCTACTCTTTGAGGAGTTCTTACCCTTCTCTCTTCCCCAATTTTTGGGAGCATGAAAAGAAAGACAGCTGTCAACATCCCCTTCTTTTATATACAAGCTAGGATTTTGACTTCTCATGACAAGGGCCATAGCCAAGTAGGGATTATGTGGTTTCAGTATAGTTTATAATTTTCTGTCCATCTATTATTGTTTTATTTTTATTTACACCAATGTTTGTGATTTTATCAGAAGAAATATTCTGCAAGTATGAATGCTGTTTTTTGTGTTATTTATAATCTGCAGTAAAATAATTTTAAACTGAACTCATTCATACATATTTGTATAGTGGGGAAACACATCTGATTCCAGATAGCCACCCCAAGATTAAACTTATAAGTCAGAGTTAACTTAACAGTCAGGGCCAAAGTGTCCTCTGTGATGAAAACACTTTTGGAATGTAAGGATATGTTTTTATATAGCTTCAAATAATTGTATATGTTTATTTAATACAAGGAAAGCTTTGTATTTATATGTCTAATTTAGTCTCTGTCTACCAATTGAATTATTTTTTCTTTTATTTGAACTTAGGTTTATTAAACACATAATAGATATAGCATTAAATATATATTACATATTTGTTTTTTGGAAACATACCAAAAATGTTATTACTTGTCCTATTTATTTTTGTTATGTTCAGATGTTAAATTGCATCTTAAAATAAGACTTAAGGAAAAGTTTTCAGTCTCAAGCCATTTGAGTTAACAAATTCAGGGCCACTGGTTTCATAAATAAATGTCAAATTTTGTGCAGATTAAATTTTTACTTCATAATATTATTTGAATAATTTTCATTCTAAGTATCTTTTCTATTACCATTGCTTATTTTGCAATAAAAAGAAATCTGTTTCATTTTTATCAATATGGTAAATTTTGTTTTTCATATGATTAGTAAAACATTATAGGTATTTGTTTATCTTAATTTCAAATAATTCTATACTTTAACTATTAAGGTTCTCAAATAGAGCTTTAGAACCACTACAAAGGATAAACATAGCAATAATATATATATCATATATAATATTCAATAGCATGAATCTATGTCATTTTTATCAATATGGTAAATTTTGTTTTTCATATGATTAGTAAAACATTATAGGTATTATTTGTTTCTCTTAATTTCAATAATTCTATACTTCAACTATTAAGGTTCTCAAATAGAGCTTTAGAACCACTAGAAAGGGTAAACATAGCAATAAATACGTTAAAAAAACCCTTGTGTGTTGTATACTGTTGACGAATATAACTTACAACCAATAGTGATAAAACATTTGTGTTTGAAGTAAGTTTTGTCCATGTAAAAATATTTTCAATTAAGGTCATTGTACAGTTTTAATTAAAAAAAAAACCATAAGGATATTTTTTTTTGGGGGGGGGAGAATATGTTTTAAAACAGACACATGCAACTTGGCAAGACAAAAATGGCCATATTAGAAATATATAGTCCTCTGTGTCTATGTCTGTCTATTATGCATTCCTAAATGGATCAATATATCTTGAAGAAATTTTGTGTGGTGATTAAGGTAAATCCTGTTACAATTCTTGGTTGGCCTAATGAATCAGAGGTCAAATGTATAATAGATAAAAATACTTCCCTCCCCCTTTTTTTAAAAAAAAAAATCTATATTGGGTCTTACTACTCTATAGGTTGGCTCCATTTCATGCATTTTTCTTCTAATAATGTGCTAAATTTGTTAAGACTTTTTAAAAATTAAATTTAATTCATGTGTGATAGTGCTTAAAATAAGCTTTAAAAGAACTTTTTTTTTTCTTACCAAAATTTGTTTAGTTATTTAAATTTTTTTATTTTTATTTGTCTTATATATTTCTTTTTAGTTGTATTTTGCCATTTGGTCACATTTCAATTTATTCCATTTCAACGAGTAACGGAGTGATTGTTAGCAATATTAAAAACATTTAACATATTATTTATGGTTTTATTGTTTAATTTTTTGACATTGGTTCGCTTTAAATAATCTCTCGAAAATTGTAGTTACTTTTATGTTAGTTTAGGATAAGGATTAATCGTCATATATCGCGAAATAGAACTCTTTTATTTCTTTAGTTTATATTTCTTAAATTTATGAAGACTTAAATTTATATAAAATATACAATTCATTTTATAAAAATGAATTATTTTGTTTTCAAAATTGTTTATATTGCTGGTATGTAATATAATGTAAAAAAAAATAATATAAATTTCGAAATAAATATAACCTTAATTTAGGAATCTCGATTGAAGGCTGGTCGCTATTACATAAAAGTGAATATTTCGGAAGAATTTATCCGCTGTACAAATCCTATCCGAACTTATTGGTACCAAGTTTAATACACGGTTGCGTTCTGTCGTAGAAAATATCGTGGAATCTGACATCATACTACAGTGGTTCACGGGAAACACTTTACATACTTATTTGTGAGATTATTTATTGGTTGTAAGCTATCGTATTTGCCTACGATCTGAAGCCTACAAGGTTTGTTTAATCTTTATATTCTAAAAAATTTTTTGTAGGAATCTTAATTACTTAGACATAACGCAGGGTGCAAAATAACTAGTTAGAAATGATACGTGGGTCAGAGTACTTTAGGATCAGGGCCGAAACTAGGACGTGGTAAAGTAGGCATTTGCCGCGAGCATATTTCATACGGTTTTGTTAAAGACTCCGAATTTGACATTCTTGGTGGCAATCGAGCATCAGATATCCTTTGCATGTGCTTTCGACTATTCATCAAAATACGGGCTGAGAAACGACACTTGAGAGAAATGATTACGGTGGTCTTTGGACATTTAAAAAACTGTAAAAAAGAAGAGGGACAGATTTCAGAAACACTCAGACGAATCAAAATCTCCCGGTGTCCACGAAGGAGATACAGCCATTTCAGGAGGAACGGAGTTAGTTTCCTTCCACGGTACCAAACTTCACCGAACATAATAATATCGTAATTAAAACAAGCTTATTTTACACCTTTTTATGTTTGTTATTGTTACTATCACATCAACATATATCAGTTGTTTACATACAGGACATGAAATTTTCATGCTAGAATAAACGGAATTCTTTTCAATATCTGATATGATTTATAGAGTTGATTGACTGCGCTAGAGACATCTATTCAAAGTTGCATTTCCGGCTCGATCAGAAAATTAACTTGTAATTTCCATTTATTCCCTCCCCCCCCCCGCGCTCCTTCTGTAAAGACGTGACGAAATTTTCTTCTCTATTTTTTTTTCTTCTTTTTATAATGGTGTATTGAAACTTAAGACGGTTGTATTAGAAATAGTTCTACCTGGTATTCTATTCTTTAGTTCAATGAGGTCAGATCTTTTAATGTGCTGCTAACACTCAAAAGATGAGGAAGTTATGAGATACGTATCTTTTCACGCTACATTTAATAGAAACTATT
This sequence comes from Pardosa pseudoannulata, assembly GCA_032207245.1. NCBI lineage: Eukaryota > Metazoa > Arthropoda > Arachnida > Araneae > Lycosidae > Pardosa > Pardosa pseudoannulata. Next base: position 128,644,455 of record CM063501.1, read on the forward strand.
TTGAATCTGTTAAATGGGTTGAAGGTACTTAACGCATCAAAACATGAGGATCGTTTCATTTATTTATATCCAGTGTACATAAAAGTTTGTCTTAATTTTCAGTAAAATTTTTATAATATTTGTAAAATTTTACCATTTTTTAATGGAACCCCCTTTTTTATCCTATATATATATATATATATATATATATATATATATATATATATATATATATATATATATATATAGTTGGCGGAAGCACAGTGGCGTTGGGGTAGCGCTTCGCGTTCCCACGCCACAGGTCCGAGGTTCGATCCCCGGGCTAGGCAAGGTTGACTCAGCCTTCAGTGGGTAGAGAAACTGAGGACCAAGCATGCTTGGGGTGTATGGGTGTAAGCCAAACACTGGGGGTTCTGCTTAAGGCTGACCACCTAACCGGAACATATGCTTTGCACCCCAGGGCGAAGAAAACGGAGATTGGCACCGTAGGCCCTGGCCTCCTAGGGATTATTGCGCCGTGGAGTTTAGTTTAATATAGTTGGTGATATTGTGACCAATTTAATTATAGTTTTATTCTAAAATAAATTTCTGCCGATTCTATACCTAAAATGACATTTTTTGTTAAATGTCTTTGTTTCTCTTTTAATTCTGACAACCATGAGAACACAAGTTTTCTGCTTAGTTTAACTTACCTTATATAACTCCTTAACACAACTTAGTTTTGGTTCTTCCGTTCTTATGGCACTCTATAAGCGAATGTGAAAAGTTTTGACTGCAGAGCGCCAAAGACGGGTTGTCTCAATAAATTCAGTAATTTTATTTTCAAATTTTGGTGTTTTCTTTCATGTCCTAACGACTGTTCTTTATCCAAAATGGCTATAACTCTTAAAGCTTGTAGTGGGTAAAACGCACCTGTTACACACACACAGACACACATGTATTTGTATAAAGCACAAGTCATACAATCATATAAACGTACCATTTATGCGGACGGTCATTTTTTAAAGAATATAATGGTATTTACGAATGAAAAATTCTTTTTTTCCCAATTAAGTGGGAAAAGTAAATGACAATTGTAATTAAAATAACTAAGTATTTCTTACTACAATAGATAATTATCAGTGAATATATCAGGCATACAGCTCCCACTTTTTCGTGGTTGTTTCTTTGTTGGCTGTTCCAATATACCAATGTTCTTCCACTTTTCGTAATTTTCGTATGTCTCACCTGTATCTATTTTGTTCAAGTTCTTGATATTTCTCTAATTTTAAAAACTAGTACAGGTTGCTTTTGGAGAAGTTTGCAAACTGTGGGAAGAGATTAGTGAAAATGTTTGAAAGACCGTCAAATGTTCAACATTAGGGACTGTTAGAGATGAGTTAGTAATCATTAGCTCCGCCCTGGAATAAGCCGCTGACGTTTTTATTACTTTCAATTCTATTAAAATTTTAATCTTCAAAATAAAATTAATGGAAATAAATAGGAAACTTGAAATTCAAGAACTCGAAACAACATGAATTTGGACTAGAAATAGTTTCTGAATGGTGGGACGTCTTTGTTCAAGCTTGAACAAAGAATTGTGTTCAAACTGTGTTCAAACTTGTCCCTATAACTGGCGAACAAAGAACTGTGTTCAAACTTGTCTCTATAACTGGCTCTTTCTTTTTTGTAATTATAATTAAAAAGACTGTGATGAATGTATGCCGATTTCTTTACACTACTTGTTTTTTGAATAATTAAAAGATAAATGTTAGAATGGTTAACACACTAGGCGGTTAGTCATAATATTCTTTCTTCAATATAGTGATGTCACTGAATATTTGTCATATTCATGGGGCGTTAAATCATTTGGATGGAAAGTTCTGCAGACAAGTGGGTGATGTCCTGATTCAGGTGTTCCCATTTGAGGTGGTAGACGAAAAATTATCCCGTTTCAGGCTGTGGAAGGTAAAGAACTCGCTTGGTATTCCCGTTTGAGGCGGTGATTTCATATATGAGGATATAAACTAGTTTGGCTTCAAAATAATTTTTGTAGGCTGTTAGCCGCGTTAATCGCATAACCGCTCCTCCATTTATTTTAAAAAATGTAATTATATTTGTGTATTGTTGTAAAATAGATTTCTCCCGACATCTTTTCAACCTTTATCGTTTATCATTTCTAAAGCAGTCAGCCGAGCCATGACCGAATGGATAAAGTTAGGTACCATAGTTGTGGGTTCGAATCCCATTGCAGGCATGAATGTTCATAGCTGCTTGGAATCGTTGCAAAATGGTTGACCTTAGCGGCTAATAAAACAAATCAATCTAAACCAAATTACCAATCTTAGCATCGTCGGGTACACATGAATGGCTTTGTTTTTTTATTATCACGTTTTCATCAGAAGACTTAATCAAGCTTCCATTTCATTGCTTGGATCGGATAATCAGTTTGTTTTCGTTCTAGTATTCCTCTTTTAAAACGAAAAGAACGAAAGAACTTATGCCAAGAATTAAGACTTTTTGCCCGAGACTTTTCTGTATTAATTTCATTACACTAAGAATATAAGAATATATTACAGATATGGAAATTGATTTAGCTTACTCAAAAAAGCAGCTTGCGTCAGAAAAGAAAGCATAATGAAAAATAACGATGCAAGTACTACTCAAAAAAGAACGAATGAAAACGTGTTGTTGAGATCTGTATTAATTCCCAGGTCTTATTGACTACAGTTTTGAGTGTTTATAAGCCGATTAACATAGTATCAAAACGTACCACATGAAACGGGAATAACTTACAACCTTTTTTATCCTCAACTCCGAAAATGGAACAATTTTATATTACTGCCTAAAATGCCTCAATCCGTACTAAACAAGTTAGTGGGTGGTTGTACAAGTAAGATTATGTCATCCTCGAAAATGTTACCTAACTTTAGTATGTGAAATCTACTGACGGGGCCGAATGATGGCCGAATGGTAGAGTGCTGCTCTTCGGAACCGGAGTTCATGGGTTCGAATCCCGCTGATGGCATGGGTGTTTGTAGCCGTTCGGAATCGGCTTTAAACTGTAGGTCCCGGTCTCATTAGCCCTCGTGTGCAAAACAGTATACCGTAGCGCTCCAAACCAAACCAAACTATTGACGGGAGCAATGTACTTGACCGATCCTGGTATTTATAATGTCAGTTGTGGATGTACATGTATGCTCGGAGCTCCAATGTCATGGCCCTTTAGACTTCAATTTTAGTGGGCATTGATTTTTCAGTTGTATAGGGTTTTAATTTTTTTCCATAAGTGAATGTAAGTATTTGAATTTCTTAAATATTTAGCTTTGAAATGTTGGTGAAATTAAACGTATTAGACTTTCCCACGTTTGAGAGAAACTTAAAAAAAATTTTTTTTTATTGTACGCACTATGGCTCAAAAGCACAAAAAGATAGACGATTGAATTTTGGTACGTGGATCTTACACTGAAGCTGTAGACTGTACGCTATTACTGATTTTCTTTTGTGGTCGTTTATAAAAAATCTCATTGAAAAAGTATCCTCATTATCTTAAAGATTCTTTTTTTTTCGTATTAATGTATTCTAGAATAATTTTGAAAAACCTTTTGTTGGAATGAGGTCGTGTAAAAAAAGGCTTTAAATTTGATAATGAAATTATTATTAAATTTGATTTTCAGTGGTGATTCCTTACTCATTGAGAATTCAGCTGCTTGCGTAAACAAGAATAATCCAGAAATCACGATGTATTTCCAGGGTGTGTTTCGGGGAAACCGCAGAATTCTAGTAATTTTGAGAAATAAAACTGCGAATTATTTCCTTTTTACTACTTTCTGTGTACTTTAAAATCGACCAAAGTACGTTCTCTTTACATTTCAAATACTGCAACTGTCGTGTAGTGGATTGCTAGACCCCGAATTAAAAAATTATGCTTTGAAACTTTGTAAGTTACTTTGACAGTTCACTGCAGGGAGGTACTGATAAAGGCAAGAGTCATTTACGATCTTGATGGTTAGAGCTGCTTAGGGATGAGGTCATGTATCGTGTGAAGCTGTGCAACAGGAGTTAAAGTTTAAAACTAAAAGATATGCCATTTTCATTCAATGTGTACGGAAATACATGTAATGTTAAAGAGAGAGCACACTTGCTATATTAATTAAACTGAATGCTTGCCGTTTTTATTTGAAGAAATAATTTTCATAATTGACAATGGTTAACTTTCTTTCAGAGTAAAATTTAATCCTTTAAAATGTGTTTAAAATTCTTTCGTATCTTTTTAAACTTTCTTGTCTTTTGAAATTATTATTTTGTTTATTATTTACAGAATTGATTTCATGTTCCCCCGCCCCTTTTCCCCAAAATGTCGTTTACGTGCCGAAAATCAAGCACCATTCCGTGCCTGTATGGCCGTGAGAGGCCTTCCAGGTTTGTCCCGGCGAGAAAAGAACTTGCGTATACTCCTGACAGGGTTATATGGACCTAACCGTCAATTCTGATGGAATAAAGTAGCGAGCGAGTGAAATTAACTAAAAAGATGTGAAATGATAGATAAAAGTTAATTCGTGAGTTCATAGCACAAAATAACTAGATAGAAGAAAGTTTAGAGATAGATACACGATATTTTTGTGGCCGGAGACTCAATCGGGAATGAGAAGTTTTGATAATTTCTAGGATTAGAATTTGAACTCAACAGCCAAATGGGAGTTGAGGGTGACAACTAATGAAAGTTATTTTAGCAAAATTTAAAAAGTGGGTTTGAACGATGGAAATGTTGTTTATTTCTTTTATCATCTTTCTTTTGATGTAAAATTTTAATGTAATAATGAACGACTTAAAATTTTTATAACGTAACATTCGAAAATTTTTACCAAGGATTTGTTTTGGGTCTTATAGAAACCCCTGATTTACATTGAATTTGAATTTATTAAATTCATTTACTAGGAATTATAAGAGGCCTTATAAAGAAATATGTTAAATTTGTTTTACGTGTGATTTAATATTTTTGCTCTGTTTTTATCCCGATTTATGTTTTGTTTTAAACAGTCGATGTTCATTTTTGTTTTAAATAATTCATTTAGGGCAATTCATAGAGTTTGAATTATGAATAATAGAAAATTTTTATCAATAGCTTGAAGAGGAATGAATAATTTATTATTTTAGTGATTTGTATCACTTAATTAAAAAAATCTTTCTTAAATTGCAAAAAAATTGACGTGCTGAAAAAACAGTAGATTCAGTTTAGGATACCTTTTCCCGTTGAAGGATTTCTCGTGTGATAGCAAAAAATTTTCAACCGATTAAAGGCGTTATCACAAGTTAGCATAAACTAAATAAAACGGTTAGAAAATTGTTCGCTGCTTAAGAAACCGACACATTTTTAACCAGTTAAAGGAATTATAAACTAACACGTACTTGTTGATGTGTGTTAGGCCTTTAAAATGCTAGTTTGCACAGATTACGCTTAATTTACATATAACTCGTTTGAGGATTTTCGAGTTGTAGAGATACTATTTAAGGGTAAATCACTCAATTGAAAAAAATATTGCGCAGAAAATTTCACTGATAACTTTTTATTGCCACTATCTTATGTATTTGAAAGTAATACATTTTTCATATTTATTAAAATGTTTAAGAATTGGTCTGTGGTTGATTTCACCTGCGAAATCTCACGAAGATAATTCTGTCTGATTCATTGTTCGTAGACAGTTATTGGGCTTTCAATTGTTCATTTATACATATTTATGTGAAGTGCGATAATGTACACTGTTTCGAGTTATTTGGCAAGGTTACAAGATGTATAATGATGAAAACACAGAGTAACTCAACGAATCGCACAAGTTTAAAAGTTGGCCCCATTTTGTAAAATCTGCAGTGCAACAGAAACTAAGAAATATGATAATACAGTTTTAGATGAATATGTCCAGCATAAAATTTAGAAATATAGGCATCATTTATCTTCTGCCTGCAGAATTGTGTTTAGACGAGTCTGAAACGTATTTGATTATATGAAAATGAACAAAATTTCATAAAAAAGTTGCAATATTCCTTCCAGTTTGTTGGAAATCGTCTCATTTTAAAAAGCAGGTTTTGTACTTAAATCTGCCACTTTCTTTGAATATATATTTTACTGTTTTTCGGGCAATTTGAGGTAACGTTTCGAAATTGGGACTTTGAGATGAGTTGAGATGAAATGAATCTTTCATCTAATACTGTAATCTTTTCTGTACTTTCTGGTTCCTGGGACCATGTGATTCTGACTTATATAAATGTCTACATCATTGTCTTTCCATATAGATCGTCCATTCCAATCAGATTCACATTCAGTTGAAGAACTTGCCGAAGCCAATCTTCCATTTTGTCTGTGTTTCTTTTTCTTTATGTATCCTCCGGTATAAGGATGATACCCATTTGGTCTTGTTAGAGACTTCGATCTTTGGATATCCAGGTTGTTTTGGGAAACCTACAATAGGGCAAGCATTATATAAGTAAATGAGTACATATAATTTTGTTGCTCAAAAATTAACGAAATAAATAACATTTATGAATAAAAAGAAATTTTATAGAAAATATGCATTATTCGTCTGTTTTAAAAGCAAAAAGAAATAATATTTCTAGTTTGCCAAAACGAAGATCACTTTATATTTTCTTGTATGCGTAGTTTAAAGAAAGTATTTTAATCGTTCAAAACTTTGAGCTCAAGATTTTGATTAATCCTCACTTTTTTTTTTTTGATCTCATGGAGTCCAAAAACAGGACTCGTGTAGTTTAGGAATTGTATGTGTGTTTGTGAGAGAGATAGTCTGTATGTGAACATAAGTCGCGTGCTTTTTGAATTGAGAAACTAAATTTTAAATATATGCAATATAACAAAATTTTATATTTTTAAACCAACTTTTGGGTTACTTCCGGCAATCAGAAATAGCAGTTTGCCTGTTACTTTCGATTTTTTAAAATCTAAATTTTGAATTACTACTGGTTTACTTGATACTTCCAGTTCTACTTCCAGTTTACCTGCTGATACTCATCGTGATTTCTGAACTCAAAATTCCATACTTAGCGAAGGAAAGAAGCAGCCGTGTTTGGCGGAAAAGAGATCTAGTCAGCGCTCGCACTTTACAGTGTCCACTAAATGGATTCTAAAATAATTTTCCAACAGAATATTTACGATAAAGCAGTACTGGATTACCCAAATTGTATTGTAGATGATGAAACAAAGGATATAAGTACATATTTTTCTTTTAGTATAAGACATTTTGAAACTTTCATAAGAATTAACTGAAGTTTAACAAAATCAAAAGTTGATAATTTTACTACTTTGCATATTTAGAATTTAGAGTTAGAGGTAATGTTATTTAAAATAAATATGCATCTATTTATATTACTATTTACCGCTATGGTTATCTCGCCATAATGTAAACAAGAAACAATACTAAAGCGTATGCGTTGAATAGATCTCTTTCTTGCCAAAAACTGTTCTGCATCTCTCCTTTGCTATGTGTGTTTGGAATTTCGCATCCAGAGCAATGCGCATTTTTCTTAAAATAGTGTTATTGTAGCTTAAAGACAGATATGTGATAGTGTTAATATGTTTTGTTAAAGTAAAAAGACTAACGAAAGTAGTTACTTTTTTATGAGTATATGAGAAAGTCGAGGTGAGGCTACTCACTTTTAGTAGAAAAAAATTAATAAATTATGATATTGAATAATGTAATTCTCCTTACCTTTGAAACGTGGGAGTATGATAATCTCGACTCGTTGTCATGAGTAGAGTAAGACTTGGAGAAACCATTAGCAACTGACCTTGGTCCCTTGTGGGCAATTTGAAGCTGGCCATCGCTAAGTACAAAACTATGACTGGTACTCCCCGATTTTCCAACCAAGCAGTTGTGGACATTAGTTTTCGGAGTACTGCGTCCACTGTTCCACGACAGCGTTTCCCAATCTGTTTCTGGAGGAGGCTGCTGTTTAATCATGGGAGGTATATTTCCTGCCGGTGCACTGTGATGATGCAGGGACGAAGAAGGCGTTGGTAGCATCTCCCGTCTTCGGAAATAGAATAAAATGATGATGAGAGCACCGATGATGACTATGACACAGATGACTGCAGAAGCTGCGATGACGATTTTGTCTAAGGATAGAATTCTTCCATCGTCACCTGCGGAGGAAATGTTTTATAGTCATGTTACTAACTCTTTGTGACTTTAAGAAATAAAATTTATTTACGTGCGTTCTTGCTTTTAAATGCGCTTCAAAAGAACGTATACTTACGCCAGAATCTAGCTCTATATTTGTAAGTTGGGAGAATCTATATATTTAAAACGCAGTGCGTTCTCTTTCCAAAAGAGTACCATTTCCCCGTAACATCAGTAGATACTAACCTGTGAGAAGAAACTACTGAATCTCTCTTTCCCATTTCGCTTTTAAATGAAAGGTATTTGTTGATGTGCAAACATTCGCTTTTATGAAAATAATTGGACTTAATTAGACTGACTATGATTCCGGGAATAGAAATTTGTAATCTGCTAAGTACAAACACTTCCCTATTCATTCCTATAGGAGAGAAAAGTTCACCGTCATGTTTTGGCGTGTAATAGTTAGTCATATTTTTTTTCACTCGATTTTGGATAATTTTACAATTTTATTAAAATGGAAATTTTGTGGGGTTTTTTTTTATAAATTTTTTTAAATTGCGGGATAGAACTGGAAGTGTTTTAAACTAGACTTATTTTAATTATTAATAAGTATTCCAGTATAGGAATGAATATCCTTAATTTATGTACCTAACTGAAATATCCATATCTGCTCGTAATGAACTATATCATCATTATGACCATTTCAAATAGAGGCAATTAGTGTGCTTTAATGTAATGATATTTGTATATTTATAAATGTATTTACACATATCAAGATTATTTTACTATTTCGGTTTTGGTAGTCATCGACATGATCTATATAGCTTACAGTATTAGTTCTTTTGTATCATGCCAGATGCTGACCAAATAGGTAGTTCGCTATCGTTCGGTACCGGTGTCTGTAGCCCCGAATCTAGTTGATGGTATGGATATTTGTCTGTAATCGTTTGGTATGAATGTTTGTCTATGACGGCACGGAATTGGCTCTGAAGTGGGTCACTGTCTGAAGGTAAAGTTCAATACATTGGGTCATATGGAGTTCCTGATAATGTAAAAAAACCACAGAAACTTCCGAACGAAAAGAGATCGATAATGTAATTTGAACTTTAATACATAAGTTCGCTAAGCGAGAAAGATTTTATGCTCGCGTGTTACGTATTGATCTAAGCATGGTCAAATAATAACACAAGGCATAATTTTGTTCTTATGTCAAAGCTTTGAATAGCAACCCGTTGTCTAAGCTCAATAAATTTAAACTGCACTGAAACCTTGACAGGGTCGTTTTAAATAAATTTAGAGATATGCTAAAAATTGTTCGAGCAACGGGAAGCAATCACAGAGTTAATTTCCGTAATGCCATCTATTAAGGAGCGAGGGAACTAAAAACTCAAACAAGTAAATTTTGAAACGGGAATAAGATGAAATTTATAACACAGTGCAATAACAATTACTCCAGGTACAAAAATTAAGATAAATGGTAAAACTAAAGGTCACGGTCTTAGCACTTCTCTTGCAGCAAATATTAGACCGTGGATTTCCCAACTGACGGTTTTCAACATAAAAAAAAGACTTCACTTTAAAAAAGATTAAAGCAAAAAATATTAGTTTTTGAAAAGGTTATAAATATCTTAAAATAAATATATAAATAAAAAAATTAAATGAATTGTTCAGACACATTTTACTTTTCTCAGTTTGTTTTAAATTGGATTATAAAATATAAAACAATTGCTATATTTACTATATTATTTAAAATAGAAACGTCTTTTAAAAGAGTACCATTTTCCCTTAACGCCAGAAGATACTAACCTTTCAGTTCTCTACATTGTCTTGCAGGTACGTTTTCTATTTTAATGTTATTTGGATCTTCATACTCTATAACGCACACCACTATGCATTGACTGAGTGGTAGGTGTTCGATTTGCACTGTTCTCTTGTCGCTAGGTACGGGCATAATCTTCTTGAAATCTCTACTCCCAAACATTCGTATTAGCACCTGTAAAAAATATATATTCAATCTTGCATTTCTTGTGTACATGAATGAGATTGTTTTAATAGTGTTTGTTGCGTATTAAATATACATTTCTAGGTATCCTAATTCCGTTCTGTTGAATGAAATATGAAAAATGCTAAAACTGCAAAAGAAAATTTACCTTTTTTTCTGTTATACCTTAAGTACATAGAAGTTATTTTTGATGTTTAAAGTATATTTCTTGTAAAGATATTTATAATTTATCGCATATAGCAGTGAATCTTTTAAATATTTAAGACATTAGCTGATCCCAAATATGTGTGTGAAAAATATAATTGCAAAAGAAAAAAATCTTACAGTGTATGGTTAATCCTTTAGCGGACAGTGGTTTCGCTGCAAAACCTCCTGTTAAACATTTTTTCCCTAATTTTTGGAGAAATATGAATTTTTTTTTCGATTTTTTTATGTTTTTTTATATTTAAAACTTACAATAAATGACAGTACTACATTTAATTATTTTTTTCTTTTGAAATATATGTATTTATACTTGCTGTACCTGGAAAGTTAGTAATGAAATTGTTTTTCACTTATGACCTCAAACAAAAGTATCTATTCAAACAACACTTATAAATTGTTAAGCTATTTATTTATTTTACTTTTTTAAGAACACTTATTTATTATTCTTCCAATATAATTAAAATTTTAAAAAGTGTTATGTTCACGCTGTACATAGGGATGGGTTTGTCAGTTAACCCCCCTCAATTCCTGCTATAGTATCCTCTAAGGCAAACCCCTCTAAGGATTGCAGCAAAGAAAAACTTTAATACATTTTGCATTTATAAGGTTCATAAATAATAATTATAAACTAATTTAATTAAATTCAAAAGAATTCATGTAGGTGACCTTAATTGAAAGTACCATTCATCATTACCTTGGGAAGTTGTCTTTCTTCTTTGACATTTCATTTATAAAGATTGTCTCGGTGTGTGAGTCAGGAAAGGGATCTATACTGCAGAAGTCATACAATAAGGTATCAATATAAGGTATCAATAAGGGACAGAAATGTAAATTTTCTTTGCAGCACTGAATCGCTTAGTAAAAAATAATCTCGTGGCACTCCGATGTTCATGAAAATTGTAGGATTTCAGATTGGGGAAAGAAGAGAGGAAAATCACGAAACCTCTCATATTTAGAATCCTGTTTTTTTCTAGCACCTAATAATCATATATTTCTATTCTACGCATGCGCTTTAGAATTTTTTTCTTATTTATAATGTGACATGATATCCGCAGCAGTAAATTGCTGTATTAATTATATGTGTGTATAATTTAAATAAGATTGGAGTCGTGTTTGAACTGCTCTGATAGGTTTACTGTTAAGTAAATTCGGTTTCATATCGGGAGACTGTCCTCATGATACCAACCATAGTTTCACCCTCCCAGTAAAACTTAGTATAATACAAGTTAAACATTGAGCTTTGTTGTTGAAATGTGTATTTATAAATACCTGATATCCTAAGACAGAATCCCTGGTTGGATCCCATTCCAAAACTAGAGTGGAATCTCTTTTGAATGCGTGCTTGATGCGGATTGTGTGAAGACTGTCATTTTTCTTGCGTACACTTGATGTACCACTACGAACTGGCTCGTCTCCGGGTGTAGTTTCACCTTTTACATCTACAAAAGAAAATACAATAAACCCATTAATTGAATAAATAATTTTCCTTAAATGCTTCATTACAACAGACGCTTCCGTTTTTCCATGTATGCTTATTATAAGACACTCATTATAAGACACTCAGTGTTCTGCTTCCGTAGTTTAGGATCTACGATTTCATGTTTGTTATCAGGGGCTAATATTTTTGCTTTTGGAACTTTTAGATTTAATAATAGCTAGAGGCAAAATTTTAATATTTCTTTGCGAAATTCCCATGTAATAATTTTTTTATGTTGATAGAATGGTTAGACACTGAAAATAATTCCTCTTTTTTTGTTTAGGCATTTTCTTTTGATGAACAGAAAAAAATAGGGACATTATTAGTAGAAATGTGTATTTTTGAAACCTTATGAAATTATATGCTAAACATCAGTTTTCAAAGGTTTTTTACAGTAGGCAATAAGTGTCGTTTTATATTTAGTATTTAATATTTTGAACGTGACGTTTTTAAATTGCTGAACATATCAGATTTTTTAGTTTTATTATATAATGGTAACATCATATTCTTTCTTTATTTTTACCTCGTGTCGTTCCTGTAATGTCCACTTGAGTATCTACTGTTACGATCTGCACTACTTTGTCGCCACCATCTCGTACTTCGTTCGGTCTGTCTTCAAATTCCGAATTGAGTCTTTTCGGTCTTTTGGTTGGCAACTTGACAGTCGAAGTCTCTCCTTCGCATAACAGATCTGAAGGCAGAATCTGGAAGAAATTTCGACGTCTCAAATGTTCAGGGTTGCCGCAGAACTGAGGATTCCTTTCTCTACTTGTGACTTGTAAATCTCGATCTTGGACCCATTCGGCTATCCAACGAATACGACAATCGCATTGCAGGGTAGAACCTGTAAAAGATAGATAACTTCTGTGTTAATTTGTTTATTGGGCTTATCATTCTGATATCTACATGGAAGTGATTTTAAAATAAAATGATACCATTCAGTGTAGGACTGAATTCATGTTTTAATAGAAGGTGATTATAGCTTCAAGGGATAGATAATTGGCTTGTTCAGTCATTTAGAATACAAATTTTAACGTTTTTTTTTATTATTATTTCAGGACCGTTCTTCTAGCTGTGGTTTTTAAAATTTAGCCCATTGTACTTGATATTAGAATATGCATTTGAATTGGAGCTATGAAATGGTACGATCATGGTTTTCTTGTGTCCACAGCTCTGAATTCAGGAATACTATAATTTAATATTTATAGGTTTCATACACTCCTTGAAATGTCCTTAATAGTCCTGGGGGAAAAAGTGGTCTTTCTCTTGGTACTTGAAAGTACTTGAAAAGGGAAAACACTCTTTTTAGGCCTTAAGTTTTCAAAAGTATAAAACTATTCCATTTCGTCAGTATTTGTTACCTTTCCTCTAACATTTGCTTCTAAAGTTACCCGAGACTCGGAGATTATTTTACGGTGGCGAGACCATTTTTATGATGTTTTAGTTGAAGAGTGGGTATCTTAAATTATATAAATTATTTTCAACTGGAAACTTTCACTCAGCCATTTTCTAGGTTACTTCGTTTGAGCTTACATTTTGTATTAATTATTCCGCATTTTCTGAAGTTATTGAAGTACACGCTTAAAAGATATAGAAATTTTGACGGTTTTACAATATTTTCTTCATATATTTGCATATATATTTAACTGAACCCTGTATGTAATATTTTTACAACAAATCAATACAACTAAAGTCGTCTTAACCCTTAATTTGGCTAAGTCCGTTACAACGAGCAATCAAATAAATAAAATCTGCCGGGCTTATGAAACCTTTATACGTCTTAAATATTTAACAAAAACTTTAAAATATATTTCTTTTATGGAGATCCAGAGGGATTTTATAGAGATCCTAATGTTTATACAGACATGGGAAAATAACAGAAATTAAAAAATATTTGAAAAAGCATCTTGTCAAATTAAGGGTTAATATATAGCTTAGAAGTACTGCCCGTATAAGATTTAAAATTACCTTTTTATAAAATTTATTTATATATAGAGTCGATATTGTTCTCTTGTGAGAGTTACATTACTCCTAAGTGACCATAAGGTGTTGTTTATTCTGTTCCCGTTAGTGGGAAAGGTTGCATCTTTGATCTGCTTATAGGGATAGAATTAAAATAATATAAAAGACACACACGAAGGAGACCAGATCTGTCTTATTTTCTTTAGCTGAAGGAGAATTAATTCCCTCACGTAACTGATGTGTTCAGCAGCAGTGATTTTAACCCCTCGGCTATATGACTAAACGTTGTTTTCTGGATCTGTTTATAGGGATAGAAATCTTACACAAAAGTCATACTCGAGAGAATCTAAATCTTATGCAACTGTTTTATTTTTATCAAGAAAAAATTTTTTTCATCTTTATTTTTTTTAGCTGTAAAGTAAATTAGCTAGGTTTATAAAATGTGATGTATTTCATTGTGTTTGTTTATATGGAAATAATTACAGGCAATGGTTTATCAATTTTAAGTTTTTTCTGTATATCTACACGCGTACACACAAACTTCCGTCATTTATATCGATTCAGTTATAAACCTTGTAGTTAAATGTTCGGTATTTTTATAGTAATATTAGTCTGTTTCAGTATTTTTAGCTTTTTATTAGAATTGTTGTTTTGCACTTATGGAAATGATAACAAGATGGTATTGTATCAATGTTGTAAATAGCTGATTTATACTATATATCTGCCTGACATGCTATCTTAAAATGCGTTTAATGCTCTGCATTGATTGTGTTAAATTTGCAATATCATAAAGAACTTTGTTAACATTTTAACACCCCTCTCCCTTTTTTAAATGCATGCTTATAGAAGAAAAAATTGATATCTCTGCAAAATGTGACTTACCTCCTATGCTGAGTCCTCTAAGAGTAGAGTTCAGGTGCAAAAATGCTTCTAAAGGAATGGTTGATAATGGATTACCATCCAAGGCTAGTAGAGTAAGATATTTGTTCTTCTTAAAAGCAGTCGCGGGTATTGAAGTAATTTTATTAAAACCCAAGTCCAAAACCTGAAAATTAGTTTAAAATTTGTAAGTGTTTTTTTAACATATTTAACAGTATAGATATTTGAGATATTTAACAGTAGAATGACTGTTGGAGTCATTTCGACTCCAATTTATTTATATTGTTTATATATATATATATATATATATATATATATATATATATATATATATATATATATATATATATATATATATATATATATAAATACGTGTGTGTGTGTTTATTATTGTGACAAACATATGGTAAGTATACGGTATAATATATTATATATATATAAATACTTCATTATTTTCTAATAATCTGGATATAACATTATAAAAATGAAATTTATAACTTATTAGTTTGTCTTAGTTTGGAACGTTACGTTCTACTGTTTTGCTCTACGAGGGCTAATGAGAGTGGGACTTATTGCTTAAAGCCGATTCCGAACGGCTGCGAACATGAATGCCATAAGTTGGATTCAAACCTGCTAACTCCAGTATCGAAGAGCAGTGTTCTATCATTCGGCTGGCCATAACTTATTAGCAAGTTGTAAGGTTCTAGGTATTTTGATGTTAATTATTTTACATATTTTTATACAGTACTATCCTTAATATTAGGATTTTCATAAAAAAAATAAAAAAGGGAGTTGTAAACTAAACTGAAAAAATAAATGTTAAAATTAACACGAATAGTTTTTAATTGAAAGAGTTGATTCTGTTAAATAATAATAATAATAATAATAATAATAAAACGAAAATTAAACCAAAGCCATACAAAACACGGAATTAGTTAATGCAGTTTTGATTGCAGTCGGTCAAAATTATCGGAATATAATGTGGTGTAATTTTCTTAATTTAGTTATATTTTTCAGTTATATGTATGAAATTTAAAGCTTAATATCTAATGTACATCATATAATTCTCTCATTTGGGGACAGCCAAAGGGTTAAGCAATAGGTCTCATTAGCCCTCGTGTAGCGAAACAGTAGAGAGTAGCACTCCAAACCAAACATTTCTGTACCGCTACATGCATTGTAGTAGTTAGGGATCGACTAAGCAATAGGTCCAAGTCTCATCAGGCCTTATGTAGCAATAACCTTAGTGCTTTAAACCAAATTTCATTAGCCCTCAAGTAGGGGGTTGGGGTAAACAAATGTTATTACCTTCTTATGACCTTGACTTAAGATCAATTTAATCAGTCTTAAAAACTTCCTTGGTGCAGTCTGAATACCATGCAAAATTCCATCGAGATTTATTCAGCCGTTTATGATATCAAAACTGAATAGAGGATGCAAAAAAGTTTTTGAAAAGTTATATCGTCACCTTGATCTTGGCCTTAAATGAATTTGATGTGCCTTAAAACTTCTCAGAATCAACCTGTCTCACAATGCAAAATTCCGTCAAGGTTGATCCAGTCGTTTTGGAATTCTGAGCTAACATAGCTATGTTCAGAGGATTTCACACACACACACGCACAACCGGATGATGGCTGAATGGTAGGACTTCTCTCTTCGGTACTAGAGTCGGGTTTGAATTCCGATGGCAAGGATGTTCTGAATCGAGCTCAAGCATTAGCCCTCGTGTAGTAAAATGAAGACCTTATCGCTCCAAACCAAATCACGCACAGCTCTACATCGTTGCCCGCACCTAAGTTTTTTCGTTTGTGTATAATACAGATTTTGTTTTTGCTCATTATGGAATTTCGTTTTCATAGATAACAAAGACACATCAAAATCTCTGCATGTTTTCTGTAAATTTTAGCATATGTGAACGTTTTCAATTTTTCCCTATCCGATGTCGATTCTTGGGCACAGATAAGTGATGTCAGAAATTTGGAGGGGGGGGGGGAGAACGAAGTCCGATAGAGAATTTTTTTTTCCTTATTGAATGCTTAAGTATTTTCTTTGTCGACATTTTACAGAGCCAAAAAAAAAAAAATATTTTAAGGCAGAGAAATATTTGTTTAAAAAAATTGGAGGTAGCAGAACGAAATAAGGTATTAATTGTTATAGGAAGCTTTATTAAAATATATGTACTGCAGCGTAAAATCGGCTAGCCAAATGAAAAGATATGTTTGGAAAAAATCATTCATTTGAAAAATGTCGTTTTTATGCCTAAAAGCAATTCAGTATATAAATTTGGAGGATTTGGCATGCTTTGTTATGTCCAGCGGGGCTTTAAATATCATTTTCGAATATATAACCTTTAGGATTTTTTTCTTTTGATATGAATTCATGTATATTTAAGAATACTTGTCTAAGGGAATTATTGTTGCTTTATTATATACATTAAGGAAACGGGGAAAAAGCAGAGAAAATAGTCAGCATCTGAAATTTGTTGAACTACCTCCACATGCACGACGTTGAATAAGAATATTTGTTTCTTTCAAAATATTTTTGGAAAAGCACTTTTTAACCGTATGATAGTTTTCTGAAAGATTATTAAAAAAATCATAATCCAATGTATAAAGAATTGTATTTTACGTTATTGGCTTGGAATAGTTTATAAACTGTTCTCTCTCCTATTATTCAACTGTTAGGGTTATTTTAGGTTTATTTGGAAATAGCCTTCAGCAGTTTTTACTTCCTGCTTTATGAATATCTTAAGAATTTTCTCCTGGCTATAAATTACTCCGATATTCTTGAGTTTTATAAATTTCGATTTTCTGACTTAATTTGGTTAATCTTCCTTACTAGTTAAAAAGTAAAGAGCATTGATGATAAAAGACTTTAAACGAAATATAATTTCAAATTATGTGAATTATTTATTTATTTTGAATCTGAAGAAATATTTAACCAGTTCGATGTGTATGTACTTCAATCCAAATCTTCGTTTTGGTGCGGCTGACCTGTATACACTTCGTGTAAAATAATAAACTACCATTCGATATAAAAGCTTACAATTTCAATAAGATTTAATATCAGTGCCACTTTGTGGTATGTTTTCTTTATAATATCAGTAAAAATGCTATAATTTTTTTAGTTAGATTCTTTGGAATAGAAGTTATTTCCCGTACAATGTATTGCTTTTTCAAAATGAATTGGATTATTTTATCGGGCATTTCCCGTAACTTACTGGTGCTCGACCTGTAAATTACCGCTTAGTGTAGTACCTTGTTTCGAAAAGTACCACCAAACTTAAATCATATTTGAATTTCTAAAAAAATATTTCTTTAAATTTTCCCGCTTATAAATTTTATTATTTCTTGGCAATCTTTGTAAATTTCCATTACTAGTACCATTTTTAACATTCATTTGTTAATTATTTATCTAATAAAAGTAAAATATTCATCTCATTACTTTAATTTTTTCCTAAAATTCAGTATGCAATCATTTGAATTGCGTTTGACATGTATACGACAAAATTTGCGTAATCAAAATCAAGCGACGACATATATACATTATCGCTTGAGTTTGATTCCGCTCAACGTGAGAGACTTTAAAAAATAAATTCCACAGTTAACTGGCTAAGTCACTGTGTGTGTGTGTGTGTGTTTGTTTGTTTGTTTGTTTGTTTGTTTGTTTGTTTCTCGATGGGGGGTTGCACCTAAAGACCTTTATTAAGATAACTTTGAAGGACGGGTTCCCACTTCATCATAGGCACAAAGTGAAGGGTCAGCTAGCATGAAGTTCAAGACACGTAACACCTGGGTCAACATCTGTGGGAAAATATCTCTAGAAAAAAATGTCTCCGCTAGCGTGTATCTCCTTTTTATTTGGAAATTTCTTAAATTCTTAATTCGCTAGGGCCATGTAGGTTTATAATTGGCCAGGCCCCTTCTCTGAGGGCGTAACCTGTAGCCCCAGTGGTCAATTTAGGTTAGGGGTTAAAAAGGGGAATGGAAAATGACGCGGGAATTTTTACCCTTTATTTAAGTTTTGAAAATTCCTGAGAATTTTCCTTACACACACACACACACACACACACACATATATATATATATATATATATATATGCAAAAGAGTTATTCCTTTTTTGTAAAAGAAATATTGTAGTTGATGTTAAAAAGTATTCAACTGTTGTACATTGCATTATTTTGTATAACTTAAATAAGGGTGTCCAGTAATTGGGAATTATCAGGGAATTTCGCAATTCAAAAAATATCAGGAAATTATTAGGGAAATTGTGAATTTTTTTAAAAAAATTTCACACAGTTTTTTAATTTTTTAGGTATTTTTTCTTAAAAATTTTTTTTAGATTAACTACAAATTTTGTCAATTAATTAAAAAAAAGAAAGGGAACTCTGTTTATGATATTTTGGTATTCTTTTTAAAATGCTTAAATTCTCTATTAAATAAGAAAAAACAAAAAAAAAATTCAGAAAAAAAAATTAAAACTTTAAGAAAAAAAAAATCAAAATTGTGGCTAGGCTATATTTGTGAGGGTGGGGTTCAATGAAAACATCTTTTCAGGGCAAAATATAGTTTAATTACATAAAATCTTAGCTTGCGCACAAAACAATTAAAGGAAAAAAATAAAAGTTAAACAGACAAAATATACATAATTAAAATAGTTAACACAATTAGAACCAGGGGAGGTCAAAGTGTTGCAGCGCCTCTGAAGTCCGTAAGGCCAACTGACTTTTTTGGGGAAGTCTTCTCTTACGTGTGTGTTTGTTTTTGTACAGGTGGCAGCACGGTGCTGTGGCGAAGTACATTTGTTACAAAATTTATTAAAAATCAGTTGGAATAAAAAATGCCAATCAAACATGAATTTAACACGGAAATTATTGCTATCATGAAGCAAATTGAATCTTTAAAATTATATTGTAAAATATTTAATTAATATATTAGGGATACATTACTTAAATATAAATAAAATGTGAAAAAAAAAAAAAAAACAGAACTGCTAAACCGCCATAATTTTTTATATAAATATTTTAATGAAATTGATTTACCTTCTGTAATCACGCAGGTTATTCTGCACACCCTAAAGATAGAAAAGACTATTTCTGTGTTTTATATGCATTGGGATTTTATTTCCTAAATAGACTCGCTTTTTTTTTTCGACGTGCGCACATCGAGGAGTCTCTGATCATGGGTGGACAGTATTGTTGGTTTTCAGCTTTTCAGGAGAGGATATAATACAACTCGGTTAAAAATACTTGGATAAAAAATAGAATACGCTCATAATATCTTTCTTTACATCTTTTATTTTCACTCTCTCTAACCATACTCTAGTTTAGTTTTCAAACTTCTAACAACACACTGACAGGTGTTGCCAAAATACAAAAGGAAAAGATTTAGAAACACAAAATAATAATTTACAAAAATAATATCTACTGTTAAGAATTAATTCTAAATTAAATATACCGTTACAGTATGTCCCTGGGTAAAGAATACTCGAGTAGCAAAAGATTGATTGCACTGCTACAGATCAACAAATCTGGTTTATAGATATTTTCATTTATGCATGTGTGTATCTGTCTCTTACACATGCACATCTTTCAAATCAAGCGGGGACATCTATCGACCATTCTATCCAGATAGGACTGAAACCCATTTTCATTACTTTTATGTATATAACAGTTTTCATTCAAGATACTGAAATACTTGATAGCCAATGAATGTTTACGCTTCGAATTATATTTCTCATGCGCGTTATTTTTTAAATTTCAGTTGTTAATTTAATTAATTGCATAGTAAAGTATATAATTTATATCTCTTTTTTAAATTTCAGTTGGTAATTTAATTAATTGCATGGTGAAATATATATATATATGTGTATATATATGTATATATATATATATACATACATACATACATACATCAACATCATCTTTCTCCAGTCATAAAAATTCACCTAAATCATGCTGATAGCATTTTACTTATCTCCAATGAACTTACCCGTATTTCTGTTAGCATAGCCACAGCATCCAGTGGATACTCAGCAAGTTGATTGTTCAGCAGGGATAGAGAACTTAGTGTAGCATTCACCCCCATAAACGCTTTCTCGTCTATAGTTTTAATTTTGTTCCTTTCGAGGCTTATCGCTGTGAGGGACTGCATTTCCGACAGAAATTCAGGCTCCAAGTTTTCTATTTTGTTCTGTGCCAAGTCTAAAAACGCCAGGACTTTAAGACGTTGTATTGCCTTTGGTATCTTGGTGAAGTCGCATGCTTGGAGATTCAAATTCTTGAGGGTCCCTTCTAGGCCCCTGAACGCAAAATCGGATATATTTAATTTGTTGTCCGATAATTTCAGAGTAGCTAGTGGTAAGCCTAAAAAACAAGAAAAGAATGTTGAGTATTCGTTACTTATTTGCATTGGATATATTTGGAAAATTAATAGAAAAGTCGGAAGCATCTCACTTTTGCACTTACTGTATTTTTAAAAATGTAATATAACGATTTGTCACGCTGTAGATTTTTATTTTACGACATTCAATTTTCAAGTTTTTATATAAGCTAGAATACTATCTTGAGGATTTTTTTAGTGTTTCTTTTAGTTTTAATTTCATATTGTTTATTATTTTACTGTGCCGCCCAGATTGTGTAGTGGTTAGCTTATCTCTCCTGATAGGCTTGTTTGATTCCCGAATAAAGCTTGGATGTATTTGTGTTGTCCCTTTATAAAGAGCGAAGTTGCCCAGAATAAGAAGGGCAACAGTGGCTTTGTATGGTTAATGCTAGTGATAAAAGCAAGTGCGCCGCATCTGAAAAAAATATTTTATTTCGAAAATTAATAGATGAATTGATTTTAATCATTCTTATTTTGAGTGACTCTTGCGGAGGATTTGGATTTAAATTACAACTATCAATAATAACACTCCGGTGGTACTATGGTCTAAATATTTCAAAACAGCGCTTTTCACGTTTTGTAACAGGCTTTCTCGATTAAATATTATATATCGTTACTTAGATTTTATTTCATGAATGGATTTTTTTTACGGGTGTTTTGGCTTAGACTAATTACAGATAGTTTTATATCAATATGATAGGTCAAATTTCCATTACTGTTTTTTGGCCATACTTCGTAGTTGATAATTTTACTAAATTTACACAAAGTCTGTGTTCGAAAATATTTTCGATGATTAGCATAGCTGCCAACTTGTACGATTTTTTCGAGCAATGCACGAATTAATAGGCAATAGTACGATTGCACGGACGATTTAAAATACAAATTTTAGTGAAGTTAAAAATACAAGAACGCAATTTCGTAGTAAGCTTTCAGATTCCGGAGAATTAGAAGTTTTTTGAATTAGTAAAAGCAATAAAAAATTTATAGTTATAAATAAAAATGTGTTAGAGTTGTTTTGAAAGAGTTTAAATCAGCAGTATTTAGTCTTAAATTACTGATTCTGAAAAATAAATTACATGTAGTGCCTTTCTGTTTATTAGTCATTTAATAAATACTTTACTTCCTGTACATAAAGTGTAGCAATTCTTTCATATATTTTTCAATTAGCATCATGCTAAGTAAATAAGCTGAATTCGTGTATGGTTAAGAATGTATATATGAAGAATTTTTTAAGATATTTAGAATTGTTATAGTATTTAGGAGTATTGGTCATGTACGTGCGTGCGTGCGTTCGTATAATATAACATTAATGAGTAATAGTAAAACGTTAAAGAGTTTCATGCCAGTAAAATTTACTAATTTTATAATTGCATTGTTAGCAGTTAAGAATTAATCTTAAGTGAGATTTTGCTATCCTCCTCTCTCTAGTTTGCAATATTGTATCAAACTTTTTATTTCGGAATTCTATAATAATTTAAAGTAGACATCTTATATTTTTAAAAAGCGATTTTTATTGTTTAGTATTGATTTAGCATTTTACCATTTACATCAAGTTTTTATGTATGGCACGTGGTTCTTCTGCTCCTATAACTTTTTGGAGGGAGATAAATAAAAGTATATTTCATTACCTTTGAAGGCGTCATCGAAGACAGTTTCTATTAGATTGTGGGACAAGTCTAGTATCTGCATGGACTTGAGATCTTGCATTGCAGTGACTGGCACTTTTCGTATAAAATTGTCTTGAATGTTCAGACTTGTAATTGTCTCCTCCAATCCCCGAAATGCGTCATCTTCTATCTCTCTTATCTTACTCTTTGAGAGATGAAGACTCTGTATCTTGAGGTCTTCGAAGCTGTTATTCTTTAGTATTTCTATTGTGCTGTTGCTGACGTAGAGAAGGTCTATTGGAATATTTTTAACTGATGTCCTAAGAGTGTGCACCAATTTTGTGAAGTTCACTGGA
>CM063501.1:128672412-128724912 GCA_032207245.1 Pardosa pseudoannulata
GGATGTTTGTAGATGTTCGGAATCTGTTTTAAGCAGTAGGATCGAGTCTTATTAGTCCTTGTGCAAGAGAAAAGTAGACCATAGTCAAACCAAACCTCATACAGTCGACTGCGAATTTTTCCACTGGCACATGACGTCGGCTTTAAGCAATATATACCATCATTTATATCGGTACTGTCAGTACAGCCTGTTCCGTAAACGTCCACTATTTCCGAATGGTTTATTCTGGCTTTCTATTCTTTTGCTAAAGGAAATCTTATGATTCCTTTTTGCTTCTATAATACGGGCAGTGGAATCACAAATGCAATTTTAACGATAACCAATGCGAACTACTGGTAATTAGATGCAGCCTGCTTCATCCTCTATTTTTATTATTAACACTTTTACTAAATAATTTATTACTACTAAGAAAGCGTTACATATTTGTACTTCCTTATATGAAAGTTTGTCTAGATATACATGTTTCTATTTTGTTATAGTTTATTATAGTTCTTTAGGTTTTATGTATTTAAATTCAGCTTAAAATTAAGTAATCCTTCTTATTTTCTTTCCTCCTTCCTTTCGTCAAGTAGATTCTGGTCACTAGCTTTCGTAGAATGGACCATAGAGCTCCAAACTTAACCAAACCTTCCACTTCATAAATTGGTGATGTTTAAAGTTTTCTGTTATTTATCGGATTTCTATAAAAGTATATCCTCTTTGAGATTTTGTTTCTTCCTACCAGCAGCAAATGCAAATAATATTTACTCCACATGAGCAAATAATATTTACAGTTTGTTTTTATATTTTATTTAGCTTTTAATTAATGAGATACGTTCTGAATTATGTATTGGAATGCTAAACAGTCTTCTCTTCCCGTGTAAGAGAAAGGGGAAAGAAGTGGTAAATAAATAATTTAAAAAAAAAGTAGAATGACTTCTATTTTTGACTTTCACGTTATTAGCATTTGCGTCCTTGCCCTTCATTTTTTCGCACCCACGCGAGTGGTATGGAGGACGAACCCTTTCACCCGCTTTGCGATTAAAATCACTGACTACACCCACCCTTTCATTCACTTAGGTTTTTCTGTTGTTTCTAAATAACTCACCCCAGAAAAAGAAAAAAAAGTAGAACACACTTGTAAATCCGTGACTAGATGAAAGCAAGTTACAATCCTCTTGTTACAAGTTGAATGAACCCAAAGATCTTTTGTACATTTGATTATCAGTTTCTAGTCATCTGCACCTTCTGAACAGCGCAAGACGAAAAGCCCCTTCCCTCTTTAAAAGATGAACTTGTGTGACAAGATCGCTTGAAACCAAGGAGATATGGAAGAACGGTAATATTCTCCAATTTACGTACGTTTAATTTCTGGGCTGGACTTCTTATTTATGAAAGGCATTCGAATGGATGTTTACACATTCAATGGTAGACTATGACAATTGCTCTACTTTCAGCTCAATACTTGTCTTGACAAAGGAATAATATATCATGGGTTTCTTTTCGTATTTCATTGAGAATTACTTTCTATAGATAGAATTGGCTTGCATGTGATGTCCTGTGGATAACATGCCTTATAACTATGTTCATTTGTTCTCTAGATTGTTTATTGTTTCGGTAATCCCAGTATCACTGTTTCCATATGTATTTACTTTGGAGGTCACTTTTATTTATGCATTGACAACGTTTAAAAGAAATAAAAAAGGTTTAAAAATGAAAGCAAACGAATTTCGTAGAAATGTGTATTGGAAATCGTTTTATTATACATTATTTATTTTTTTAGTGTATTCGTAGACCAGTTTTCAAATATAACATAAAGCTATTTCCAATGCATAATTATGAAATTTTTATGCTTTTAAGATTTTCGTACTTAAATTAATTACAATCGGTTAAAGTGAAAATGCAGTTAAACGAAAGCCGGTTAAGATGGAGTTTACTGTAATATAAAAATAAATATGCATGTAGACATGCTTTAACTAAACATTATTATTATGCTTGTACTACAGGTTTCACTTTTTTGTATCAATGTTTTTACTGTGGTAAAGATGCCTGTTATTCTATACAATAAAAAATAAAAGGTGGTGAGTTGCATTAAAAAAAATCTTTTCGGAGAGGCTTAATAATTTTAAGGTAGAAAACCACTGTCCTAGAGACCATGCGCAAAAACTCGTCCAAGGTTTGCATGGGGCTTGTAAGTGCTTTAAAACTTCCCTTTTTTCAATGTCGAAGAAAACCTTTAAAGCCAGTTGTGTTATGTGATAGTTTTTTTTCTTATGAAAGTATGTAGAAGTGATTTTTTTTTTGTTGCATTTTTCTCCCTCGCGTATAATTATCACGCATTTTTATAATAGTATTAGTACCAAAGCTCTTTGATAATAATTATAATTTATTTTCTATAATATCTGTTTATTGCGATTATAGTATGTTTTCTTTCTATTATTATCATAATCTTTATATTAATGTAATGTATTATTAATGGGTAACCAACTTCATAGTATTAATTTAAATTTTTATATTTTCAGTTCGCATATAATATTCATAAACAATAAAATTTGAAAAAGTAATAAGTGTATTCAAATACATTGATAATGCTACATCAGTCGATACATTAATTTAAAATGATTTAGTGTAAGAATTGTAATAACAAAATCTGCCTTAGGAAGACGTGCGAGTTGGACCTTTTTTTTTTTACCCTGCCGATTGAGTATGAACCTTGTTAATAGAGTAAATGTTTTACTTTTTGTTCTTATATCATGTAGATTTACATTATTTTATACATAAACAATAAAATTTGAAATTTTGTTTCCTTGCTTAAGCAGTGCATTGCTCAAAAAAGATATAGAATCAAAACAATATAGAATGTTACAAACTAAATCTAAACTGTCATAATGTCTTGTCAGTAGGGGCACACTCTCTCGTTCTATCTCACCATCTTCTTCACTCTCACTCTCCTGTCTTTATCTATCGTATTTTCTCTCATTCTCTTTCTCCCCTCTCCACACACACACATATCCATAGTGCCCTTTTATTTTCTTGCCAACTAAGTATGAACTTTATCGTTCATATTTTTCAATGCGGAAATTGATATTTACCAAATGAGTATGTACAATAAAATTTAGTTTTTGTTATGATCTTTTGACGGACAAAGCACATCTTTCCGTTTACGATCACGAGTTTATTTTGAGGCTTATTCTTTTTTGTCGATTGGAACTCGAATCTCCGAAAGATGATCAGTACCTATGAGATACAGTTATTAATTATCCAAACATTTAATCTAAATCGTGAATCAAAACAGATGGTAGTCCAATCTTCCAAAGACATGTTCTGTGCCTTTAAACGTGCATTCAGCTCGGCGTCTGTTAGTCTACTCTCATTTGTGGAATGCTGGTCTACTGTTTGTTTTAATCCCGTGCCCCCTGGCCGTCCAATCTGTCAATGACCCCATCTTTACACTATTTTTTTCTATTATTTCTTACGTGAGGGGAAAGTGAAAGGTAATTAGCGACAAACGCCGGAGAACGAATCGAGTTTCGTGTGGTTGCAGATCATCGACTGACATAAAGCAATGGTGTTTTTTCTTTTGCTTATTGTGTAATGAATTTAAACTTTTTTTTATAATGATAATCTACTTTAATACGTTATGTTAGTAGAAATTCTTTGGTCACTGTAAATTACATGGAGTCTGGATTTTTTTTTTTTGGGTACAGAATACTATAACTTAAGGTAATGCGGTAAGTCTGTACATACTATATTGGATTCCTCCCGCTCAGTGTTTAAAGGGGAGGGGAAAAAATCGTTAATCGATTTGCATTCAAAGAATTCTTTAAAAATATTATACTTGATAGAACAGCAAATTCTCAAGGATACTTTATTTCTCTTTGAAAAAAATCGAGAGAAATATAGTTAAAACACAGTTTAAATTATTTGAGAGAAGTTTCGATATACTCTTTTTTTAAATGCAAATAAGAACATTTAACAGATATAAATTAAAAAAAAGGGGGCATTCAAGAGAATTTGTTGTTGTATCACGTGGTACAATTTAAAAAAAAATCTTAAAAAGCGAGCTGGCTAGAGGGAATTTTATTTCCCCCGTAGGTTAAGATGGAGTGAGATGAATCCAATATGGCAGGTATAGAACCCACCTCAAGGGTACAGTAGACTTTCAGCTTGGCGAAATTTGCCTGAAAATTCGATTTTTTATGCCTCTGAATTGTAAATGAAACTAAGAGTAAGAATAAAAGAGGGTGTTTTAATATTAATATATAATTATCTTTAAATTCATGTATAATTATTACAACAGACAATTTAGTTATTGCTAAAATCTATATTAAACAGTTTTAAAAACAAAAATTTTTTAATTTTTTGAATATTTGACACACTGCTTTTCTAACCGTCATATACATTTGAAATGTATCGACCATTTACCGGTAGGGTATAAAATAAATGTTAAAGTTAATGTAGTTCGAACTTCAAAAGTTTATCCTGTTTGATATTAAAAGAAAACTTTACTCACATGAAATGATTACATGAGAGCTAAGGTTACTTTCAAAATGTATACTATAAATAAAAATAACCAGATTATACATAAGAAGGGTGTGAGTGGGAAACATTTTAAACAATGCTCCTTTTGAAATAATTAAGCATCAATGTAAACAATTTCAAATAAATAAATTCTTAATAACTTATTAAATTTTTAAACACGTCGGTCAAAAGCAATACAAATTAAATTTTAAAGTCTATTGTTCCCATCGGGAGTGAATGGTAGAGCGCTGCTCTTCAGTACCTAAGTTTGCGGGTTCGAATCCCGCTACTGGCATGGATGTTCAAAGCAGTAGGTTTCGGTCTCATTAGTTCTCGTGAGCAAAACAGTGGACTGTTGCGCTTTAAACCAAACCAAACGGTATACCGCCACCCAGTAGGCGTTGGAGTCTTTTAGACAGGCGGTAGAGTATTTAGAGGCAAACAGGAAGGGGCGTTTAGGCAGTCTTGAAAAAGGGAGGGGCTGGCAGCTGCCTTGGTATACCTACCTATATAGAAAATTAATGAGATTCTTTGAAAATACATTGTTTCACAAGTAACCATTTTAACTATCTAAAATTTTTATAATGTTTTTGAAATTAGCTATTGTAACTGGTATTAACAAATTGATAACAACTCAACCAATCTTATTTTTTTTTTATTTCTTATTGATTTCGTGCTTAATTCTGAATTTTTAATAAAGAATTTTTGCTAGATTTGATGGTCGTTTTAATTAATGACTGCTTTGAGATTTTTAATAAATAAACTGGCAAATAAAAATAGGTATGTATGAAGCACACTAATATTTTAATGTTGGTTTAATTAACCATAATGGCAGACGTGACTTATAAATTTAGTTTCTTGTAAAGGGGACATGATTTAGAAAAGATTGGGAATCTTAATTAAGGTTTCTCATACCTTCTAAACGAGTCCTGGTGCATGCAAGTGTTCCTGATTTGATCGATTATAAATTTTTGATTAATTAATAAACTTCTAAATAATTTCTGAAATATGTGATAGCTTTCAGTTCTTTTGAATTTAGAAAATTATTTTTCTTGATTAATTACAAAAGTAATGTAGAACAATAAACAATATAGAAGAATTTAAAATTGAATGTTATATCACTATCAGCAAGATTAAAAAAATTTATTGGATATAAATTATTTTAAGTTGACAGTTTTATTATCTATAAAATGAATAAATATTTTTTAAATTCATAAATCAAAATGATTTTTGTATAATTAATTCATTCTTTATAAGTAGTTTTGAGATCAATTTACGTAAACGTAATTTAGAATATAAATACCTCGCGAAATGTAATATAACATGCAAATATATTTTTCAATTTTCACTTGTATTGATTGTAATTTGCTTAGTTCTAATTAACCAAAAATAAGTAATTCAATATATCTTTAGACTTGAAATAAGTCTTCAGTCTCAAACTTAATATATAATTTTATAAGTTCCTCGAAACGGATTCTTTTTCTGTATACAAAAGGCTCTTTAAGAAAACTAGGACGTTTCCGAATGAACAGAATATCAAATCTTTTAACCTTCTATGAAAAACTTTCTATAAAAGAATGCCTTTTTCTTCATGAATAAAATAATATTATTTATAAAGGATTATTTTGATTTCTTTTCATTTTGCTGTTGAAGTATAATGAGAGCCGCAGATCGCAAAACACCTTTTATTAAAGACACCAAAATGATAATAATAAAAATCCGAGGTACATTGGGCTTTTATAGTTTTATAAAGATCCTGAGCCCAGCCAATCAAATTACAGGCACAAGACGAAACTAATAAACACAACCAATGAAAACACAAAAGGATCAACTCAAGGAAAACTCGTACGTCCGAGAAAGCTATTACTTAAATAATAATAAACAAGTCAAGTCACCAGGTATGAGTGCGATTACATATTTCAACAGCTGTAACATTTTCCTCGCGAATAAAATGAGTACAGAACAAGTGAATTTTTACTATGGAATATGTTAATATAGAGTTTATATACATCTTGTCACAAATCGTGTAAAGATTTAGACGGCTGCATCATATGATTTTTTATTATCATTTTTATTTAATATAATGGGAGAAATCATCCTATAGATCTCTTATGATTTTATTATTTATATTATATAGAACTGAATTTGTGGAAATAAATTTGTTTATCACCTGATTGTCATTTGAGGATAGAGTACGCTTAGTTAACTCACATGATTGTTTTAACATAAATTCTATGCACTGTATCACAACTTTGTAACAATAATTATTCGAAGTGGTCGTAGTGATATTTTTATGGAAAATAGTCTTATTGTCTTTCCTCGAAAGAGGTTTTTTCTGTAAAAATGCTTTTTAAAAAAAATTAAATTTTCTAGAATGTATTTAGGTGTATTTAAAATTACATTTTATGGAAATTTTTAAAAGGGTTAATTCATTTTATTAAAGAAAAATTTCGAAATATTAGATCGAGGGTCTTTGTTTCAAACTTAGAAAATGGCATCCTAAATAGGTTACAACTTGTATACAAATGTTAGGAATTGTTACTTTTGAATGTTTGTTGTTATCCTTGCTTGTACTACCGAATCCCTTAGAAATGGGCAAAACAGTTTCAGTAAATATGCGTGTGTGTGTGAATGAACTATTTGTGCCCTTTATATATGAGAAAAAAATAATTTATTCATTAAATCCGAGTATTGAAGTCGCCCATAGTCAGTGATGAGAGCGAAAATCTTTTATTTCATTCTAAGATTTTCAGCAGGATTTAACTATTAAAATAGGGTTTCTTTCCATTTTCACATATGACGTAAAACGTCGTAAAGTATTCTATTCTACTTAAGTTGTGTAGAGACACTCTCTTTCTCACCTTAAATAAACTAACATTCTTAATTTCCCATCAAGCTAAAATGCATGTGTAAAACGGTCTCATTAGCCCTCGCGTAGCAAAACAGTAGACCGTAGCACGCTCCAAATCAAACCAAACCAGACCAAACCAAGCATGTGTAAAACCATAAGCCCAAGATTTATCAAAAGTATTTTAGAATATTCTCGCAGTATGTCAATGCCTGTAAATAACTTTATATCTCGATTAAGATGAAAAGGTAAGATTAGAAATTGAAAATTACCCTCTCTAATTTTTGGCATGACATCTGTGTGAGTGTGATGAATGCAGACAATAGCTCTTACGAGAAGAAAATATTACTTACACAAGTCATAAGTGTTGTTAACTTTAATTGCAGTTAAAATACAATAATGCGGTGTATATATTTTTTTTGGTTTATATTTCTAAATAACAGCCTCGAGACTTACTGGTTTTTTTTAATAATGAGTTTAGACCATCTAGTGGTATCCAGCAATCACACCCCTTGAGATGAAAAACCCGAGTAAACCCCAGGGCAAGCTAGTGGTTCCTATGAACTCCTAGGGACTCGTTCGACAGTTAGGGTTAGTCGTGGAAGATAAAAATTAATTTGAAAGTGCGTGGAAAATGTTTGGAGGTTCATAAAAAGTTTGATGTAAAGAAATAAAATTGGGACTCATTTTTAAAAAAGTTAAAATAAATAGCAATGAATAAACTCCACCAGGAATTACGCATGATTCTCTGTAGTCAGAGTAACGCCAGCATAAGTAGCTAGTGTTTTTTATACTTTTTATGTGACTATTTAAAACGCCAAAATTAAAATTGTAATTTTGTAATAATAATATAGTTGTATGGAGTTACTTTACTTGGAGATTCATGGTAATCATCGCTTTAAGAAGAGATCCATGGGCATAAAAGTTGGGAAACCACTGAACTAAACCAAAAGCAAAATGATTGTGTGATCGAACACATTTTCCGGCGGGATGGTTCTCTAAACTCGACAGAAACAATGGACCCATAGGTTTGCGGCACCGCCTGCGATGATGGAACAAAAAAGGGGAATAAGTGCGCCCCGCCGTGTTCATAATGGATGCTCATCAGCGCGAAGGCTTGACCTTTAAAAAGTATAATTGGAAGTATTTAAGATACTATCTTAGAAATGGCATATCATGATTGGGGAGATGATGTTTGTGGTCTT
This sequence comes from Pardosa pseudoannulata, assembly GCA_032207245.1. Classification (NCBI taxonomy): domain Eukaryota; kingdom Metazoa; phylum Arthropoda; class Arachnida; order Araneae; family Lycosidae; genus Pardosa; species Pardosa pseudoannulata. Next base: position 128,680,966 of record CM063501.1, read on the forward strand.
GGGCATTGTTTAGGGAAGTTAACGTTGCTCGAAGAGTCGATAAGCACGTGATCTACGGGAAAACGTGGGAAAAAATTAAGCGTCAAATGAACATGTTTTCATTCTCTTTATATATACACACACACGTTGAAGACGAATTTGGAACACTACGGTTTACTTTTTTGCTGCACGAGCGCAAATGAGACCGGGATCTATTGCTTAAAGTCGGTTTCAAATGGCTTCAAACATACATGCCAGCAGTGGAATTCTAATCCAAAAACTCCAATACCGAAGAACAGCTCCGTAACTTTCATTCATCATATGGCCACACACGTGTCGTTGAGTATTCATGAAAATGAAAGTGGTTCTGGGGACCTCTCTCCCGCTCCACCTTCCCCCTTTTTTTAAACTATCACCCTTCCTCCCCCCCAAAAAAATGTAAATAAATAAAATAAAAACGTTTTTGGCAGCATTTAGTATTTAAAGATATTTATGACAATAGTAAACTTTTATTTTCAAACGATAAATTGTAAATATGAATCAATATTAGGTATAAAAAAATAAATGTAAATATAATAAATTTAAATTTGAACGGAAACTGTACAAAACGCGGGCTGAAAAGCTTTTCAAATATTCGGCCCTTTTTGTGTAATCCGCATCTTTGTGCTAAAATGCGTCAGTGATCATTTAATTGTTGTTGTTGTTATTTTTTTTTACACTGGCGAACCAAAATTGGTGATTACAATATTAAAGGAAAATTGAAAGTTAAAATTGAAGAATACAGAGAACAATATAGATAAAGCAGCTATTTTTTTTATAACGTAATATTTTTTAAAAGTATGTTCGTTAAAAGATTAATTATCTCGGACATAGATACGAAATAAAACTTTTTAGTGTAAAAGATAATTTTCATAAATTTTTTTATAATTTTATAAAAGATGAACAGTTGCTTCAGATATAGTTATAATTCTTATGAGTTAACCAGGTTAGCGTTTCCAGAAATTCATGAAACAACAAATCTCGTAAATATACAGTATAGTTCGAATATTGCATATGAAAACTACGAATGCAGATTTGCGTGGAAATTACCACTGAATATTTTGAGATTATATTTTGAAATAAATTCACCAGGAAACCGGCTTACTGTTTTATTGGTTGAACAAACCATATAAATTACCGTCGAAGGAAGTCCGTTCAACCCGTTTTGGCTGACTGATTACCCAATGAGTAAGGCGCTGTTCTTCATTACCGGAATTCGTGGGTTTGAATCCCATTGTAGTCATGAATAATTATAGGTCGGTCGTATTAGCCTTTGTGTCACAAAACAGTGAAAAGTAGCGTTACAAACCAACTCATTTCGTAAATCACTGAAACCTCGATTTTTCGTTTCCCCTTTGATCGTTTAATTTATTTGTTTCCGAATGTATTCCCATAGAATCAATGTTATTTTTCCCCTCATTCATCGTTCCTGAAATCTTCGTTTTCCCGCATTTACAGTAAAAAAATTTCGATCACTTTTCTGGTTTCCCTGAAGTATTGTTATTTGTGGAATTTACGAGAACTGGGGAAATGCGTTTTTTTGTGTTGGTTAGAATGTTTTTTAGCCGTGTAGACGGCAAAAAGATTTTACGTCCATCAGAGACTTTCCTAGATCACCAGATGTGTTAGTAACATAACAATTAATGTGTTCACAGCATTAGAGAATCTATGCATCTAGAAGAAGATCATAAGGAAAAATGAATGAAAGATAAAATGAATTTGTACTGAATTTTTCTGAAATTCACGAAGCTTTGTCGAAATTAAAACACCCATATACGCTTACATTGATAGTGTACTTAATAGTGCAGAGGTAAACGCGACAGAGAACTTATTCTTTGTAGTGAGGCTATCTCCTTTTAAATGTATCAGATTAGCAGGTATCATCTGAAAAATGCTTTTGAAATATTAAGTATAATTCTAAATATAAGAGATATTTTATAAGATGTTAAATATTTCCAGTTAGTGTTGTAAATAATTTATTCATAGTTATATAATTTATTAAAAATTTCTGCCACCATTTCTGCAGTGTTGTAAATAATTTATTCATAGTTACATAATTTATTAAAAATTTCTGCCTCCATTTCCTGCTTTCGTCTTTTCCATTTCCGTCCCCTTGTAAAACGATAGATTCAGGTTCCACTATATCTTATTCATTTACTGATTTATTATCTTTCTAAACGAAAGTTAAATATATCTGAACTGAAAAAGCCGTACATTTTCCCCAAAGCACCATCAGTTCGAAGTACTGTATTTGCTTTCAAATCCCATGCATTCAGTGACTATCTCATAGGGACATCCGAATAATGACGGTATTGTACGTACTTTCTTGGTGTGTTCACACTTCTTCTCACACAGTTACCCATGTTCTCGCGACTACCGCAAACAACTCAAAGTCTCGGTATGCATCACTAGCCACATTTCAGGAAGAAGAGCTCGCTTTTAACCACTTATTCTAGCGTATCCAATCTGCAAACCGTTACATCTCCAGAAAAATATAATATGTAAAAAGAAGAAAGAGAAGGAGCTTCCATTCTTCATGATTAATCTCATAATGCGTGCCTGTGTAGCGAAACAATGGATTTAGCAACGACTGAACGGACCGTATGTTATGATGCCCAGCCGAGCATTGCATCGTAGGAAATGGTCATTGACGTTCCCTTTTATGCAAACGGCGTGTTTCCTTCGCCGACCCGGGTTTGTAAACACACACCGAGATAGGTCTACACGTGGATCCGTGTTGATGCTTCTTGATGCACATGCAAGGATTTTTTTGGATCCGGATAGGGGAAAGGATGACCACGTGTATTTAGCTTGTATTACAACTCATCTTGTACTTCAAAGAACGCGATGCGGAAAAATTTAGCATGTTTGATTTCATTTCACCCGGAAAGAATGACGGGGAAATTGATAACTTCTGAGAATATATTTTCATTTACATTTTCCTTCTACCGAAATAACATGTTCACATTTTTTTTTTTCATTTATCATCTTGTAAACATAATACTTGTTTTAAATTCTCTTGATGTAAGTATATAGAAATTTGTAAAATAGCAGGACACAATTTAGACGACTTGGAATCCCAGGGCAAGGAATCTGTGAATAGCCCTTTTCTTATCAATCCATGCGGAAAAAATATTTGGGAAATATGATAAGGTGGCTAGTACTAAATTTCATACATACAAACCTTATACGATATTTATAGATTGAATATATATATATATATATATATATATATATATATATATATACACACACACACACACACACACACACACAGAGAGAGAAAGAGACATAAATTTCTTTCATCCCAAGTTCTTTCACATCTATGTACAAGTTATCATAATCCGGAGAAAGATAATTGCAACTTTGTTGATGGATGATACAATACGATCAAACTTCACTACATGGGTTCTTGTCAAATCAAGCAGACTTACAAATTAACTGTCAACAAATTCAAAATTTCTGAAATTCATGATGTCATATTTAGTGCTTGAGTTACGCGGCTGACTTTGATGTTCTTGTGAATATATGAGACATGAAATAGGGTGCTTCATCTGCCACTTCATGGGATATAAATAAGTGAAATAGTAGTTCTTAAATATTTATAAAAAATTTCACTTATTTCACCTTTTTCACTTATTTACCGAAATCCCTTCACAAATAGGGGGAGGATGGGCGGGGTAGCTGCTCCGCATGCCATTATTAATCGGGTCCTCATTTGAAGGACCAAAATTGAGTCCAAAAGCTTCTATCTTAATTAATCTATGGAAATCTAAATTAATTTCAGAAATGCTTACTAAGTAGTATATTTTACACGATATGGACATATGCATACCTAGGAAATAAGTTTCTAATCCTGGTCAACAATTTCCCTTTTAAGAGCAAATATGGACTTTGTTCCCTTGAGTTGAAATTCTCATATATCATAAGTTGCTTATTTTAAAATTTGTGAAGTTTAACAAAGTCGATAGTTTGGGTGGGGATATTTCACCTCTCAGACTGTTAATTGCATTGTTGCATAAAATAGTTTTGATATAGGGTGATTCCGGAAGTGTGAACTAGTTGTTTGTTTATTGCAATTGCCTATTACATGACAATATTACATAGACATCTTGCAGTGCTGAATGTAAATTGTATGTTGTACTGATTTTGTTAACTTTGTTCAAGTATGAGTATTGAATATACTTAATACAATTGAAGCGATCTAGAAGTTTTTGTATTATTTGAATCATAAGGTGATACTGATGTTGTTTAATAATTTTTTTAACCCAGCGTCTCACATTGATAAGTCGTGCCAGTAAACTAAAGTGAACTGAATTTGTCACGATATTAAGCAAGGCATCATGATTGGCTCGTCCATTAATTATATGCTAGGGAAAGCTTGAACCATTTTTACTTGATTAAAATTTAACAATTTTCCGTAAATCTTCATAATTTTATATTTATAGTAACTTAATAAAATTACAATGCTGCATATATTTCTACCACAATAAACAATTTTGCCTGGCAGGTTTGTGCGGTAAATTTAAAATATTTTATGAATAGTATTTGTTTATTTGGCGTAATAGCAAACGATTAATTTTATACCTTTTGCAATCTGGCAATGTGTAATATTATCTTGGATAATCTGGCAATGTTTTGTAATGTTTTGTTGAGAAAAAAGAATAAAAATGAAACGCTTGAAGTATTTATTTTGTATAAAACACTTAAGATACTTTGCAAGCTGTATTCTGAAGCTTAAGAAATACTGTAGGTTAAGCACACAACAAGTTCAACAAAGCTTCAGTTTAGTAAACTGTTAGATTAAATTTGTCAACAAATCGCCAAGTTATTTATTTTATATTTTTTATTTATTTATTTATTTTTTAAATGTTTAAACTCCAAAGTGGTCAGAATGTTTTGGCTCTTTAGTGTATATATCTAAAATGATTATTTATATGTGTGTGTGCGTTGTGGATTTGAGTATTCCAATATATTTAGTGTTGACTACATTTTAAAAGCAATCATATTACTGGTAGCAAACTACACAAACTATACAAAAAAAAAATAGAGAAAGAGAGTATAAAAAATATAAAGTCTCTGGCTATTAAAAAAAAGGATAATCTACTTCTAAACATGTAATAATGCAAACGAATGTTATTGGTTTTCATTAAAAAAATAATTTTATTTCTTATGCTATGCATGTTTTCTAAGTACTTAAAAAAGTGGAAAGTTTTAGAAATAGGAAAAACTATCAGCCTTTCGGTTCTGATATTTGCAGTGAATTTATTTTTTTTTCTCGTGGCTGTTGAGTAAATAAATATATAATTTAAGTTGTTAGTATAAAAAGGGAGAACTGCTGGACAAATGGTGCCTTGAAGCGTTTCCAATTTTGTGCTTATTCTCTGTCAAAAACGGCAGACAAGAGGTCATTACCTAAAATGAATCATGCCACACAAAATATGGAGTTATGCTTTTTTTTGTGTGTGTTTAGTTTTTTTTATTTGGGCGTAAAAAGGGCTTGTTCGTACTTTTCGTATTCATTTCAGGTAAAAAATTATCGGGTTTAAAAAAAAAATGTCTTCTAAAACTACCAACTGAGTTGCGAGTAATTGCAGTACGGGAGGACTATTAGGAAATCGTTTTTCATATGGAGAGATAAATATGTGAGTTTCATTTAAAAGTATTGTAAATAGGAGTTTGAAAAGAAATAAGTGAAAAGGAAAATTTCACATCTACGAAAATGATGCACCTTGATTGAATGCCAAGTTCCAGTCATCGTTAAAGAAAAATGCCAGTATCATCAAATTACACTAGTCTAAAATGCCATTTTTCAAATGGTATTTTAGAGTCTCAAAAAGATTTGTTTGAAAAATTCTAAACCTTTAATTTCTTTTCATTTTTCTATGCTTCAATAGTTTTGAAGATTCCTTTAAGTTTTGTGAATGGAATTTCTCAATAATAAGCGGGACAAAATCTATTTTCATTTGCTTGCGAGGCCCTACCCCATTTTGTGTAAACTTTTATCGTGACCCCGGGTAAGAAAAATCGAAGTTCAATTTTTATAAATAATCTCTCTATATGAAATGCTTAAATATATGGCACCAAAATCGACGATATTTCTACACTTCACATAGCAACTGTTTTAACGACTGCATTCTAACATTAGCCGCTGTCCGCGATTTACCACCATGTGTATTACGACGCGTGCGTTAATAGTAGTCATGTGGTTTAAATATGAACTGTAGGTATCAAATTGTTTAAATGCACAGTAATGCAAATTAAACAATGTTTATAAGTATTTACCCAATTATCCTTTAGGTGCCTTGAATTACGTGGTTATCTGGGGTTCTTACGTAGACTTCCGTTGCATACGAGGCATACACATTTTTTAATCGTGTTGTTTTGAAATCAGCCCTGTAGGAAATTTAGCTATGATTATATATTTATTGGATGAGTTCCCTCTATCATTAATAATGATAACTTACAATTTAGTTATTTTTTTATAGCTGCTACTTTCAGTTAATTTAATTTGAAGAACAAATTATATAAACTTAAAATTGACCATAATGGTTGTTAGTATAATTTTATTTCGCTATTTTAATGTTACCCTTAACTTATCGAAGTAAAACCATATATTTATTGTCAAAAAAGTTTCTTTGAATTGAGCTTCCCACAAAAAAATCTCGCTACTCCTCTTGAAGTCTGGACTCATGATTTGCGCAGCACTGCTGTAAGCGGTAACAGCTTCCGAAGCGGTCACCAACCCTGTATTGAAAACGAATACAAATGAAACCATGACACAACTCTAGCTGTATTCATAATTTTTTTTCTCTCCCTAATGCCATTTGTAAACACAGAGAGCTTACCTTCCTAACGGACATGCACAAACGATGTCCATTGTTCTAAGTTGACGGTCAAACTGGCCTATTAGTATGCCTCTTTTACTTTCTTCTCGTTAAATTTCCTTTCCCTTTCTACGAGGTTTCTTCTGTGTTGCGAGGTTCAACTCACTCCCGAGTGCTACTTATTGTTCGTTTTTTCTTGCGTATGATTAATTGGTCTGTTTCCGCCACTTCCTTGTTGAGATTCTCTAAACCCCTGCTGCTCAACTTCTGTTTGACATGTTTTTCCTTTTGTTTTTATCTTAGTCGTGTATACTGTTCTTTTTCTAATACAACATTTGCAACACACACACACCTGTACACATATGCACTAATACATTATTGGCCTACCCGTGCGAAAGAATCAGTTGTTTAAACCCAATCTCCCCCCCCCAAAAAAAAAAAAAAAATGTGTCAAAATTACTTAATGTATAAAATGCTACAGAAAAGTGACTTTAAATTTTTCTCAGGAAATATTAAATAGAATTAAAATACAATTAATATTTAATAAAATTTATTTTTTCACCAAACATATTTAAATTGATTTTTTTTCATGCCTTATTTGTTAAGATTGTTCACATAAAAAGACCCGAATTTATTATTTGTACTATAGGTGAAATATATATGATGTTTCATAAATACAGAATTAAAAGATGTTTCTTATAATATTTTATCTTAATATATTTCCTTACTAGAAGTCGGAATTAAATTTCAGTTCTATATTTCAGTTGTAAAACATCAGAAATTATCTGCGGACTGTCTTTAATGTTAAAAATTTTAACGTTCAGTTACACTTGTAAAATTATGCTTTTAAATTAAATATACATGTGTTGAGAGGTTAAAATAAATTGTCAGTATGGTGGGGGGAAGTATTTCATACATATGTGTAAACTGAGTGCGCACGCATACATTTTCTTTTCCATAGCAATGTCTAATTTTTTATACAAGGTATTATGGTGTTAAAATATGCACTTCATCTTATCTATATACTATTAATAACATACGGATGGTTGTTTACCTTATTCCAGCATGAAATCATACTCATCGTGTTATTTCCTAAAGCAATTGACAGCATACCATCTTCCATTTAGGAAGGAGGGGAGGAAACGAGTTTTCTTTTCACCCGCATCTTCATATTCCAATAAAACATCAAGAGATATATTTCATTAAGAGGTCAAGTGCAAGTTCACTTCCTGGGTGCGCGAAACTCGATTGTTAGGTTTCCGCATCCATACCGTTGCATTATGTGCTCTCACTTTAGCTTTCTCCCAATCTCATCTTTACACGCCCACGCGATTCAAGAACATTACTGCCGTGCCGAGCTCTCGATTTGCGTGCTCGGGTCTGATCCCGTAATGGAGTCGGTGCATATTGTTTCGCGCCCCGCGACATGGCCACAGAAAAGGGCGGAACCCACGTTTCCTAAATAGTCGTGAAATGCTCGTTTGAAATTGGCGAGAATTTTGAATTGCAAACGATGCCGTATCGTGGGCATTAGGCTCTCCTTTTCTTTTAAATCGACCCCTTGCGTTTAGTAGTAGGATGGTTTTTAATAGTCTAACGAGTCATTATACCCTTATGCAATTTAATCTATTCTATGGTCCCCTCGAAGTGCTTAAATTACATCTTTTCTTGTTGCTTTCACAAAAAGAACATCCTCAGAGCAAAGTGTATTTGTTGGAACTGACAGGGTAAAGGAACCGCATCTTTGTAAAGGTTTAAAGAGCTTACTGACTGACTGAAACATTAATTTCTGTGTTAAGTGTGTAGTTTAACGCTTTGTACTTAAACTTAACTTTGAATGATTCAGATATAGTCGTGGAATGCTCGGCGAAAATAAGCAAATTTTTTTTTTAATTGCACGCTGCAGTGACGTGGACATTAGACTTTCCTTTTCTATTGAACCGACCTCTTGTGTTTAGTAGTCGGATAGTTTTTAATGGTCTAACGAGTTATTATACTCTTATGCAATTTAATTCATTCTATGATTTTCTCGTGGTGCTTAAATTACCTTCTTTCTTGTTGTTTACAGCATGAACATTGTCAAAGCAACATGCGTCTGTTCACCTGGCTGGTGAAAGGAACTACATTCTAAAAGGTTTAAAGATCTTACTGACTGACTGAAACATTAATTTTCGTGTTAAGTGTGTAGTTTTGCGTTTGGTACTTAAGCCTAGAAAGAGGTTGCTATAGTCGAGAAATGCTCAGAATTTTTGTATTGCATGCGGCAGTATCGTGGACATTAAACTGACCTTCTCTTTAGAACTGACTACTTTCGTTTAATAGTCGGGTAGTTTTTAATAGTTTAACGATTTATTGAGAATATCTAGTCTGCTCTCGGGGTGTTGAAATAACCTTCATTTTTGTTTGTTTCATGCGAAAAACATTGTCAGAGCATAGTTTCTATTCAGTTGGTAAGATAAGTTATTAATGGGTACCAAGTCAATCACCCCATAAAGACATCGGACACCAGTAATTCAAATAAAGAACAACAGTAAAAGTGCATTCTCAGCAACACTGAGAACAAAAAACAATGAGTTGTCAACTCACGCCATCAAACATAAGGCGCTACAGGAACCAAAAATCGAGAGTAGGTATATAAGAATATTTCTTTGTTTTTTGCAGCATGCTGCATGAGAGTGATAAAGATGAAGTTCTCCATTTTGTATAAATTTCAAGGCTTTACTTCGGACAAGCCAAGATTTCCGTTTCTTTGATCAAAAGTGATTACTTTTTAGTAATTCTTTTTTAATATTGATGAAAGAATATACACTTTATCGAGGAAGGTTTGTTTTGGTAGAAAAGCTTTACGATGGATGATCCGTAAATGGGAATTCTGTAATAATTTGTTCGGTATCGACAGAGGAAGATGCATGTATGATGCTCTCCTCAATAAAAGTGAGATAGGTAAGATGTTTTCTCTTTCGTCATGTTGGCTTTCGTGCGAATGCGAAAGACTTATTTCATGAATACGTGTGAACTCGTCAGGCATCTGAACTCGTGATGTTCCTCTAAGTGGTGGGGGAACGCGTGCTTAGACTACAACGTGCTTTCGCCGGGAACCGTTTTAAGACATTGTTTTGGATTGACCCTCAGAATGAACGATGCATTATTCGCGTCAGGTAGCCTGTCAACCCTTATCATTTTTTTACGCCTCTTTGTGATCCCCCTCCAGGCAAAAGTAATTTTTACTGCAGGTTAAATCCCAATGTACCGGAATTATGCAGCTTGTCTCTTATCATGAATGATGCATTTTTTTTTCTCCTTCCGCCATTGCGGTAGTTTTTTATTTTTTTTAAATCTTCACTTTCTATGCCCTTATTTTTCGCGAGTATGTGAGGCATTGACCTTCGGGATAACTCTATTTGAAATAATTCATAACTTTAGCTAATGTTGGTGGAGTACATATCCAAATTCGAAATAGAAGCATCTGGTTTTTGTTACAAGTTAAATCCCAATATCCCGGAATTGTTCAGTTTGCTTTTCTTATATAAACGGTGCATTTTTTTTTCTTCCGTTGCGGTAGTTTTTGTAATCTTTCCCGTCAATGTACTAATTTTTCACGAAGATATGAAGCACTGACCTTCCTAGGCTGTTTGGAAGAATTTTATAAAATTATGCGAATTTTAATTTTGAAAATAAAAATAAAAAATCTTTATGAACATTTTTTGGCAAATTTGCCTAAAAACTGTGATTTAAACAATGTAATAATTATATGATTATTTCCAGTTTAATAAACTGGAACTAAGGGTTAGGGAAGCGAATGAGCTTAAATTCTCTTTTAAAGTGACATTAAAGTACTTATTCAAATTTCTTAACGTTTTCTTTTAATCTGTTGTAAATTTAAAGATTGGAAGAATAGTAATGAAAAATTTTAGGATACTACATCAGTAAATTAACAACTGTAAACGAAAACTTACTCAAGTGTTATTTTAATATGGATTTCAATATTATTTTATTTGTAATTTTCAGCTTTATTATTATTATTATTTTAGATGTAATTTTTAAGCTTAAACCCTGTCGTGCACTAGTATGATGAAGAAAAAATGTTTTGGGAATTGTTATAATTAAAATGGTATTCTAGCTTTAAAATTTTTTTTATTACCAGCATGATTATGTTAGCTAAAATTTGTGAAGTCCTATTATAAGAATCTTAAATTGAATGCTTGGCGGTCCGAGGGAGGCTATAAATTAAACAAAAGAAACAGTATTTAGGCAATAAATTTTATAGCTATATTGACAGTTTTCTTTGTTATAAACGCTATTTTAAAATGTTACTGTGAGTAAAGAGGCAAATATTAAACACATACAAAATGTTTTGTATCTACTTCTTCAACAAATCAAACTCCCACTTTTTAATCTCGTGTCACCGGGAGATAAATCTAATTTAAAACCACACAAGGCCTAGATATATAAACAGTGTCTCTAAAGTTTGTTAAATAATTATTGAAAATTACTTTGATTTTATTGTCTAAATTGAAAGCTTCATATCAGGTTTAAGTGAGCATTTTAAGGCTACACAAAGGCTGAGCACGAATAATTGCTGCGTGATCAAATAAATATTATTAATTTGATATTTTGAAAAAGCCAAGAAAGAACTAATTCGTTGTATTTGATAGTCCATCAGTGATTCTATCAATCCCAATACTGTGCTACTAACTTTTTAACTCGTTTTAATTTACAAGAAATCTCTCAGATAAATAGATTTTTTTTTATGGTAATAATCTGGATGAGTTTTATAAAGGGCTTTTAATAGAAGAATATCCCAAATATTGATCCACGCATACTAAAGGGATGCGTTATTCGGAAGTACTTTATTGGTGAAAAAATTTTTTTTTTCAATTTGCATGTAAATAAGCACAAATTTTGATCGAGAATATCTTATAGTCATTTGTTGTCAGTACTCCAAATTAATACTCTAAATTAAAACAACATTTTGTGTCCAATATGAAAGCCCATATCGCCAAAATATAATCAGTCTTGTACATCTCATTTTAGTACATCGTCGTTTCTAATGAAATTTTGGTTAAAATGTTTAGAAACCCTAGAGCAGGGTTTCCAGAAACCTGGAAAGTCAGAGAAAATATAGCATGTTTATCAAAAGTCAGGGAAATTTATAGATATTTTCTCAAAGTCAGCGAAAATGATCTGAATTTATTTTTTCTAATCTAGAAATTTGTTTTCTGTTAACTTTTCAAATTGATTATTATAAAATTATTAAATTATACTACTTTTAAGTTAATAATGCTTTTAGATTGCTAACTTTACTGAGGCTCATAATAACAATATTTCGTATCATTTTGTCTGGTAATTTGTGAGTTCTGGTCATGGGAAAAGTCTGGAAATTTGAGACATAGGTATTTTTTATTGTATTAGATTTTGTACTGTATTATTGTATTAACCCTTTAGAGGACAGTGGTTTCACAGCTAAACCTCTTGTTAAATATTTTTTTTCTCTAATTTTTGGAAAAATATTAATGGTTTTTTCGAGTTTTTAATGTTTCTGACATTTAAAACTTTCAATAGATGATAGTATAGCATTTAATATATTTTTCTTTTTGTATTTATACTTGGTGTACCTGGAAAGTTAGTAATTTGATGTTTTTTCACTTTTGACCCCAAAGAAAAATATCTATTCAAACAACACTTATAAATTGTTGAACTATTTATTTATTTTATTTTTTAAGAACGCTTATTTATTGTTCCTCCAATATAATTAAAATTTTAAAAAGTATTATGTTCATGCTCTACAAGGGGATGGGTTTGTTAGTTAACACCCCTCAATCCTTTGTATGGGTATCCTCTAAGGCAAACACCTCTAAAGATTGTAAAAAATTTTTTTTAACATTTTGCATTTATAAGGTTCATAGATACTATTTATAAACTAATTTTATTAAATTCCAAAGAATTTATGTAAGTGACCTTTAAAGGGTTAAACAATTGTCTGTATTAAAAAGTTTATGTTTAAATAGAATGAAGTTGCAAAATGATATGTATATAAGGTTGTATAACATAGAAATTTGTAACTAACTAGCTATAGTTTTTCCCCTGTGATCTTCGGTCTGCCAACCCACTTCAAAAGAATAATAATAAGGAAATTTTGTCTGCATACGAAAATGTTTGGTAACCTCTACTCTATACGGGTTTTAACTTCTAAAATGTGTTCTACCGCAGAAGCATATGCCTGTAGATCGACATTTGTTCCTCCCAACATCATTACCAATCATACGAGAGTTCTGTGTTAACATTTAAGCAGTTTGTGTTTTCCTGTAGTCAGGACATATTGTTTTCTTTAAAATGTAAGTCTCATATTAAAACGATTGTTCTGAAACTGTGTTAGGTGGGTAGATTTATTCAGAAAGGGAGATAAATTTTTATACAGTTTGTTTCTCTTGAAATGTTTGGTACGGTAATTGCTTTTTGTTGAAAGAGATTCTATTTAACCTTCAACTGAGTGTATTTGTTTCGTGAAAAGTTCTTACAATGAAGTATCATAAACCATCTCTTTAATACTCACGAGGATCTGTTGCCGCCATTGTTATAGAAATGGGTTGAGTTGAGAGGTGATAGCTGCCCGATTTTAGCATCCACAACGCTTTGTAACCTTGACCGTGGCCGCGATCTTTTTAAAAGGATATTTCTAATTTTGTACACTTGTTTTATTTCTTTCAATTATCTATGCCCTTTTGAATGGGAAGTAGGTTGAGGGGTCAAATTCCCTTTTCATTGATTATTCTCTCGTAAAGCGTTGAGCTTAGTACTTATTTAAATTGGTTTCACTTCCATAATTTTAACACCTAGGTTTTCTTAAAAGTGTATTAATGCACAATCAGGTAAAACTGTAAGAAATTGATGTCTATTTTTAATTATTATTTTACAGTTCGAAGTTTTTTTGAAATTCCTTATTTAAGGGAACAGTGGGCGTTACAAGAAAAGTATTAACTTAAATTTAAGAAAATTTGTATACATGTACATAAAAAAATCTCAACTATTAAAAATAATTATAAATAAAATGTTATAATTATAATAAAACAAGTGAAAACAAATAAAATTGGCATTTGAAAATATTTTAAGTATCAGACATTTTTTTTTAAATTTCAAATTTTTGAATCCTGTGTTTATTTTTAAAATGTTTCTTGCGAGCTAATTTTCAATTTTTTTTCTTTTATCTTTGTATTATTATTCTTTAAAAATGCGGAAATAAATGTCTCATGGAACATTAAAAAAAATTAACAAAAATTTTATTAAAAATGAATTATACATAAATGTTAATTGATTTTGAGAAAATTATGTAGTGTAATTAATTTACTTATACTTCAGTTTATATGTGTACAAATTTTCAAAATTCTGAGTTGATAAAATATATAAAAATACTTAGTCAAACTATTCTCTTAAATGAAATAGATCTTAGAAACGAATTGTTTAATAATATCTTGACTAATATTTTTAAATTCACCGACAGTAATAATATCAATGCGAGTAATGTAAACTAAATTAGTGTACTATTGTAGACACATGCTAAAATAGTTTTGAAAAAGTTGTTTTTTAGACGATATGGAACAAAAATACTCTTTAAATTTGTTATGTATGAAATTATTTTTATTATGTATGTTTTTGAATAGTTTATTACATATTATTCTACTCTTTTTTATTTTTTAATATATATATATATATATATATATATATATATATATATATATATATATATATATATATATATATGTGTGTGTGTGTGTGTGTGTGTGTGTGTGTGTGTGTTTACTACATGCAGGTGTTAATATCTCTTGATGTGTAATGAAAGATTCTAAAATGTAAAACTGAATTGTAAATTTTTGTCAGTTAGTCTTTATTAATGTTCCATTTATGAGTTTATATTTTTTTATGAATCTGTAATAAATAAAATATTACAGCATGTGATCTGCGTAACTTAAATATTAATATGTTCTAGACATTTGATTTTTTTCGATTTCAAAATTTTTTAGCATAATTTTATGTTAGTCAGCATATTAAATTTTTAAAATCTTACACACGTGTGTGATTATTTACTATTTTTGATTGATTTATTGTTATTATTTTTTTAGTTTGCTTACGTTTTTGTTACAAACAAGGAGTTAACAGATTTGATGTAAATTTGTAAACTATATGATGAAAGTTGATTTTATGCAATGTTTGTATTACTTTGCTCTATTTTGTAAAGTGTTTAAAACCGCAAATCAACTTGTTTTTAATATTCCTATGATGAATGAAAAATATTGCATTTAGTCAATATATTGTTTTCTTATGTATATATTTATTTTTAGGTAAGTTACTTTATAAAGGTTTCATTAACGGTAAGATAACTTCAATCTTTTAAAATATAATTATGTTATATTTTCTACATTATTATATTTATTTTTCTTAAAATGCTAGTAATTATTTACCAGTTCGTTTGCTCGAAAAAATTTGCTTTAATACGGTTTGAAAAATGTAGGTATAGTCAGTTAATTTTTTACCCCTTTTAAAAAGAGCTTTTTAAATGTGTTAGTAAATCTTACATGTACATATTGTCTAGGAAAGAAAATGGAAATTGTTATCGATATCACCTGCTCATAGTGTCTGGATTATTTACAGCCACAAATATTTTCTCGCATACCATGAATATTATGTTCCTTTCTGTAAAATTACCTTCTGTTGAAGGTCACTTATCATGGACTGCCTACTAGCTACGCGTCCCCGATTACGATTGATCTGCAACTTGGGTCTAAGTTCACAGCCCAAGGACCATTTCCGATGGTCTTTATTTTAGCTAGTCAGACTTGTTCCTCTTCATTTTCCTATCTATAGAGCTTCCTTAAAATGGAATTTAGTTTCAAATATCTACCGAGACTAGCCAGTCTGGATGCAATTGCATCCGTAATTGTTTCATTCCTGTAGACCTTGTATCCAATACGATCGTGCCCTTTGGACTTAGTGCAAATATAACGAAAAGAGGAGTGAGGTTTTTCAAGCTTTAAAGTTTGGTGAAAATGGTTAATAACTTTTAGTCGTTTGGAGCATATATATTTTATACATAATATATCAATTTTGTTCGTATAAATTTCACCTTTTTGCAATTGTGGTTTACAAATTTATCTTAATCTTTTTTTTTTTGTTCTTCCTTTTAATTTTTTTAAACTATTTTTTTATTATGACGGCTTTTATTGGTATATATTTTATTTTTAACAGATAATGCAGGATTTTTTGTAGTGTTTGGAGCTTTTTCGAAAACTCTAAATGTAATAATTATTGCTGTAGTAATTATCATTATATTTTAATATTTGATATCGAAATTTTATCGCATATTTTAAATTACCCCTCTCTTCTTCAAAACTTCTCAAAATTTAATTTTTTTAATCGAACTCTAGCGGTTTTCATTGCTGTATAAATTGTTCTAAATTTGATAGATCTTTACAGGTTTGCGAAATCTTTTTAGAGTTTTTAAAACTTCAGTGACTATTGTATTTTAATAATCACCGTGAATTATAATGATGCATTTTAATATTAAATTGTGTTTGGATATATACCTAAGTTTTGTTATTATAATTTTAATTAGGATTATTTATTGAATTAGTTATCAAATGTGAGACTATGCGCTTATTTACTCAATGAAAAATCCTCAAGGGGTTAATAATTTTGTAAGAAATATTAATATTTCGTGTAATTTAAACAAAGTTAAATTAGATCTCCTAATAAATCCAAATAAGATTTATGTATGGGCACACGACGTTCCTTTACATTGGATGCGTAAATGATCAGACTGTCTGTAACCAACTTAACGAGAACTGAACTGAACTGGGTAAATTTTTTTTCGCTGCTAATTTCATCTATATAGAGCAAAACTAAATAAATAAAACATGATATTGTGAGCCCAGTGGCTGATTATGTTAGAATTTCTGATCTGAGGTTAGAGAAGATCCTGTATAAGTTGTGGTTTCTTACCTATGCCATTAGCATCGTCGGTTCCCGTTATATCATCATTTCCCCCAGACTATAACCCATCGTTAGAGTCCCTGCGGCCACACGTAGGCCTTGAACTTTACCACAAGTCAAGGTAAAATGGTTAGAAATCGAGACATCAGTTGGAGCCCCCATCAATTGGGAGTTATATTTATCTCAAGTAAATGCCTGACGTATTATTTTTACTGTAAAAAATGCATTAATTTTTCTCATACATTGTAATACATTTAAAACTCCTTTGGAGTTAACATCAAAACTGAATTGAAACTTTTGTGCAGTCTTTTATTATATTTTATCAATATTTCCAGGATTATGTGTATATAAAATCTTTCAATAGAATTAAAAGTAATTTTGGATTTCTTTAGTACAATATACAGTTAAACGTGTATCATGATACTGTCATCAGCGTTAATAATTTTTGAGATACTACTGTCTATAACGATCATAATTTTTTCGACGCTGCTGTCAGTAATGATAATAATATTTCAGTTGCTTCTATCTATAACGACAATTTTAATATATTTGGAAATTTTAATACATTTACAAATTCGATAGTATTAGGGTTTCCAACTAGTAAGATGTCGAGGGCCACATTGCAAACCCCAAGCATGATTGCGGACTTTACTTTCATAATTGAGATGACCACTAGGTGATCTCAATTATGAAAGTCACCATTAGGTCATCTCAATCCTTAAGTGTTCGAAATGACCACTTGGTTTTCTCAAGCAGAATATTTTGTTAGAAGTCTTATTTCTGTACAATTTAAGATTTGAAAGTTATAGTATCTGTCATAACCATTACATTGATGATTTTTTTTCTTTTTTCTTCTGATTATAATCAGTCGCTACTGTAAAATTTAATTAATGTTCTTAAGAGGCATGTTTCTCCACGAACTGGACTCTCGACGTAGTATCCGGGCAAATGTGGGTAACCTGTCGTAATGGAATTTTTTTCTGTTTCTTGGAACAATGGATGCGGAACCTGCAAAAACAAAGGCTCTAATTCCGCGTCACGAAAAGTTCGTTTTGCGACACAGTAGCGACTCATTGTCCGAAATTGAAAAAAATTACGTCTAATTTCCGGACATTATTATGCAAGTTACACTCAGAGCTCTTTGCCCTCTGCGGTTTTGTTTGCCAACGTAATACTTGTAATTATTTCGCAACTGCATTTATCCCAAAAAAAGCATTGGGACTAGGTTGTAAAATTCTAGCAGAAGTACGTAAAGAAGAATGCGAGATTACCTCTTTACGCGTCGGATTACTTTCTCGTATTTTGTAATTCTTTTTGTTTTGTATCTGCAGTTTTGATATCGT
Organism: Pardosa pseudoannulata; assembly: GCA_032207245.1. Taxonomy (NCBI): domain Eukaryota; kingdom Metazoa; phylum Arthropoda; class Arachnida; order Araneae; family Lycosidae; genus Pardosa; species Pardosa pseudoannulata. The sequence goes on from CM063501.1 coordinate 128,699,138, forward strand.
ACTTTCGTGTACATTGTTTGCCAACATTGGTTACAGTTAATCATTTATAAATACTACAGATGCTGAAATTGTTGCTTAAAACGTGAATGTCACGTAGCTTTGCGATTTATTGCTGAATGAGTCCTTCCAGTAATCTCATCTTTTCTGTCCTATTAAGTATAGATAATCCATCTTTTACTACCGTAATAGGATTTTTAAACCGTGGTGGAGTGAGGGTGAGTAGTGAAACTTGCATTTGAATGGGGAAATGAAGAAATAAGAAATGATACGGGGAACAAGGCATTTATTTCTTATTCTCTTTTAAATACTTTACGCAAAGGAAACAAAATTTTAATATTGTTTTTGTCCTGTTTTTTGGATTAGGTTGTATTTTTAAGGAGGCATAATGACTTTCGAACTGAAGAGTCTTTATTTATAATTGTATATTTTTGGTTCAGCATAAAATAAAGAGTTTGTTTAGATTAAAAATTTTTCTAAATCATTAAAAAGGGTCTAACTGTAAAAAAAATCAGTTTAAGTTTATTGCATCGTATTAAAAAATAGGAATTGCGTTTGACTCTACTTTCATAATGTAGTAAAGTTGAAATTTAGATTTACAGTAAATAACACTAATCTTTAATTAAATGCAATGTCTTGTGTAGTTATTGTGTTAGTATAAGTTAAAATAATGATGGATAAATATAATAAAATTAGGACCTTTTTTCCGATACATAGTTTTTGTTAGCCACTTTTGCTTTTTAATTGCTATTTTACCATATAAACTACCAGTTTTTTTATTTTAATCTTTGAAATTGCCTAAGTTCAAATGTATACAATCGTGTAATTGCACATATAATTTAAAAGTTAATAGATATGGTTAGTTCCTGAATCAAACTCCTGTGCCCCACTCATAAGTCGTTTTGCATAATTTATGATTTATATTTAATTCCACCTCATTGCATTGGTTAGTCTTTTCCCCCCCCTAAATGATCTTTTTAAAACACGGGAGAAAAAAAAAAGCTTCTAACAGATTGGCCGCAACGATTTCATCGATACATCAAAATGTGCTGTCTCGGTTCATGTATTAGCGAGTATTTTCCTATTTTTTTAAAATTTCGACTCTTTTTTAACCATTAAATTATTTTAAACAACGTTTAATAAGATATATTCTCGGACAGACTGTTTATTATCTGTCGTTTTTGTTAAACAATTAGTTAGGATTATTTGTAATGTAAACGTTCATCGATATTGACGATAGCCATGATGCTTTTCCGGATGAGTCGCTTGTAACCAGTCTCTAAGCTTCAAAGAGGATGAACATTTCTTTGTTTTACCTCGTTTACATTTTCTGTCTTGTTATCTTAAGCAAAATAAGACAAAAGGTTAGAGCTGTTTTCCCTTCGTTAAAATTAACAGTTGGAGCAACGAATCGGAAAATTCACCGAATGACGTTTATGTTAGTGTATTTGACCCCAAAAGGCGGCACAGCGTTGAAATCGAGTTAACAAATTCTAATGTAATTTTTGATTATTTATCTTTTATTTGTCACCTTTTCCGTATTACTGACGAATAGAGAAATATATTGTCAATTTTTTTCTTGTGTTGTGTAATGAAAAACTACTTTAATAATCTGGGGAATCTTCTTTGGAAATTTGGTACATTTGTTGTTAGTTTTGTGGCTGTATAACACAATATACAAGGCCTGTTTTTTAAGGAGACTTAATGTCCTTAGGATATTTTTTTTTAAAAATTTAAGCTTGTTCTATTAAATACTTTTATCCTAAAGTGATATTTTTACATATGTGCATTTTGACAAACAAAAAGTTATTTTTTTCCCTGGGTAGGCTTTTTAAAAATTTAACTCTTTTGAAAAATTTTCTTTTTATCTAATTTTTAATATTTTACAACCACATTTGTTGTTATATTGACACCACTATCTCAAAAATCTTTATGGATTGAATTTTGAATTACATGATTGATTAATTTAAATAAATATAAAAATAAAAAACAATTTATATTTAAAAATTGATGAAAAACCTGAAATCCATTAATTTAAATTAAAAATACTTTCAATCCGGTTTAATGTAAAATAAATTCTTAATTTTTTTATTCTTGATATGTTTACAAATTTATGTTTTTATAAATATGTATAAAAATGTAGTGATCATATTTGTTTGAGTTTTAAAATTTGAATACACCTATGTATTAAAAAGAAAAAAACTGAGTTAAATCAATTTTAAAATTTCAAATTAAAATGAATATTTAAAAATGATTAAAAATTTTACCATTTTATAGTTGCATTCAATATCTTGTTATATTTTGCACTTCCAGCAATCAGATTAGCTCATTATTTTACAGTTATATTGACATTTTTAGCAAACAGAATTAACAGAAAAAAGAACTGGCAAAGCAGAATTCTCGAGAAAAATAGACAAAGCATATTATAAAATATGTTTTCATCATTACCATACTTAATACTTATTCAAATTCATTCTTTAAGAATTTCTAATATATTATAATTGCATAAATAACGAAATTTAATATTGTTAGTTGAAATTTATAGAATATTAATATCATTAAAAATATTTCTCGTATTCAGAGACTTTTGTTCACAGAAGTCTTTTTTTAAAAGTATTTAAGGAGCAAAAGTAAGCACTTCTCTTTTTTATTCAAATATTCTCGTTTATATATTAGTTTTTCTTCTCTAAGAGTCGTTTTTAAAACATCGATTCAAATCAAGTGATGAAGGTATTGTAGTTAAAAGATTTAAAAGGACACAGTGCTGATCAAAATTCTTTTTTATACATATATAATTATATAGTATTTTGACCCAATATATTTGGTGTGCCAAAGAATATTTTAAACAAAATATTGAAAAATCCATATTTTGTCAAAACAGAGATAACGATTTACCTTAACAACATACACACATGTATGTGTGTGTGTGTATATATATGTATTTGTATGTATATATATATATATATATATATATATATATATATATATATCAATCAACAATAATTTAGTCTGTTTTTACAGTATATATATATATATATATATATATATATATATATATATATATATATATATATATATATATAGTTATATATATGTAAAAGTTGCCTGTATTAATTTTGAGCAATAATTTGAGCACGGATGAACTCCCCCCCCCCCAAGGAAAATTTATCGCTAGGTCCGTGATACAAAGAAAATAATTAGTTTAGCTTATTTATATTTTCTGAATGATACAAATAAATAATCTCTGTGACAGTGTGTAAGCATTGTTAGACAGGTCACTTTCCCACCACTCCGAGGGGGTCCGATGTTCGTGACACGCTTATCAAAGACTTTCTTCCTGCAAAAGCGGTCGCATGGCAGTATCAGGTTTCCAGTCGATGAGATGGGATCATCACCTTTTTCGAGTAAATTCCATCGCGTGTCGACACCCAGCCCTTGCGACATGGCGCATTCTAAGCCGGAATAATGGTTACGTGTGTGGTGTGTGCTTCAGCGATTTTATAAGAATTTTTCCCCCGGAAAAAGACTCTTCTGGTGAATCTTGCGCAACTAGTTTTTGTTTTTATACCCATGGCTTGCATCCCCGGCTCACGAATCATTAGACTTTCGACTTTTATTCGCATTATAAACTTTCGGCTTGCAGCAAAATTGCTCTGTTTCTATTCTTTAAATAAATAAATAAATAAATAACGTTTTGAGCATGATCAGCCAATGGCCTACACAAGAGTGGGGTTTTAGAGTTCGAACTCTTCACATTCACAGGAAAAATATGTCCCTAATTTTTTAATTATTACGTAAAGAAAACGTCTTGACTTATGCGCTTGTATTATACTTTAAAATTTCTATTTTTATCTTTTATTAAATTAAAATGTTATATATTAAATTATAATATATTTAATTTTAATATAATGTAACATGTCTCCTTAAATTATTGTTATAAAATAAAATTATTTATTTAAATTGTAATGTAATGAAATGTATTCGAATTATAATACAGCGTAATATATTTAAATTATAATACAATATAATATTTTTAAATTATGATATATCACGATTTGGTTAAATGCTTTACGTAAAAAAATTATCTGTCTGCAGCTATTTCGACCTAAACTCTATCTAATAAAAGAAGTCTGTTTACGTGACTGTGATTAACTCGTTTTAAAAGTGTGACGCTGTCTGTATATCGCACATATGTTTCTTAACCCTTTGCATCACTGTGTTGTAAATCCACAGCATACCGAAAATTGATGTCATGTACACATTTACATATCAAGTATTGTGTGAATGGTGGCCGAATGCTTAGTGCGCTGATCTCCGGTACCGGAGTTCGTGGGTTCGAATCCCATTGTGGCATGGATGTTCGTAGCTGTTCGGAATCGGCATTAACCAGTAGGTCCCGGTCTCATTAGCCCTCGTGTTGTAAAAAGTAGACCGTAGTGCTCCTTAACCAAACCTCAAAAACTGAATATAATGCTTGATATGTTTGAAATATTGGTACGATAATTGATCATAACCCTCATTTAAAATAATATATAAAATATTAAAATTACAATTTGACATTTTAATGATTTTAATTTTGACAGTTTACGTGGTACTTGCTCCCATTTAGACGTTGTATATAAGATATTAAAATTACAGCCTAATACTTGTATGTTTCAAATATTTTTCAAATTCCAAAATTTTGCAGGGTTCCCATGGTCCTTAAAAGTCCTTAAGAACTCCTTAATTTTAGCTTTCATTTTCAAGGGCCCTTAAAACTACTTAATTTTTGTCAAAGGTCCTTAAAAACTCCTTAATTTTTAAATTGCAATGCAATCAATTTCTCCATCGATGAGATCTGCAGTCGTCATGTGTTTTTTTTATATGACAAATATATAATCTTCCGTATAAGGTTTAATGTATAAAGTCAGCTGCCCTTTCTTAATAGCTAACAGTCATGCAAATTTTAATTAAACGAAGCATGGAGGATGAGGTTTGTAGATATTTCAGTTACTTATGGAATTTTAATTTTCCTTGCATGGAATGTAATAGAAAAGTCTAAAACTTTCTTTTTTCCCAGGCAACATCGGTTATAATCAGATGGTATATATATATATATATATATATATATATATATATATATATGTCATTTTTAAACCATCAGAAAGTACTGTTTGTAATATTGTTTTTATTCACAATTTATTTTTAATTTGATCACTCCAAAAACTTTAGACATACATTTTTCAAAATTAGATTTTGTCAAGTAGATTTATCTTATATTAATTTTTTGGCATTTTTAAAAACTTAATTCTGAAGTAGTGTAAGGCATTGAACATGCCTTGTCTGGTTCATAATCATTAAAATATGTTCCGCGGGAGATAGGGTTTCTGCCGATATATCGTGTATTTCAAATAGGTCCTTATAAAAGTTACTTTGGTCCTTAGAAAGTCCTTAATTTTTGTTCTGGAAAAAGAGTGGGAACCCTGTTTTGTTTTGAAAAAATGTTTTGGCAATAACTATTATAACTAAAGAATGATAAGTTTTGTTCGAAATAATTAACAATTTTTAAATTTCTCCAAATTAAATAAAAAATTATTTAGCGATTTAAAAATTTAAAAAAAGTCATCTTTAATTTTGACTGTATCTACAGTTAGTTCATAAGTAAAGAGAAAAATGTTTGATCGATTTTCTTTTCGGGTAATTACAGATATTATTTTGGGAATAAAACGTTCATCAATATTTGTCAACTTATTTTTAATAACCCAGTGTTTTAAATTAGATGAAATATGGAAAACGCTTTATAAATATATATATTGATTATTAATTACTTATATTATTAAATTCCACGCCGTGGTTGCAAGTAATATTTCATGACACTTGTTTTCCATATTAACATTCGTTGGACCGAATCTTCTATCTGAGGTGAAGAACCAGTTGTATAGATTATCAATCCCTTTGCCGGTTTCAGAAAAGTAACTTTATATTTGCGGAACAAATGTTATTTTATCATAACTTAGTTTAATCATGAAGCATCAAGTTAGCCTTCCAGGTACAATTTGTGAACATACAATTTTGTCTTTTTCTTTCAACACTTACCCTTATCCAGAGCAAAAATATTTTCTTTAATATTTCCTCACGATCTTACATCGTGTGCTTATTCCTAAGAATGGCGTTTCGTGCTTTGGTTGTTACTGAACTACGTTAAAAATCGGAGTCAATTTAGCAGATGTACGTGGTTATCAGTTTGGCAATTTTGGTTGTGTTGCCTGCAAGTGTTAAGCAATGCGTTGAATACCCTAATCTCTCTACCTGGTACGGCAGCTATTATGGGATGAGGTGAAGTTCCGATATTCTCTGGAGTAAGTTATGTGGCATAGACCTTTGTAGGTTAAGTAATCATTGAAGCACTCGCTTGTTATCGCATTTCCATAGTCTTCACTGTTGTTTTTGTGCTTATTCTTTATTGCTTTTGCAAGTTGATTGCGATCTATTACAGGCGTGCCTTTCCAAAAGACTGTAGGCTGTTTTAGAAATGTATTCTATTCCAGGGGACCCCATTATGTGTGTGTGTGTGTGTTCATACACACACACACACACACACACACATATATATATATATATATATATATATATATATATATATGTGTATATTTATATATGAGAGAGCGATACATACATACAAATATTTATATTTTAGGTTAAAGTTGAAAACAATAAATAGTTATTAATATTATGGTTCTAAATTAACAATAGAACAGTTAATAATTTATAACTACATGTTTGATTATGATATTAATAATCATTGAAATAGTTGAATTATAACATTTTTATATAAATAATATTTTTATATATGTGGGTCTCAATAATCAATTTTATGAATCTCGGACCGCACTATTTTATAGGGAAGGCCATAGTTCGGCCAGCACTGATCTATTAGAAAATACTTAAATACTTTTCATGCTTTCTTATGAATGAATAAAAATCGTTTATTTTTCGGTATTCTTTCTTTTTCTGTTTTGTTAGCTTCGGCGGGTGTAAAAGTTAGAGATCGGCGGTATATTGGGTGTTTGTTTTTCTGTGTTAGAACTTGGGACGAAGGCTGAATGGTAAGGGCGCTGACCTTCGGAAAAGGAATTCGTGGGTTCGAATCCCACTGTGGCATGGACGTTCAAAGCCGTTCAGAATCGGCTTTAAGCAGTAGGTCTGGGTCTCATTAGCCCTCGTGATGCAGAAAAGTAGACCGTTGCTCTCCAAACCAAAATCAAACTTTGTTAGACCTTGAATTTAAACCTTTAAATATACATGCTATAAAAATGGTTTTAAGGATTAATTTTATTTTTATGGTAATTTTAATATCTCATTCTGTATCAAATATCTCCTCTCTCTTTGTGAAACATCTGATAAAATTATCTTTAACCTTTTAAAAGACAGAAGTTTTCTCCATCTTCGTGTAGAGGAAGACGGGATTCTCGTGTTAAGTCAGTCCTTTTGATCAGTTTGCCAAAGGAATGTCATTAAAATGGAAATTATTATTAAGAACGATTATACTATACCCCTCATGAAAGATGAACAGTGAAACATGGAAGGAAATCCTTGGTACATTTTTCGACCAGGACCGTACTTTTGATACTTAATCCACTTGGTTGAAAGTTCAACCACCCGTCCTCAAAAAGTTAAAATATATTACTCGATGGAGAAGCAGCTTCTTCCTAATCAGCCAAAGTTTCGATTGAAAATATGAAGAAAATGTTCAGATATACTGTATTGAAATTTATTTAGATGGTATTACTTTTTGTTATATTCAATATTTAGCGAAATGATGCAATTTTATCTGCATAAAATATCATTGCTTTCTATATAGTTTAGTAGGTATTACCTTATTGTAATAAATATTTGACTGTATATTTAAATGCTGATTCTATCGAGGTTCTGTACGTAAAAAGATGGTACCACTCAAAGTATAAGATAAGCTGAAAATACGCGAAAGATGTTTATTGGATGCTGTTTTTCAAAACTCCATGCCAAGCATGCATATTGTTTTTTAAAATCCAGTTTGTGTGTGTGTGTGTACGCATATGTATGTATATGTGTATATATATGTATATGTATGTATATATATATGTGTGTAAATATATATATATATATGTATATATATATGTGTGTATATATATATATATATATGTATACATGTGTATATATATATGTATGTGTGTGTGTGTGCGTGTGTGTGTGCGTGCGTGCGTGCGTGCGTGCGTGCGCGCACACACACACAACGCATTAGTGACTAGTATATATTAATAAGTATACGTTCTAATAGATTATATATCAGTAGTTTTTTGTTTTTATAATAATGGGGATGAAACATTTTTATATAAAGAAGAAATGCATACTCTACTCTCTCTCTCTCTCTCTCTCTCTCTCTCTCTCTATATATATATATATATATATATATATATATATATATATATATATATATATATATACTAGTCACTAATGTGTATATATAATTATATATATTCTATATATATATATATATATATATATGTGTGTGTGTGTGTAGTTACACACTCTTTGCAGTAGGAAGTAGCAAGGTTTTGGATATTCTAGAGTTAAAAGTGCAAAATGGGAAAGAAAAATGTACTTTTATTTGTTTATTTATTGGGCATGGGATTGACTTGCGTACTAAAAAAAATGGCCATAGAAAATAATTTAAATGGAAATAAATAACTTACTCTGCTTCGCATATTATGTGGAATAGAGGAATGATTTAGAAGTTTTTCGTAATCAGTTCTGCAGCAAAATATCATTTATACTTTTCCCAATTGCACGCTTTAGTGGAATGGAAAGTTTTGATGGGATATATTTATTGTGCATTTTCACATAACTATCCAGCACACCCCTGCCTTTCTTCTGTGTGTTCACTTTGATTCCTGCTCTTAAGCATTATCGCTCTTTTTGATATGGGTAGGGGGATGACCTAGGCATTGACCTCCCTTCCCCCTTTTCTCACTGTAGGGTCTCCGCCCATTTCGAACGTTACCCCTTTCAGTCATTGCTGCTACACGAACAATAGCTCCAGCATGGATTATTTTTCGTGAACTTTTCACGTTCATCTTGATAAATTGGTTTTAACTTGGCTCTTCCATCCAAACCAATGTTTTGGGCTCTTTGTAAGCATCTTGTTTAAATTCCGAATCGAAGAACTTAGGATGCGATTCAATTTTAAAGGGAGGGGACATCAAATGTTATTGAAACAATCATCAGAATTGGCATCTACCAGTTGTGGGCACGCATGAAGTCATTTTTATTTTCTATATCTGATAAAGTGCCCGGCCACATTAACATAATATTAAATACACTGAATAATTTTTAACTTAATTAAAAGAGTACACAAGTTTTAAGTTGGATCTGTACTTTTCCACAAGGAATTCCTTTCACACATTGTTAACGTATAGAAAAGTAAAATTCTATATTGCCAACTTAGATTTTAAGAATTATTTTAAAAAAATGTACCACGAGATAAAGCAAAAAATTCTCTAGAATGTTATACCCCCCCCTTTCTTTTTTAAAATTTATGCCTGTTAAATGTTCTCATGTGCGTTTTAAAAAGAGTATACCAAAATTTCTGACGCATAATTTAAAAATAAATATATTTGTATCAATGTTTTTTATTTTTTTGGAAAGGAAAAGATAGCATCCTGCATCCTAGAGAATTTGCTGTGTTATCACCTGATATATGTATGTAGGTATAATTTTTTAAAATGTGAACAGGCGAGTGGAATTTTATTTTCCCCGTAGTTTAACGTTGAGCGAGAGAAATCCAATATGGCTAGTACAAACCCACCTTAAGTGCTGTATAAAATGCACAAAAATATACATAATAATTAAAATTAAGAAGTTATCAAAATAATTGTTTCAAAATTTTATTGATGAAGTTAAAATATAATAAAAATATATTACTAAAATGTAAAATATTTAACTGAAACCTTTGGTTGAACCTTTGAAATTTAGAGTTAAATTTGTTAAAACCGTCCTCAGAAGTTCTGTAAAACGATAATTAGTCAACTGTGTACAATATTTCGATTTTACGAAATTCGTCGTGGAGTACAAAGATTCACATCACTATGTTCTACCAAAAATTGAAATTAAATGAAAAGTAACTTTCTTTATGTGTGGATGTTTATATTCTGGTAAGAGTTTTCAGAATTCAATCATTGCAGTAGATCTGTGCTGCATTTGCATCGCCTCTTTCGTTTTTTAATAGTTTGTTTTTTTGTCACCTTTTCAATAATTATTATTTCAAAAATGGATGATCCATCTACTATAATGTCGCAAATAAATCGATTTACAAATAATTTTGAGAGCCGCACTGAACTCGATGAAGAGTCGCGTTTGCCCACCATTAGCATATACTGTAGAATAATTGCTTAGCTTTACTTTTTTTGACACTCGATAAAATTAGTTCAGACACTGCGCGTTACAAAACATGCATAATGTGAAAATTTCGGCCTCTCAGATTGTATAGTTTTTAACGAATTGTGTTCCCACTGAAGGACTTGGGTTCGATTCTCGAGTAAGGCTTTGATGTATTTCTGCTGTCTGCATAGGGAGTAATGTTGGCCGCTTATATCGTGCTCCTATAAAAAGTGGTCAACAAAATCTGCTTTGTAGTGGCCCGTGTTAATAAAGACAAACTTCCCCGCATTGGAAATAAATAAATAATTTGGTATTATAATCCGATATTCTGCCACCCTGGTTGTGCTTGATTATATTTAAAACTATTATATTTCAAACTGAACATTATATACTTTTCTAATTTACTAAGTAATGCAATTAAAAGGTATTCTTATATCTTATTGTCAAACTTTATTGAACCGTAGAAACATTTTAAAGAAGTTGGGTTTAAATTAAAGTTCGTAAAATATGATTTTTAAAGGATTTTATACCTTAGTATTTTAAAATATCTTATATTTTTGGAAACTGTTTTTGTAGTTGAGATATGTTTCTATTACATACCACTGGCATTTTTTTTAACTCATTATAATTATGATTAAATTTATGATCTAAAATTGCCAATTATTAAATTTCTCGCATATCTCAGTTACAACTTTAAATATTTGAAACATTTATTCTTTATATATATATATATATATATATATATATATATATATATATATATATATACACATGTGTGTATATATATGTGTGTGTATATATGTGTGTATATATATATGTATATATATGTATATATATATATATATGTATATATATATGTATGTATATATGTGTATATGTATATGTATATATATGTATGTATATATATGTATATATGTATATATATATATGTATGTATATGTATGTATATATATGTACATATAAAGAATGATAAAGTACAAATTATATATATATATAATTTGTACTTATCATTTTTTTTTATCTACTTAGAACTTTATGTCTTTGTTACTGGTGAATTTGAAAAATCGTTCTATGAAAATTGTTTTTTAGATAATAATATTTCTAAAAGTTAAAACATTTTTCTCATAGTTTTTCAGTATTCTGCCTTTGAGATTTATTCCTAGGATGCTTTCCTGCTAAAATTATTTTTATTTACTTTTTTTTTAATCTCTCGTCATTCTTATTTTTTTTAAGTACTGATTTATTTTCTTCCTAATGGGGGTTACACGATTTTAATTTCATTGCTGGGTGAAGTTTTAAGGATTTCGCTGTATTTATAGTGTCTTCTGTGGACATGACATGTGATTCCACCTGCAGTTGTTCAAAGCAGAAAGGTTGCTTTCTTACAGGGCTTTTCATGGAAATTAACTGCTGTGTTATGCAGTGAAACCTGTGTATAATGATACTGCTTTAATTTCAATTTTTAGCAGTTTTTTTTTTAAATTTAAAATTTCAAATACCTTTAAAAATTTAGGTTTAAGTTTAAGAAAAGTATTGTTATTTGTTATAAAATTCGTTATAAAATTTTTGTTTCTAATATACATATTTCAAAATTTATCTTGCTGGGAAGTGAATTTTATTTCTTTTCGTTTAATGTTATGTTTTAAATAGTATACTACTTGAAATAACAAATTTTAAACTTCTGAAGTTTTTTAATATTATTAAAAATATTTGTAAAAAATACATTCTAAAGAAGCAGAACGTTTTGTTTTACGAGGAATCCAAAACGGACTGTTTCAAAAGTGTTCGTACGCCCCTACAAAATTCCTGCAATTTTTTTCTGTCTTCAAACCCTTAAAGTTTGGTACCATTTTCTTCAGAACTCTTGGGTTTATATTTATAGATATTAAGATGGGGTTCCAGTTAGTTAAAAATCAGTCGGATACTGTGTAATTGCTGGATATTCATTTTATTACTAGTTATAATTTACGGATTATTAAAATTTTTTTCATTTAGCTTTTTACTTTTTAGACTTTATTAAATTTCTAAAACTGTTTTTTAAGGAGATGCAATTCGGAAAATAGCCTCTTATTTTATTTTATATTTTGATAAAAGTAATTAAAAAAAACTTTGTAAAAGTAGTCTTGAAAAGTATCCTTTTTCTCCTGCAAAACACGTGTTTTTATTTGCAGAATTTAGTATGAACACTGTATAATGAAGATTATAACTCTCGAAAGGTACTATGCCCCCTTAAAGTTGTGTATTATGATGTAAATGTCTCTTTGTTACCGAAGTTCATTAGCCTGACTTGATGATATACGCTACAATTCCATTGAGCTGTGGTCCTTTTTAATGAAAGCAAACTAGAAGTATTTATATTTCCTTGCTTCTGATTCATTATAAATGGGTATCTAAGGATCTTGCGTGCCTCCCTTTTATTAGGTCATTAATATGCAACTCGCCAGCCTAATTGCCAGGGGCTCTTCAGAATTTCTTGTCCGGCATTCTTCCATTGTTGTTGTTGATCAAACGCGGAAGCGTGGTGTGATTAAAAAAAAACTAGTGTTTGCTGATAAAATGATTATTGATAGGAAAATACAGAAAGTTGTTTACAGTGGTATAACTTAATGTTGTACTCTGCCATAAATCAATTGACTCGCGCCTTGTTGCCTATTTACAATTTATCCCACAATCAATGTCATTTCTACAGCAGGCTTGAAACGACTGTTTTGTTGATTGTTGTTATCCTGCTGTACTGCAATTAACTCAGTTTGCTCATAGAATTTCTATCAAGTGGCAATACTAAATTTACTTTTTCTGTTAAAGACTCATTTATCGCTGGATTTAGATGTATATGATAATTATTGAAATAAGTTTTGAATTTATTCAATAGGGGAAATAGGCACTGTAAATAGATTTGTCATAAAGGTTATTTTTATGCAAAATAATTTAACAGTATTTATATGTAGGATTGGACAAAGTATCTGTACATTGTGAAATATCGATAAATCGTGCTGCATCATGACTTTAATTTCCAGATTTTTTGTTCCGCGATGTATCACGATGTGGAACGAATACCGTTATAACTAAACAATTTAATCTCCTCCGATATCCTGACAAGTTACAGCGTATGCGCGATATAACGTCCCTTAAAGTTACGTCCAGATATGCAAACATCGGCTTTTTGATTTTTCGACTCCAAGTATTAACGCATATGCGATGTGACCTGATCGCCGATTTATCTAAGATAAATCATTTTTATGACTTCGAGAGAAATAAGAGCACATGCGCGATGTACAGTTCTTCGAAGTATGAACACGATATAAGTGATGGTGTAAAAGTCGATTAATTTTATCATTAAATCGTTTTTTTTTTAACTTCGGGAACGTAGAGACGTTATATGAAAATTTAATTAATTTTTAGTTAAACCTAAGTATTTAACATAGTACCTTAGTACTTTCTTACTCCCAAAAATGCACAGCTACTTATTTGATAAAAATTATATTCAAGTACTTTTTTCCATATTGTTACTTAAGTGCATATAGAATAAAATTTAAATGTTTGACTAGTTAGTATTTCATGCTTCTTCATAACACTTCATTATTAAAACTCATTATAAAGTTGCCATTTTGCAGTGTTCATTCCTCATAAAAAATATTTATAGTAAATTCACTATTTATATGCATAAAAATAATTAGTGATAATGTGATCCCTATTGTTATGATAAATCTGTATTGCACTAGCAGTATTTTTTATTTATTTTTTTAAAGGTGTTCTTCTATTTTCAAGAGTACAAAACAATGTCCCTCATATTGCTAAATTTTTTTATTGTTGTCAGATAAAATTTAATGTATATTAAACTTTAAATTCTTTAATTTTTTTAAAAATTCATATGTTAAAATATTATATATATATATATATATATATATATATATATATATATATCCTGAAATAATACAAAATTTTTAATGTGGTATATATGTATAGGCTGCTTTTTTTATAATTATATATATATAATATATATATATATATATATATATATATATATATAATATATATATATATATATATATATATATATATATAATATAAATGTATATATATATAATACATATATATAATATATATATATACATATATGTATATACATATACTTATACATATATATGTGTATATGTACATATATATATATATATATACTATATACATATATATACATATATACACATATATATATATATATATATATACATAATATACATATATATGTATATATATATATATATATATATATATATATATATATATATATATATATATATAATGTATATATATGTAATCTTTTATTTATTTGAGATAACTTTGTATATATATATGTATATATATATGAATGTTTAAAGTCGCGCAAATAAAAAATGCTTTATATGTTTACACTTTTCTTTTAGAAGAAAGAAAAATAGACAGTATATATATATACACACACACATACATAAATGAATTTCGGTATTTCTACGAAAACTGAATATTCAAAATAGAAAAGTAAAAAGTTTAAAGTAATGTTAAAATATCGTAGAAGCGACGACCATCTAGTGATAAACACTCTGAACTCTTTTACACAGAAGATAAACCCATAGAAAGTAAAAGATTGCATTTCCATCTAAAAACCATACCGAAATTTTTTTTTCGTGCATGAAATTCGATATATTTCAGGTGGTTTCCATAACCTGTATTTTCGACAATGAAATTCGAGTGGGTAGTATTAGAACAAAGAAATATTGAATAGAGTAGAAAGCAAGGAGGCGAAGTTTTTGAATCAACAGCGAAGGGTGTTCCATTCAGAAATCGCTTTGTGTTTAAAACGTTTATTAATAAGGAATCCCATTACTAATCCTATGCTTGTTTCCACGAAAGTTTTTTTTTAATTCCTATTAGTCTGCTTCATTAAATTTCCCCATAATTTTATTTGTTGGTTGATTAGATCCTCAAGATTGAATTACTCTTTTCTATGCCAAAGAACAAGTTGCATTTGCTGTCAAAACGCCTTTCCTGTCGTTTCTCTTATGTATCTCGTAGTTAAATGAAAGTTCTTTTCCTTTCTAATAATCACTCGTACCGTAATTGTATAGCAAATATAATTATTTTTTATATGAATATTTAAGCTTGACAATTAATTAGTTTGGAAGCAAAATTACTCTAGTCCAAAGTATGTTAACCTACTAAGGTAGGTCTGTAACCTATCAAATTGGGATTCCTATTGCTAAAATAAGAAAAAAACCTGGTTAATTTGCATGTAAAGAAATTTTAAATTGCTACCATGTGATAGAATAGCAAAGTATGTTGAATAGTATATCCATGGTTTCCGCGCACCTGGAAAGTCAGGGAAAGTCATGGAAAATCATGGATTTAGACATTGGATTAATTTTGTCATGAAAAGTCTTGATTTTTCAAGTAAAATGAGTAAAAGTCATGGAAAATCATGGATCCGCTAAACTACCGATTAAAAAAATGTATTCAATTGTTTAATTCTATTTTTACTTGTCATTTGGCTGAAGTTACTGAGTTTGGTATTTATGTATTATCCATAATTACTTACGGAAAATAGACCTGTCCTACCCTAAGGTTGTGTTACTCTACCAAGGAAACTCAAAGCAACACACACACACACACACATACACAGCGACGCACATAACACAGAATATATACGTTATATAAACCTATTATTCTGGTTTTTTTCGTAAATTGTAGATTAAAATTTTATTAATATAATGATTAATATTTTGTAAAAAAAATTAGTTAAGAATTTTGCATAAAAATATAAGTTTATCTCTAGGGATATTGTATATAAACATTATAGGGTTATATTTGGCTATTATTCATGGTCACCTGGATAATACCAAAGTACCCTGAATTCAAATTGGAAACATTTTGATTGAAAAAATTGCTATATGATTAAACTTAGGTATGTAGATACAACAATTTATTTTTATGTATGTGAGTTTATTAACACTTATAAAGTAAGTTTATAGTTTTTTTATGATAAAATTCCTGTAATTTCTCTAAAAGCATATATTTTATTTGTATGTACATCAGAAGTATTTATCTTTAAATAACGTATCCTGCGGAGATGCTTTTCTCAATCGGTAATAGTGTCGATCTCATAACAGGAGGGTTGTGAGTTCGATGCTCTAGTCAGCCAAAGATCCGCCTTATTAATTAATGAGACTGGGGTTTGTAAAATAGGGATTTGAAAAATTTTATTTTGGCAAGATGGCAGGACAAGCCTAGGGATGTTTTTGAACGAGAGAATAAATTATGAGAACCCTACATGAACAATATTATTCGCATGTGTAGCTCTAAGAACGAGGCTTTCTTTTCAGTGAAGTTAGATGTCAATTATGAGTAGAAAAATAACGCTACCGTATCGCCAATCTGTGACCGACTGATATATTTTATAAATAAGAATTTTGTTTCAGAATTTTTCCCAGCATTCAAAAGAATTTAAAAAGTATACTATTAAGAAACGAGAATATCATAAAATATGAAAAAATAATTTAATCCATATCTTTGCGTTCTACAAATTTTTTCACGTATCGTGTATAACTGATCGATGCTTTATCTTTAAAATTTTCATTAATATATCAATTTGAGACTATATCAATATCTGAAAAATTGACTTGTTTAAAGAACATAACTTTTTAAACTATATTTCAACAGATTTCATGATTTATTAACACATTGTGTGCTGGTACATTTCGCAGCGGAACTCTACCTGGAGCGGGCGTTTTGTGCGTAAATTTAGTTATTTAAATCTCAATAGATCGAAAATTATTTAACTTTTATTATAAACTTTTCGTATTTTATATTGAAATATATAAACAAATACATAAATAGAAATATATAAATAACAACCATAAGATTTTTGTAAACAAAAAATATATTTTTTAGTGGATAAATTTATAATAGTATCGTAAATATGAATAATAGAATGAAAATAGAAATAGTAGTATATAGTTTTAACTGTTTCGAATTATGTTATATATAAACATTTTTACATTATAAAAAAAATGAAAAGAGCCATCATAAAATTAATGTAAAAACTAGTTTTTATTTGTCTAAATTTTTCCAGAATCTATGTAGTAGACAAGAACATTGGCTTCGTTTACTTGTATATACCGTTATTTTTGTACCCACAAACAAACCATGTTGTTACACTAACCCGTACTAGTACGTGACCCGCGCTCAAGTATCAATCGTCAGAAAACGTACTAGTACGTGTCCAGCATACAAAGTGTTGAAAAATCAAATGAAAAATATTGCTTACAGTTTTTTTTAAGCAAAAATGACGTCGTAACTCTTTTTTTTTATCATTTTTGTCGCAAAAATTAAAAAAAAATTTTTTTAAAGGCGAAAAAAATGATCTCATCTTTTAAATTATATAAAAATTTTTATTTAGTGTCAAAGAAATTCATTTACCTGGAATGTGACAAAACGCTTTTTTAAATAAATGTCTGTCATAATGCTAAACCCGTCTATGTTTGTTTATTTACCTCAATTGGAAACCATAACAAATGCTAATAATCATTTACTGTTGTACTAAAAATAAGGAAAGTCGAAGTTCAGGTAATTATATGCATTTTTAAATATACTTTTCATAAACTTAGTTTATCAAGATTGTTATGATTTTGTAAATTTGAAAGTAAGGTTTTAGAAAGTTTGGATTAAAAAAAATTGTTTACTAAGGAAAAATGAAAAATGCACTCTAAAATATAATTCGAGATTGTGTTCGATTTTTTTAGTAGGTGATTTTCTAGTAATTTGTTAAAAATATTATTTGTGCTATTAAAAAGGTAATTAAGGTCGTATCTTTAAAGTTTAACAATTTATTTCTATCTCAATATCATCAAATCTGCTTTTAAATGTTCTTCAACAATTTAGATCTTTTATATATTCTGTTTAAAAAAATCTTGGCTTTGTATTTTTTCCCCGTGCTAACTCTTTTCTATCCGAATTCATGGATTGTAACTATATTTTGTATTTGTTTTAAATTTATAAACAAATTGTTTTTCCAAAGTACAAACATAATATAAATAAGTAATAATGTTTCAACTTTTTTGCTTATTTTTAAGGAGATTTAGTATCTTTTGAACCAAAAAACCTTCATTTGATCAGCGTTTTTGCCGTTTATTATAAAATAAAAAATTATTATCGCTTTAGATTAAAATTTTTAGAAGTCATTCAGCAAGACTTTATATGAAAAATATTTAGTTTTTTCATTTCAAGTGATATATTTAAAAAATATATGTACAGCAAATATAAGTTTGCATACAAGTTAACTTTTAAAATATATAAATTAGAAGGGAAATTTCCTTATCAAATAGAAACTAAAGATCTGTATTATTATTTGAACCTTAATTATAGGAATACGAATAATATATTATAACGTAGGATAAATATGAATTTTTTTTAAAGTTTTTCACTTTAAAGTTTTTATTTTATTTATTTGTTTTTTTATTACATTTTAGTATCTTTGATTCGTCTTACGTTTCAGCTTTATAGTATATTTAGCTTCAATTTGATATTAAAAATTTAGCTTGTAATATATGTATTTTAAAATATTATCTAGCACATATGGGGATTTTCCTCTTTATGTATGTGATGTACATATTTTATGTTTATTTAAAAATATTTTACGTGAAATCAGAAAACAAAGTAATTTATCAAAGTTACGTTCTGATTAAAAAAAGGGTAAACATTTCATTGTAAAACGAGCAAAACTTTATTATATAATGAATTTAAAAGATATATAAAGTCTGCCATAATGTAAATATTTTGGTTTAAATGATATTAAGGTTTTTAATAGTTTTAACAGGATATATTATAGGTAAATGTGTTCTGATTTCGACTTCAGTTAACTAATTTATCAAGTGCGTATGGGAATATTTCTTTTTATGTATGTGATGTATATGTTTTATATTCATTAAAATTATTTTACTTGCAATGAAAAAGCAAAGATTATTGCTATTATTTTTTAATTACAAATATTTAGTACATTTTCGAAATTTATATTTTCCCGACCAATTTCTCAATGTGGGATTTTTACAATGTGGAAAATTGTTTGACGAAAAGTAAATGGTTGTATATAAAGAAGAATTCTATATCTATTATTTAAAAAGTAATAACATTTAAAATCCGTAAGGCTTAAACAATGTCATTTAGATTCGTCTATGGAATTATATTAAGGCAAGGCCCAAAATTATTGCTTCTGCTGCTTTTACGAAATCTTCCTTTTGACTTTGTGGTGTTCGAGCTAACAAAATGTAACTGTCATCTGTCTTTTAAATTTCATGGTAATTCATTTTTGTCCATAGTATAATTTGAATTAAAAATATAGATTATAATTTATTGAATTTTAGTTTTAATTAAAAATGGCTTAACCTAAAATGCAATTTTTTTAATAATTAAGAATTAGTTTTAAAAACCGTTTGTTAAACTAATACAAAGTAATTAACAACAAACGTATGTATGTATGTATGTATGTATGTATATATATATATATATATATATATATATATATATATATATATATATAATAACTATTATTAAACAAAATAAAATTTTATGAATTTATAATAAATTTTATTTGCTTAAGATATTAAATACATCATATGAAATGCTATAACATTTTCTTAATGAACAAATTTAAATAATGAATTTTACATCATGCATTATGTAGTTTTAAAAGTCTATTATTTAGCTAGATATTAAATACGATTATTATTGTTTTATATATTACTTTAAAAAATTTTTTACGCACTCATAAAGTGAAGGTATTATTAATAAAGCTTCAAATATGTGATATAATTGTTATCATGTAGGTAACTCAATTTGAGGTTCAGATTTATTTGAATATTATATAGTTTTTTTTTTTTTTCGAAAAATAAAGTAAATAACAACAACATGAATGTGTTTAGCCATTTGTGAAAAATATTCATCATGTGAATCGAAGAAAGATTTTTTTTCCTATATGAGAGGTTATTTGGCGTATAGTGTTTTCTTGTTTTAAAACTGCGATTCTTCGAATATAGTACTAAACATCATTTTCAGTTTTTCTTTCTTATTTTTCTTAGATCAGAGGTAAACAACCCGGTAAAATTGTGCAATCCATAGCGGAGTTCACGAAATTTTCAAATGTTGCTCTAATTATAGAATATATAGTATTATTTTCATCGTATTTTATTTGTTATAGATATGAATATTTATGTATAGTTATAAATGTTTAACTGAACGATAAGAATAAAATCTCTAATAAAAATGTATTGTTTAAAATTTTCACACTCTTAATGGAATTGAAAAAATAATAAAATACATTTCTAATGCAGCCCGCAAAGCCTTACAGGTGGGGTAGACTTGATTTAACCGCCCCCTATCGTACAAAAGAAAAATGTTATGTGTGTATTTGTTATGTTTACCTCCACCGTTTTGAAAGTTGAAGTCTTACCTTTATGCTTTCATTCCATGTTCTCGAGGAATGTTGTCCAGGAAAATGCTTTTGTCCCGTACTCCTGCATTATTTAGAGAACATTGCATTTGATAGGATTCTTGTCCATCCCTTTCGAAGATGAAAGCAAAAAAAAAAAGGGAAGTGCGTGTCAGATAACACCAGGTGATTGAATTGAAGCCAACAAGCCGACACACTGCGAGTCGCGTGCCTTTTCTCTCTCTTAACCGGCTAGCAAGTGATCTTCGAGAGCGAGAGCAGTTGGAGTAGATTTTTCTGCCACAAGAACCGGTTTCAGGGTCCGGTTGGTTTCTTTCGGGAGGGTCAGGATGAAGATTGGTCCGACCACGGATCATCGCTTTGGTTCAGGGGAAGGATTCTTGCCTTCCCCTTTCCCACCCTGTGTTGTTGTTACCAAATGTATTCGGGGGGAACCCTTTCACTTCTGGAATAGCCTTCGGAAATTTTTTCCCCCTCTGTGTTACCCGGCTTTCTTTCTTGCGGAATTTGAAAGTTTTTAACCCTGAGTTTTCTTGGGTAGCGAATTTTTCTGTGTATACCAGAGTTGGGAGAACCTTTTTACTAGGATTTCTTAAACTGTGCTTCTGCAAAGAGATAGGACACAATTGATTTTAATTATTTGTTTATCAAACATATTTTGTTTTAAAATTAAAAATATTTTTCACGAACCAAATAGGACAATTTTTTTAAAAATATTATAACTTTTTATTGAATTTCTATTTCGAAAAAACAAGTAAAAATTTGTAACAAACATAATAATGTTAAATCAACAAATTGGGGTTCTGCAATATTTGCCCCATTTATATTTCTGAATTCTTTTTTTTTCTTAATATTTTCTTTCATATGTATGTTTTATATTAACAAAGCAAAATTTTCGATGAAAATTTAAACAGTGTCCTGATAGCTTAAATACAAGTTTCCTACCGACCTGGGAAATCAGTCATATTGTAATATTGTCATATTGTAAGGGAAAGTCTTGGAAAATATAGAATATGTATCAAAAGTCAGTAAAATTTACAAATATTTTCTAAATGTTACGTTAGATCTCTAAATAAAATAAAGAACTAAATTCCTTGAATTAAAAAAATGTATCGTAAAGGTTTAATTTATGTAAAAGTATAAGCATGTTAGGTTTTTCTTTATAAATGCATAATAGATTTACTTTAATTTGTATTTCAAAGGAAATATTTTGAAAGTTATTCAGTGTAATATAATACACACATATATAAAACTTTTCATAAATTATTTTACTACATTTTGTTGGATTTATTTTTTTAAGCTGCTTGCTATAAGTTTATTTTGCGTTAATTTTAAAAATATCCTTATAAAAACTATTAGAATATACTATTTTTAATATTGGTCGCCTATACGGCGCTATCTCAATAAAATAGCCAACAAATTCTGCAACGTTGTATGGGTGGCTGTTTAATAGACAATTAACCCCAAGCTTAATAAAATAAAATAATTTATATTCGTCATGCGATATGTGAATATTTTTTAAGCCCAAACCCAGTGCTTCGAAAGTATTAAATTTAATTAACCTTTATTTTATTTTCTAGAATACGTCTGATCAACCCAAAAGAATTGAGCCGCATTAGCAAAACGTTTCAAGGTGGCATACAAAATTTCTTACTTATTAGAATTGGGGGAATTCAAAGTCATTGAAAAATTGATTAAATCATTTAACTATTAAAAAAACGTTCATAATATAAAAAAAACCCGGTAAAAATAAATATACGAGTATAATGAAACAAAAATTCCTAAACAACTTCAACGCAAGTTATATTTACTCTCGAATTTTGTTTGTCAAAAATATTTAAGGCACTGTCACTGATATATATATATATATATATATATATATATATATATATATGTATGTATGTATATATATATATATATATATATATATATATATATATATATATATATATATATAAATATTTCAAATATTTTATACTTGAAACTGACTATTAAGGTTTTCTCTTCACGATGAAAATATTTAAAGTAAGGAGAAAAATAGTTAGAACATGCATAATAGTATAATAAAAGAATTAACCTGAAATTTTTGAATTTCGGAAAAAATAACCCACTCTGTAGTAGTGGTGGGTTGCATTTGTCCCTATGCACTCTCTTTGGAAGAGCTGCTGCCATGTTAGTTATTGTTTGTATCTTGAGATTTTCCCTCCAATCCCCAAACGTAACGTTCCTGTTTGACGTCTTTTGATGGGTGCCGCACCTTCCCTGTCCCCCCCCCCTTTTTTTAAGCGTAGAATTTTTTCTGACGAAAGCATTTACTTTGTTCTCTATATTTTGTTCAAAAACATTTTCTTTTGTTGGGAGCGAAAAAGCCATGAGAGCCTGGAAAGCTGATTATTATTTAAGTTATTAGAATATCTCGTTTTTCACATACTGTATACTTTACTGACAATTAGTTCCCGTATGACGTACAGAAAGTATCCTTTTGACATAAATTGCCCTTTTTAAAAGATTAGCCCTCGTGTAGCAAACTGTAGTCCACAGCTCTCCGAACCAAACCCTTTTAAAAGAAATGTGAAACACCACCCAAATGATATACCTCACTTTTTCTCCTCACTTTTACATCCTCACAGATATACCCAAACCTCATCAGAAATTCAAACAGAAGCCAACTTCGGGGAAACTTGTGACTTCAACCACTGTAAAGAAGTAACAACTGTTTCTTTTCATTTCCACTTTTTTTGAAAAGTAAAACTGTTGTAATTTTTTTTCTCTGTATTTGCTTGATAACACACATGAAGGGAATCTAAAAATGCATAATCGACCGATCCGGGACAGAGAACATTAATGTTACGGTCTGTTATTCCGTTAATGTATTGTCATCTTATCCATAATTTTAAGCTCGAGTTGTCACGTACTTGCACTTGGACGTGCATTACATTAGCCATAGGGGGAAATTTTTCCACTGAATTTTGATAGCGATAGACGGTTCGTGGCGTACGTAAAATGCCTCTCGAAGGTGATAGATTTTTTCGTTTGCTAAACGGCTTTTTGCATTTTTCATAGAATACTTATTTTTAATACCTATTTTTAATTACATTTCCCCTTATTATAGTATTTATTATTGTAATTCGTAGATATTAAAATATTTGAATTAACAATTTCATCCTTTTTTCCTCTTTATAAATGAGGCAAAGAAAAGTAAACCAAGTCTATTTGGAATAGTTCTCAGAAATTAAGTTTTAAAGTGTCTGAATGATAATTACTTACTGGAAATTTATCTCTCTCTTTTTTTATAATTAGGCTTAGTAACTAGCGTTTTTTCTTATATAATTATATGTACATGCATGTCAAATAACTCGCAGTTAAAGGGACTAGGAACTTTCGAAATGACAGAATTCGACCAAAACTGTAAAATGTTTTTTTATTCTGAAAAATCAGGTATGCGCTTCATTATCAAAAGATTTTTTTTGTTAAAATGATTATTTTACTCTACTGAAACCTGTTTTTTTGTCTTACACCCTTATTAATTTTTTGTTCTGAAAAATCAAGTTAGGTAAGCGCTTTATTATCAAAAGATATTTTTAGAATAGCAAAATTATTTTACTGTATTGAAGCCTGTTTATTTTCATACACCCTTATTTTATTTTATACTGTTACTGATTTTTTGTTTTGAAAAATTAATTAAGATATGCGCGTTATTATCAAAAGACAATTTTTGAATAATAAAATTATTTTACTGTATTGAAACTTGTGTATTCTCATACATCCTTATTTCATTTTATACCTTTATTGATTTTTTGTTTTGAAAATCAAGTTAGGCATGCGCCTTATTATCAAAATGACATTTTTAAAATAACATGATTATGTTACAATACTGAAACCAGTTTATTTTCATACACCCTTATTTATTTTTTGTTCTGAAATATCAAGGTAGACATGCGCAACATTTTCAAAAGACATTTTTGGAAAAACATGATTATTTTACTGTACTGAAACCTGTTTTTGTCATACATCCTTATTTAAAACTTTTTA
Source organism: Pardosa pseudoannulata (assembly GCA_032207245.1). Classification (NCBI taxonomy): domain Eukaryota; kingdom Metazoa; phylum Arthropoda; class Arachnida; order Araneae; family Lycosidae; genus Pardosa; species Pardosa pseudoannulata. Next base: position 128,724,039 of record CM063501.1, read on the forward strand.
AAAAAATTTTCAATTTGGCAATTTTCCTTTCAAATTAGTAATTTCAAAAGGTTTTAGACGCACTACTTTTATATTTCTTACTAAAAATTTGGGCATTGAGTGTTAATATGTTTCTCTTAAAATTGGGTATACTTCTTGAACTCGCAAGCTAAAGTTTCAGAAAATTTAATACTGTTCAGCACCAGAAAATAATTTCTAAAATATTATATAACTTGAAATAATTGTTATATAAAAAATATTTAACTTAAGTAAAAATCGTTACCCAATTTTATTTGTATAGAAATTGAAAGATAAAAGGAAAATATTTAAAAACAATTGGTTTGTGTGCCATTTTTATAGAACGACTCAATTTTTAACCAGTAAACTTTCTTTTTAATGAAACATTATTTTCATATAGCTTTTATTGTTTTATATGTTTTATGTAAAGACATTAAATATTTTCATTGTAAGAATATTTGCTAAACTTTTAAAAACGGGATTCACGTCCCTTGCACCCTGAACTAGGGATGCAATTGATGTCAATGTGGCCGGATAACGTGTACCGGATATATGGCCAGATTTTCAGCCGGATATCTGGCCGGATGTCAGTATGTTTCCCACTTTTTCTCTTTAAATTTATTAAAAAAAATTAGCTTTATGTACTTTATTTTTGCAACCAAATTGTAGTATTTTTCTCAGCTTTTATATTTTTTTATCAGTCAACTCTTTGTACTATAATTTATTTTAATGTTTTTCTTTATTTTAAGTTTGAGTACTCAATATCTTAATTCGACATTATTTAATTAGAAAAATCAAATCTGAATAAAAGCATTTTTAATAGTTTTTTACCTTCCGACTTTCATGGTTCTTACGTTTATGAAAAATTTCAAGAACA
>CM063501.1:128729912-128749912 GCA_032207245.1 Pardosa pseudoannulata
CTAAATTGTAGACTCTTGCCACTAAATCGGTTTTTTCCCATCCACTGAGACTCGGTAAGACTGTAAGGAACTTAAATATGAACAGCAAGCAATTGAAAAATAAATAATGGAACGTGAAACCTGTACAAAATTGCATGTATCTGCTTTGCGGCATAAATCTTAGATTTATCAAAGTGGTCACCTAGTTCCTGACCGGAAAAGCCTGAGAAAATGACTTCAATTTGAATATATTTTTATCATGAAAATTGTAACTATTTCTTATAATATTCTTCACGATAAATTGTTATTAAAAAGCATTATGAACTCCCTAGATAAGTAAGTATTCTTTTTCTACTAAATTTCGAGTTATATTTTATTTAATTTGCAGCTGTTCTATAGTTATGCTTGACCTTTTTATAAATTTTAAGTAAGTAAAATGTCATTATTTGCCTACCTGCCAGTTTTTACCAATTTGCTGTAAAATCGACGGATTTTGATTTTACCTTACGGACTTAAATTGACCGAGAATTTTTACGGTTTTTGGGTACCATGAAAATCAAAATCAATATTTCGATAAGAGAGCATTAGATTTTTCAATATAGTAATTTTTGAAAATTAAAAGTTATTTGATTTTAGCAAAAATTTGCATAAGTAATAATAAATATGTATAAATACGCTTCTTCAGCACGTTTAATATGTATATTCTTTGATAGAAAAATATTGTAAACTTCTAAATAATCATATTTAAGAGTATTTTTCCAGAGGAAATATTTTTTTTTCTTTCAAAAATGAGTATTTTTTTTCCAGTAAAATATTTAAAAATCAAACATAATTGCCTAAGTACTGTATTATCATTGCATATAGCATATTTATGCTAGTAGTTAATTGTGAATGATTTTAAAAAATAGAATACCACACACATAAAAATAAATTAATCTTATTTATTAAAATTTAAACGAGTATGGCCACAATGAGTATTAATAATCAGCATCATGATCTTTCACTGTTCTTATCTGATAAATATTTTATTTAAAATAAGTTAATTTTGTGTTTATATAGAATCAGATTTAGTTGAAAAATAAGCTAGTATATTTTATTATATATAATGAAGTCATAAAGATTTTATTAATTAAATTTTCCCGAGGAAGGAAAAAATACAATTAACTAATTAATTACAATTACTTATGCCATTAAAATTCAACCAACTCATGTTTCGTAAAAAGTTTTACTGATGCTTATTTTTAAAAGTTGACGTGTGTGCATGTGTTTTCAAAGAGAGCTCAATCACAATTCTTCACAAATAATATAAAATTAAATATTCTTTTTCTCACTTAAAAAATAGTCAAGCTTATCCTTGTTGATTTTTACGCTCTATTACGTGGTAAAATATGTTTAAATAAGTTTTGAAATGTAAACCATTTAAAAGTGAAACAATTTTGCCCAGTTGAAACCAATACGGCCGTCATCCAACCACCTTGCTGTCATTTGTGTGAGGCATTTTTGTGGAATAAAATAGTAAGGGACCTATGAATAAATATATTTAAAAATTTACTGGATTTACTTAGATGAAGTGAAAAATAAAATTATTTGCAAGTGTAATATTCAGAAATTCAGGTTTCTTGTGATGGATATTGGTGTCATTTTAGGGATCACCTAATTCCAGAGCTACTAGTTCTCTAATAATTTTTTTATACGATTAGTTAATAATAAATGATTTCTCGGTCGTTCGGGGGATAATCTATCAGAAAGAATCAAAGCCCAAAAAATGGTTTGGTTTGGAACACTACGGTCTGCTTTTTGCATCACGAGGACTAATGAGACCGGGACCTACGGCTTAAAGCCGATTCCAAATGGCTACAAGTATCCATGCTACAGTGGGATACGAACCCACGCACTCGAGTACCAAAGATTAGAGCCCTAACCTTTCCCTAACAAAATGACTTTAGTTGTAATACATTTTTAACTTGCAAAAATTTAGAAGAGTACAACGTGCCACTAGGGCTATTGAAAAACAAATAATACAGCATAACTTGTACAAAATTGCATCTGTATCTCAGTGTCGTAGTTAAAAAAAAAAATTCTGGGGGAGGGACACAATTTCAGATAAAAGTATTACATCTCGTAAAAAATTAAAGCTTCATTACTATTGATGAAATATGTATGTGTGTGTGTATATATATATATATATATATATATATGTCAGGATTTAAAACATAGAGTAATTTAAGAGATTTTAATTAGGGATTATTTTAATGGGAGTAACGCGCCTCGCGTTACTAGTCACATAAATACGGCTCACGCGCAGTGATATTAGCAGAGAGCGATAAGCAATTACTATAGTCGGACCTTTTGGCTCTCGAAGTAGTGAATACTGCCTTTGTTTGCAGTTGGGCGCCAGAAAAGAGACCCCATGTTGAGTAACGTGTGAGATGGATTAATAAAGAGAAGAAAATAATGACTTGAGTGTGGACTGATTCATATATTGACCAGTGTGTTACTCGGACCGTGTCATATATATATATATATATATATATATGTATGTATATATATATATATATATATATATATATATATATATATATATATATATATATATATATGTATGTATATATATATATATATATATATATATATATATATATATATATATATATATATATATTCTAAATGTTGCATTAAGAGGAACTTCAGCTTTTAAACCTTCAAAATATAAAAAAAATAAATTATATTTTTCAACAACTTGGAACTTTTCTGATTTTAATGTAAATTAATATAGACTTTAAGGAAGAATATTTTATGGAAGAAAATAGGATTAATTTTTATTTAGTACTACCTACCTTGTTAGTACACACGCATAGCCAAAATTTCGGTGGAAGTCCAAATCTCTTATCCCCCGCTCTGCCTACGTTCCTGTATGTGCTAAACGGCTGTAAAATATAGATTAATAAAAGTGGTCTCCCAGCTTTAAATCAGAAAAGCCTAAGAAATTGCTTTAATTTTAAATCTAGTCCAGACATATAAAACAAATTCAGTTTAAATTGTCTCTACGTTATATAAGATCTTATATTGCTTTCAGTTCGTCCGATTATGTATATAGCTAAACCTCGTTGTGACATCGTCATCCGTTTCTAAATCAATTTGACATGATTGCTAGTTTGTCGGTATATCGAATTATATCTATTGATGTAGATGAAATTAATCATGCACTTATAACTTAAACTGCAAACTACGTGAAGTTAGGTATTTACAAACTTTTATATACAGATATTGAAATTTTAGTGTAATTTAAATTTATTTAATTACTTTTTGAGACAAAGGTGTTTTAAATTATTAGTTTGCAATTTCTATAATAGTTTTCGTCGTTTTTTCTTCCCCCCCTCACTAAGTACAAATAAAAATCTTTTCCTCATTTTCCAATTAGAGTAGCCTCTTTCTGAAATTCGTAGTCATTCCTTATATGAAAATTCTTCTTTCTTTTACTCCTTTATTTTCCATTAAACAAATTTGTAATTGTTGACGAATTTGGATGAAATATGATATATTTAAGTTTTAAGGCACTTTCTAAATCATCCAAAACACATTTATTTCCAGTGTTGTTCTTATTATTTTCTTATCCTCCCCTTTTTCTATCTATGTTATCTATCTAGCTTTAATTTTTTCATTTTGCTAATCATGTTAACTGCTTCATTCTACTTAAAAAAGATTGATTGAAACTACTTCAGGCTTATTTTTTTATACATGAAAGTAGTTATTTATATACAAAGGATTTTTCTTTTCATGCATTTAAAGTAAAGTTTGTACATGCATGCTCTGCACAGATCAATTAATATTATTATATGCACGAAAGCAAGAAGATAAATTTTGAAATGTAATATAAAAAACATTATGTTCAAACCTTTATCCGCATTTGTAGTTATGTGTATGCGCACCGAAAGTACTGCTAAATTTGTCGTGTGACCAGTTTTATATTTCATAGATATGCTTTTACTGTTTTCATGGTTGAAAACTGTCTTTCAACACTTGCAGTGGAAATTAGTACTGTACTCAAAATTTAATGAGTTTAAAAAAATCTTATAATGCATGTGTTAAAATACCCCCTTTTTTGAGAGGGGAAAGATTAATTGAAATATTTTATTTATTTATGCAATATATTTAGGAGCTAACCGATTTTTATATCTCTTATATATCCAAGCACAATCAGCCAATTGGTGCAAGACCATTACCGGTAAAGAAGCACAATGCACTTGATAACTAATAACTTCCATTTCCAGCTATCTAGATGTAACCCCCTCGTTGTCGTGACACCGAAGCTTAGTCTCTTTCCAAAATTAGCTTTTAGTTATATTAATCTTTCTGTGGATATATTACTTGTCGGACAATCTCTTTATTTGCCGAAATCTTTCTGACAAGCGTGACGTACCGTGAAGCGAGAAGCACTTGTCGAAGCACCCATTTTTAGATTTGCTGCTGTTAATATCTTGTTCATACTTGGATGCTAAGGAGAGGAAAGCGCGTGAAACCGTATTCAGCCGGATATTATGATTGAAATTGTAGTTTATGCTGTTTTCTTAGAAGGCTTTCAATTTTCCTGAAATCTCTAAAAATAACCCTGACATTCACATGATTTTTCGTTTTTATTTCTATTGACATACAGTAGTTGTCGACCGGTTTTCTATACTCTCCCCCCTTTTTTAAAAAGGCGATAAACATTTATTGAATCTTACCGGAACTCTTCTGAGTGAATTCGCCTTAATTTCTTTCATTTTTTAAGTATTTTCTTTTTTTTTTTTAAACAAATCACAGACTGGGGCACTTATGATGAAAAATTCATATTCGTGAAAAGAATTAGTCATTTTTACTTTTAATCTCCCAATTTTTTTTTTAAATTTTTATGCATTACAACTATTTTCCTGTTTTTTTTAATTTAAAGTTTAAAACTCATGTAAAAACGAATGAAATCTTAAAATTCTACATTTATATATATATATATATATATATATATATATATATATATATAAGAAATGACAGGTTCTGGTATTTAATTAATATTTCCTGCAAATAAAATGAACTTACCAGTTTTTTTTTTAATCTTTAAATTTCTCTTTTTTATGTGTTTTAACTCGTAAATTTTTGCATTTACATTTATGGTTTAAACTTCTAAAGGAAGTTCATTAAATATAAAAATTCTTCCTAGAAATAATTTAATAATTATTTGTTGTTTAATGCTTTTTCCTTTCTTTAAAATCACTGATCTTAACCCTTTGCCTTAAAACAACGTATGGGAGACGTGATCGTGCTGCTGTGTCTAAAATGAGAACCTCGTATCCCACACGTGATGATTCTTTCTGGCCAAAAGTGAAAAGCTCGTATCAAACATGTTATTGTTTATAGGCGATAAAGTTTTTGTTTTTTCGTTATAGTTTATTACAGTTGCAATATATGAGTTGATCGTTTATTCTTAGGCGTAATTGCAATAGAATATTATATTATATGCAATAAATAATTAACTATTGGTGCTTAAAAAATTCTTAAAAAAATCTAAAAATTTAACCTAATGGCAAAAAGGAAAATTGATACTAATAATAACGGTGCTGGAAAGTGTCCTGATTACACCTTAGAAACTGAAATAGATACCGATTTGGATACATTTGAATATAGCGTTGTAGTTTTTTTTTTTTTTAAAAACATGTGCAAAATTTAGTTAGTGATGAAAACTGCTTCTGGTCACGACGCATAAGAAAAGCTTTCATCGAAAGTGGCATACACAATCGTCGCTTGATTCGTAAGGCAAGAGATTAAACATTATTTTAATGTAATATGTTTATTAAGACCTAAATGAAAAATGTAAAATATATTTATTTACCAGTGAGGTGGTATAACCTTATATATGTAGTTTTGTGGTGATCCGAATATTAACTTATGGGTGAAAGTGGAAAAGAGTCACGGAAGAAATGTGTGATAACAGTTGTTGGTAATTACAGAGTTTTGACAATGTTTGTAACGCAAGGCTAGTACAACCTTTTATAATCGAAGTCAATTAGATCCTTTTCACAAACCATCCCAATAAAGGTAAAACTTATAGATTGCAGATTAAATCTGTTATAAAAATTCAAACACGAATTCTTAATAAAAATATTAAGATAAATTAATATGGTGATATTATTTCTATCCTCCTGTATTCTATATCTAATGTTTTATTTCATGTTATTTAATCTGATGTTTTCTAATATTTTACTTAAATTTAAAACCATTTTGATTATTCTTGATTAGTTTAAGATTTTCGATGTTTGAAAATATACATTGTAGTACATAAATAAATTTAACATTAAAATATTAAATTTATTTTTTATTGTAAAATAGCTTTAAGTACCGTTGGGTATAACATTTAAAAAGAAACAGCGATTTTCTACTAAAATATAGATTAAAATATTTTTCATACGGCATTCTTCCAATTTTTCCATTTATGAAGTTTTAATAATTTGGTGCTTTGGATAACTTCTTATTAGGTTCTACTGTGTAAATATATTTATACAGTGTGTGTGTACATTTTTAACTGCTTCATGCTATGAGGCGTTTGCACCTCATATATCCATCAATGAGAATCCTAATGAAGGACATCAACCCCAAAAAGGAACAATGCAGGAGGAGCAGTTATATAGCTTGCAGATAACGAAACATCATCGAGATAAGATGGACTACAATGCAATTTTTCAATCGCTATATATCATCCAGTGTGAGGGTGATTATATCGCCAAGGACAATCACGACGGTAAGGTTATAGGTAAAATGGGGTGGAGTTCGGAAAGTGAGAAGTATTCTTTTAAATTTCTTTTCATTACTGCCACCCGAAGAAGGTCATGATCGAATAGAAAATTTTCTTTACTTCTTCAAGGCTATTAGATATTCTTACGGCCCTCGTAGTGTTCAAGTTAGATATCCGGTACAATTTCATTGTTTCTTAACATCTAGCTAAATATCCAAAAGAAATTTTGCAATAAACGCGTCGCTTTATTTGTAAAACAAGGACATTTTATATGATCTTGGGCTTCAAATCTGGTAGATTAGTTTAGCTAAAGTCTAGCAGATCTATCAATATTAAATTATTTTTCATGTATGTGGTTATAATTTTTATTTTGTTTCAGTTGCTTTTCTTGAATGTAAATCTTAATTAAAAAATTTGTCCACTCTGTTATTAATTGTCGTATTTGTTTGAACTAAATTTATTGTAAGTAGCTTTGCTCAAAATCAGTAGAATATAGCATATTAGGTTACTATAAATAGGTCTTTTTTTTCCTCATGACTGAATCATTAACGTTAAATTAGTTCAATATTACCCTTTGACTATTTTATCTTACGATGAAACTGTTAAACATTAAAAATAAATTGATCGTATTAAATAATTTTTCTCTTGGAATTGCCATGTTTCGGTTCCCGTTTCGAGAATCATGGACTTGATCGACCTTCGTACGTCTACTTTGATTGCCATTACACATTTATACTGCTACTAAAAATTTTGCTATTTTTATAATGTATACATCTTTTATACTGTTTTCTGCTTTTATATTTACTTATGTAGCATAGTTCACCACTCTAAGTTCTTGTTTTTGCTTTAATATTTATCGATGATTCGTTTATAATTTTTTTCTGTTCATATTACATCCTTCTCATTTATTATGTGTTTATTACGTGCTGTCTTTTCAGAATCTAGTGTCAATAAACGGAAATAAACCAGTCGTTATCTTGAATAACGACACATTTAGCTAGATTTTTTTAATTGTTCATGAATTAATCGGGATAAAACAGGTTAAAGAGAGTATTTTGATTTTAATATTTTTTGTGTGTGTGTCAGTTAGTGAATTTTTTTTATATAGCTAGTTTTGTATGAAAGTTTTTTAGATATGTATCAAGCTTAAGAAATTCCGACTAAATTTCTTTTTCTCTGCAACTTTTATCTCCCGTTATGAAAAATTATGTATACAAAGATCTTTTAAACGATTTTTTTTTATTTTCCTGTCTCTTAATGCAATTGATAAATCCTGGGTTTTGGGTATCTTCTCGTATGATTCATGTTTTATCTCATACAGACAACAACTCTTCAAGGAAAGTTCCACCTCGAAACACTGCTATTCTAATTGAAAAAATTCTTAAAGTGTAATTGTGTATTAAAATCTCTTTGTCTTTGTTATCACTGCATTCATTGTGTAAACGATTGTCTTCACCTTGGTATCGAATAGGATGTTCTTTCGAAGAATCGGGTATTGTATCATTTTCACTGAGGTATAACTTAGAAGGTCGTCCTGAGCAAGGTACCGTTAAATATTTCTTTTTACGCACATAGTGAGGAAAAAGAAAGATTGATTGAAAACGTTTGAAATCTGAAAAATGATGGTACGTTATTGGAAAAATTTGAGAAAATTTACGTTATATTACCAGAATATTTAATTCTATATGCTAATGTTTAACCTGTTGGCTGCAAATTATATTCTGCTTAAAATATAGTTCATTGTGTATCACATGTTATGTAAAAGCATCTAAAGTATTAAATGTGTATATCATATGTGATGTACAGGACAGGCAAAGTTAATATAGTTTTTAAAACTTAGCTATTGAATTTTATAGATCCACTATCTGCCGGCAACTCGAATTCTTCCCTATTACTACATTACGACTTTTTAAGTGCCATACTTTAAATACAAAGAGGGCAAACAGAGAACAATTGTGGGGATACATTCCTGTGTATGGAAACGATAGTTAGCAGACAACATTAACTCATTTATAAGTAGAACAACTATACTTCGGCTATACTCATAGATCTGAAACTTTGCACGATTTAAACGATAAAGGTTTTTAAATTCCTGCACGTCTACACATTTGCTTTTATTCTGGAGGTGTAATGGGTACAGCATGTGGGTTTTCGGTATGAGACAATATTGAAGAATATCCCATTTCTTTGCATGAGATTGATTGACTGATCGCCAGGACCGCAACCTACCCTCAAAAGGGCATTATGGTTGTAAATGCCTTGGTGGCCTAGTATATCCACATCCACAGCCGAACTTTATTTTGGACATTATTTCTGATGTTTGTATATACTACTTCCATATTTCAAGATTTACATCAATAGATTCAATTTGAAATCAGCTTAAATAGTTTATACTTTTGTTATATTTTTCAAGCATATATTTCACTATTTCTTTAATTTTTTTATATATTTTCCATAATTAGCATAGTTCTTTCCATGAGAATGAAGGGCTTTTCTTATGTTAACATGATTACTAAGTTTAGTGTTATTCTTTATTTACTGTCTTAAGTAACCGACAGTATAAGATGCATTGCAAATACGAAACCATATATTTATTTCTTTATGGGAAACAATATAAATATTACGTGGTGTTTTTATATGTGGATCTCTCTGGGTGTAAAATAACACACGGGATATTTTTCAGATTTTCAGGATATCACAGATTCTTATCTGAACGCTTTTATATAGATAACTAAATCGTAGCACATTTGTTAAATTTGGTTAGGGAATAAAATAAGTTTATTCTTTTAAAATGAAAAGTTCTTGATAGCTTTTGCGAGTTTCTCTCTGAAGCTAACACGGGTGTTTTAGAACAGAGAGGTTGGATTAGAAAATTAAAGATTAGAACAGAAACTAAAACAGAATTATTAGTTATGGTATGGAAAATCGGTATATTTAAACTGCAAGGCGTTTTCTTCCAATTGCCCGTGGGAAGAAGCTTCTTAGTCAATATTTACCACTTCAGTTTTAAATGGAATATATTTGTTCATAGATGAGCAAATGTCCATTTTTATAAAAATAATTAGAATGTATTAGCGCGAATTTGAAATTAAAGTTTACATTTTTTTTGCAAGTCTGGGAGCATACGCATGCTCAATGCATTGGATGATTTTCTCTGTATATCACGATATTCAATCTCCGTATATGTTTACTTTTCACTTGAAGAGTTTATGCTGAGCACAACGCTCTGTTTCTAGGTGTTTTGTGAAAGTTTATTTTTAAAATGGTTACGCCACATTGAGCGCAAACCTATATTAGGTGATGGTAATTGTTTCTTTCGAGATGTATCATTTTTTATTCAAAATATAGAAAATATGCATCTTCAGCTTAGACTGCAAACTGTACCTGAAGTCGTGAAATGTTTGCAGTTTTATGAAAATTCTATTGTTGATGAGTCTTATAGATTACTAGTTTGAACTTCAGAAGATTATACAAACTTGCTATTTATTAATCGATGGAGAATATTCTGGGGTAATGCTTAAAAAGAGAGGGTACCTCTTGGCAAATTTGGCGAAATTATTGGCGATGTTTACTAAACCAAATGGTAAACTAAACTAACTATTAATGGTTCACTACATCAAAGTTTGAAGCATTGCGTGAATTTAATATACAAGAAAAAGGTTTCTCAAGGAGAGTTGAATACCAATATAATATGAATCAAAATATATTGTGTGGATACGAAGAGATCAGGAGAAAATGTTAGGCTACCATGCGTAGAACAATTTTTACTTAGATGATTATGCAAATTTGCTATTGATGAAGGAAAATATTTAGAAAGTGTAGGATTTAAATGACAGAACAAAGCAATTTCCTCTCCATTAATATAATGAGGGAAATATTCACCGTCATATTTTGTCCGGTAATAGTAATTTTTAAAGAGGTGAGATAAATCAAAATGAATATTAGAGGATTGAATGACTTTAATTTTTAAGAATTTCTGAAATTACTTATGTGCATTAGTTATCTGGACTTTAAACTAAAAGGAATTAAGCATATTATACCATAATTACTTCTATTAATTACTGTGTTTTTTATATATTAATCAGTTTCTATGCATATATATATATATATATATATATATATATATATATATATATAATATATACACACACGCACGCACATATACACATACATAATGGATGTTTTTACCCGCTACAAATTTAATAGTTATAGCCATGTTGAAGAAATAAGTCATTAGGCATGAAATAAAACAGAAAAATTTCAAATTAAAATGTTGAGTTTATTGAGACAATCCGTCTTTGGCGCTCTGCCGCCAAAACTTTTTATATTCGCTTATACATTGCCGTGATAGTTCAAGGGAGCCAGCCATTCAGAAGTGTTAAAGAGAATATCACGTAGACTAACATCGAAACTATATTACGTAAGTAGTTAAAATTTACTAAGCAAAGTCTTTTGCTTATCGTGGCCGCCAGACGATAAAATTGGCGAACGATCTTCGGAGGCGGTTTTTTTAAAGATCAAAGGCAGCGAGATGCGCAATAAGTGTAGTTATGGACGAATCAATCTCATTTAGAGCGTAAAACAGAACCATCGTATAACATAGAATAACATTATATTAGGCTACATTATATGAGATTAATTGACTAAGCAAAAATTAAGTTGGTGTTCTCGTTGCCGCCATAGGTTATCAGAATTAAAAAAGAAGCAAACACATTCGACAGTTGTCCTTTTAGATATAGAATTGCCGAAAATTTTTTTTAGAATGTAATTATAATTAAGTTGGTTAGTTTGGTTAAAATATCATTTCACACACATGCGCACAAACACTCACACTCACATATATACTAACATAAATACAAGAAATTTCATGGAGTTATTAGGAATAGTTTGTAAGATTTACTAATAATATGAAATAGGAGAATAACATTTTAAAATTTTAAATGATATCAAACATCATAGATTAATTAGCTAATCAATTCACTATAACTTTCGTTCCATTTGAAGCAAAATGAATGGAATCAAAATTCGTAGGAACGTTTTTAATGCAATATATTGAAAATCGGAAAATTTTGTAGGATAAAAAATTTGAAGGTTTGGTTGTCCTCAGAACTTTTAAACACTATTATGACCATCTGTTCTATTTTTGTTAAAAACTTGTTTTTCCTTGTTTCATTTACAAAAATTGGAAATTTTATGATAATCGTTATTACAAATGATTTATTCCATTATTTATAAGGCTGAGCTCTGATTCTCTTTTACTTCACCCGATTTTTTAAAATAAGATTTCTTGCAAAATAAAATTTAAAAAAAAAATTTTTTTTTTGAAAATGGGTCAAACATAATTGTTTCTAAGGTTTTATTTTTAAAGTAGCCGCTACCCGTGTAGTTTATATTTATTAAAATTAGTTTTTAGATTATATTGCACAAACACAATATTTATACGGTGCATGTTTATAAGTGCTTTTAAACTCTAATTTTTTTTTTCATTCAAGATGAAAAAAAGTCTTTAAAACTACTCTTTTTATATGAAATTATGCAGTACTGCGATGATTATTATCGCACATTTTTATAATTGTATTAATATCAAAGCCATTTGATAATAAATTAAAACTCTTTTTCATAATATCTGTTTATTGCAAATATGTGTTTTAATTCGATTGCTATTGTAGTCTTTATTTTTATGTACTATTTATGGGTAACCTACTTCATGGTGTAAATCTAAATTTTTTATTGTTATTCTATGTTGCCATTTCACATTATAAGGAGAATTTGGGAATACAGTGACTATTCAGAAAGTTTACTTTATTAACGCTGCATCAGTGGATGTATTACTCAAAAAGATTTAGAATAAAACGAAGACACAATTGTAATAACTAAATCTGTGTTATTATGATGTTGTGATATTAGGTGATTTTTTTACCTTGTTAGTAGAATAAATGTTTTAGAATACTCTTAACAAGTCGTAAAATTTGAAAAAGCAGTAAGTGTGTTTTAGAAGCTTAAGTAGTGCATTGCATAAATATGACATAGAATAAAAACAATATAGAATGTAATAAATAACTAAATCTAAACTTCTATGATGTCATCCCAGTAGTTGCTTTTTTCTACCCTTAGTCCTTTGTTTAATTCCTGCTACCTGAATATTAACCATGTAACATTATAAGAAATTTCAGAAATAAAGCAACTCATTTTCGTAAAACTAATGTCACACTGATTTAAATTTTAGTTTTTATCGTGAAATATAATCTATAGAAATAAAAGAATTATATTTGCTGTCTGACTAATAGAAAAGCTCCTAAATGTTTTTGGTAGGTCCTTCAAAAGGAATGAATTTATTGATAAATAAAAGTATTACTCACGTGACATAAATGTAAACCGATTACCGATAAAATAAAATTGGCATCTAAAAATAGAATAAATGAATTGCGCAACTGCATTCAGTGTGAAAGAAATATACCAAATTAAAACTGATGAAATTAAATAAGTAAATTTGGTCAAAAAGCAAGAATTTTATTACCCGAAGACACCATTTAAACACTATCAGATACACTAAAGTACTTAATTTTTTTTTATAATTTTAGAATGTGATTAAAAAGAAATTGAATCAAATAAAAAAATAAGTCAAACAAGTTAAGAATTTACTAAAAGTTATAGCGATTAAAAGCGTAACATTAATTTAATTATACAATTAACGGCACGAAATTCCGTAAGATTGGTTCCAGCCGTTTCAAAATCATAGTGAATATACACGCACACACATAATTTTGTATACATGTAAATGGAAAGAAATGTTTCTTTAGATGATTTATTTTTAAGTTAATGTTATATGTTTTTATTGTATTGTATTTTGTTATGAGTAAAAAAAATTATAATTATTTCCGTTTCAGGTAAGTTGCAAAGTTTGAGAAACTGTATCCCTAGTAGAGTAAGTTATATGTATTTTTTTTTTACCTTATGACGTAAATTCAAATAGTTTACGAATAAAGAGGAGCATTAAAAAAGTACTATATTGGGATAATATACTGTAAAAGAAATAAAATACAATTATAATTAAATCTTTAAAAAAGTAATGATTTAAGTGTATACATGTTATAAAACTAAATATTGTATTTACTAAAAAAATCTTGAAAACAATATTTAATTAACAAGTACAAAAGTTAATTCCTCACAGTAATTTTGTAAAACTTGCAATATGTAATTTGAATTTATGACAAAATTGAGTTATAGATACCTCCCATCCCATACTTCAATTAATTTAAAGATAGTTGTTAATTTTTAGAAACTAGTATTTCCAAACATATTAGTATCTTTAAAAGTTGTTGAATTGTTGAATAATATTTTTCACTAAAACTGAACACGATACAATTCTTTGTTGATTTAAAGATTTATGTTTATTGGAACACCTCGTGATCGTAGTGTCCGGCAAAAATATAATGTAATTTGGGATTAATTATTTTTTTAAAGCAATCAGGTTATTTTACTATATCTTTTGGGAGTAATTTTTTTTTCTTTATTTATTAAACTTTCAAAATTGATGGATGAATCTTAAGGTGATCATGGACGTTGAAAAGTGGTTTTGAACATTATTAACTTAAAGTTATGAAACTTTGTAGACATATTTATTAAAGAATAACTAAGTAAATCAGATTGGGAAAAAATAAAATAGTGAGAGAAAGAGATATTTTTTAAAATTTCAATTTTTAAAAATATTTTTTTTTAAATGTTCCTTGCGCATTATATTTCTATTTTTCTCTAAATATATACGATATATCTAAAAATATTAAAAGAAAAATACATAAAAATACATAAAAATTAAAAAATAATGCACAAGAAATATTTTTTAAACTAATAATATTTTAAATAATTGAAATTTTAAAAAAATGTCTTTTTTTTAATTGTTTTTCAAAGTGATTTATTTAGTTATTCTTCAGTATTAATTTCTCGCAAGTCAACTATAAATGAGTTGAAATTTTACCAACATTTTATAATATTTGTTTAAATTTTCGGTGCATAAATGTAATACTTCATGCCACAATAGAGCACAGTAATTGACAATACACAAAATATTACTTTCATTAATTATAAACTTTACAGAAAAAACTTTACAGCATAATTCATGCTAATATATTAAATCTATTATTTTTCAGAATATTTTTTTTTCGCGAACTTGTGAGCCGAACTTCGAATGGGTGAGGCGCTGTTCTTCTGTACCGGAGTACGTGGGTTCGAATCTCACTGCTGGCATGTAACCGGCTTTAAGCAGTATGTCCCGGTATCGTTAACTCTCGTGTAGGAAAACAGAACGCTGTAGCTATCTAAACCGAATCAAATCAATATATATGAATATCGATAATATTTTAGGGTATTGTAATGTCGATAGATTAAATAGTTAATTTATAGAAAGCATTTTTACATTCTTACGTTGTTCCCCCCCAAAAAAAACCCCCCTGTCTTTCAGGCATTTAAATTTAGTTTTAACATTATAAATAAAGTTGAAATATAAATCCGATACCCAGATTTATTTTTATGTATATTACAAGTGTTTTGTAAACATTTTGAACGAATCAATGAAAAGTTGAGTCGCAAGAAGTATTTTAAAATTAACAAAAAATTTCATAAAGAATGAATTTTTCGAAAGTATTATCTCATTTTAAGAAAAAATGAAATATTATTAATTCATTCACTTTTATTTTATATGTATACTAAACTTCATAACTCTAAGAAAATAATTTATGCAAGCGTTTTGTAACTTCCATCATTTCCTTAATGTAGTTAGGAAACAAAACATGTTGAATCTTAATTTTGAATTTTGAACGATACTTTTATTATGAGAATAATGTTACATGGAACAAACACATAAGATACAAATATCTATTAAAAAAGAATTTTTGATTAAAATACGAGACTGAATAACAACAATATTCCATTCAACAATATTCCATAAAAATGCTTCTAGTGCACAGCATACTAACTAATTGCTTGTATTTTTTATTTTATCTTAAAAATTTATAAAGAAGGAAAATGGTTATCGATTTTTACTTATGTTAAATACTATTTACATAAGACAGTTACTAAAACTGTTGCAATGATGTACCAACTCTTTTCGCCGTTTTACTGTATTTATTCCTCTGTTATTCGAGCAATACTTTGAGATATTTAAAAGAATACCCAGTTTAATGACAAACGCATTAATATAAAAAAATCTCCAAAAATTTGATTAAGAAATATATAAAAGTAATGCACCTAAAACATTTAATAATTAACAATTCAGTGCAAATATTGTTTTCAAAAGTTTAAAATAAGGGTGTATGACAAAAAGGTTTAATTGCCATAAAATAATCCTGGTAGTTGAAAAATATCTTTTGATAACGATGTGTATATCTAACTTGATTTTTTTCAGAACAAAAAATGATTTTTTATTTTTGGCAAAAATGTGTCATTTGAAAAGTTATTTGTCTCCTTGCTACTTATTTTTTCTTTTGTTATCTAAAGCAATAACATCTATACGAAATGTATATTAGATTTATAGCATAATTAATGTTATTGATTTTTGAAATTCGCTTCAAGCAATTCTTGATAAAAACTGTATTTGGGAGCAGGAATATTTAATGATATCAGTTTAATTGAAAATGTTCATTAGCATCTAAATTAGTTAGTGTAATCCTAAATATTGTATTTTCTTTAATTGAAATTTTCGTATCTCTTCTTTGTCACCATTACCTATCGGTCTTTCCCAATTATTAGATCTACACTTATTGGAACGTAATATCCGAGTATTTACGTTGCTGAAATAATTATCTTTAAGAATAAAAACATAATCTACTCTCGCCGCACCTTTTAATCACATCTCTTCTATTTCCTGCATAATTTTACCTATTTTGGTATCATGACCTCTTCCGTAGATGCTTCTGGGGTTTTCTGTTCCATCTCGCCCTTATCAAATTCCTCTTGTGTTGTGTAACTTTAGATATCTGGTAATGAGTTGCCCTTTGGCTGTTTTGGTTTGAGACATACCTGAGATGGAAGGGAGGCTCACTGATGTCAACTTTCTCCAGCATCACCACATGATCCGCACCGCCGGTTAATTAGTTGTAACCCTCTGACGATGGGTTATTATTTGTATTCAGCCGGTGACGGAGTTTTCGCATCTTTTAAGAGTTCTGTCACGTTTTCTAAACGACGAGCTCTTGTCGTGTGAATTACCTGTCTAAATTTATCAACATTAATTTCCATGCCTAATCATTCCAAACTCTCGTGGCTTAGCTTTTATGTTCTGTTCGTGAAAATCTATTGAAAATGATGATGTAGCATTACATATGCTACTGGAACAATGTTTTATTTATTATGTATTTGTTAGTATGTCAAGTTTTAGATTATATATTTTATGCCCACCATGAAGGCAGCCGGAAGAAGAGTGGGAAAGTTATGTAGTTGCTTTACGAGAGACTTGGGATTTATCCCCTGCGATCACAGGATGGATTGGCACAGAACTTCCTGGGCCTAGTCCTCTAGTTCTGTGATACATATGAAATGGGCGAAACAACTAAAGAATTGAATTGGCTATGGGTGAGTAGAGAGAATAAAACTGGGCAATGGATGCTTGAGTTTGGGCAGAGTATAATAACACATTAAAAGATAACATGAGAATATCCCCTGCGAAACAAAATTTTCTCTTTTATACCCTGTGAACGACGCTAGTCGCGGCTGTTAAGTGTTTTTTTTTTTTTCCATGGGGTGTCTCTGGCGGCTGTCCCTTTGTAGATAAGGGTGTATTTTTTCTTCACTCTGCGTTGCAATGGTCCTCCTCTGAAAAGTCAGTGGGAATGGAAGTGACTTCGAGATGGACAGAGGTTCTTTCTGACAGACGATGATTAGCTATCGTTGAATAAGGCTGTACTCGTTATACATTTGTAAATAATGTAAAAATAAGTAAATATCCTCTTCATTTTTAAGAAGATTCTTTAAATTCGTAGTCTTCCTGGAGTGTTGTAAGTAACTGAACTGGACCTCTACCAAATGATTTACTTATCACAGGTCTAGATTAAAATTATTATGTAGATCTGTAACGTTACTATGGCATTTCCCATACTTTTATGTCATCAACGAATATTTCAGTCGTGTAGTGACCAACCATGAAGTCGAATTGCCGTGAAACGTTATTTTCAAAAATATAATATAACTAAGTTCTCGGTGAACAACAATTAAAAATATTCTAAGAAAATACATTTGTATTCTAACTATTTTATATGGCAATATTCTGTCTTAACACATATTTCATAAAAAAGGGTATGAATTGAAAACATTTTTTTTGTTTTTAAAATTCTACATATGTGTTGTGAAATAAATTTGTAAATATGAATTTCATAAGGAAATTCCCTTCTACTTTTATGAAGTTAATATATAAATATTTTAAATTCAAATTTTCTGCTCATGTATTTGCAAACGCTCATGAAGTATTTTTCTCGTTTTGTGATCCGTGTTAGCTAAGACGGTTGTAAGCAGGGGAGGCTGGTGGCATGAAGTCCAGATTATGAAATGGGAACGGAGATCCTTTCGTAGATATTGGTGGTGTTATTGATTTATATGCAGGGAATAGAGGATGATCTGAAAAAAATTGCGGATGAATCAGGGAAGGACGATTTGGGACATCACTATCAAAAGTTTCAATTTGATTCTTTATTCGCTGTTGGATTATTCAATTTTAAAGATTGTCCCGAGTTCTGAATCACCTGGTACATTGAACTTTAACTAAATTTACTACAGTAAAGTTTTTATTAAAAGTCAGATAAATTTTGTAATTCAAAACTTTTTATTATTTTTTATGCTTTTCATTGGTTAAATATTCTTGGATACTTATCTTATTGTTGGGGTAAATTTCATCTTATTTGCAGAGTGCCTAGCATCATGTTATGTGTGTGGTGTGGATATACGTAGAGAGTCTAAAACACAGTTCATTTCATGGATGTTTATTCGTTCAGATCGAACGATAGAAAACTATAAACTAGGCATTAAAATCAAATTTAAGAAATCAGTTTTAAACGTAGTACGTTGTATTTCCTTCCAACATTTTTAGCAACATCAAACAGAGTAAGAGACAAGGCAAGGCAAAGCCCAGAGTCAACCGGGGAAGTCAATTTGTACCACGGCTGACTCCACATATTTACATAGAAGGAAATGCGGTTACGACCGAAATAATTTGTATCGATATTTTTTGTTATCGATAAACCTTTCCAACACTTATTTTTACCAAACACTCTTAATATGCGTTAAAAGGAGTCTGCGCATCCGTTTTATGTCATTTTCATTAAAATTATCAAACTCAATTTGATATTAGAAAATCCTGAAAAGTTTTTTTATAAAAATTCATCGTACTGTCTTAATATCATCTTCACTCTTCAATTAATTGACAAAATAATATCCAGGCATCTTCAAAATATATTTTAAACTAATAGTAAGTCAGAGTTAGAAGAAATAATAAATTTAATGCGTAAGGAACATTATAAAGTTATCTAAAGTTTTAAAACATGTGAAATTAAAAAAATATATGGAAGTTTTAAAATAAAATAAAAAAAAATATATACACTTATTAGAAAAAAATAAATTCACTTACCCGATAAATAACTTAGAAATATTTATATTAGAAACTAAATTTGTATATCAAATAGAAACTAATACATTTTTTAATTTTATAATTCTATAACTTAATGTTTTCTGATATTTTAGAAGGACAAAAAATATAACTGCTAAGAAAATAAAAATTAAGAAAAAAATATTCTTTATCATGTTATAAAATAAAATATATTGCTCGTATTGTAATAAAATTAAAATTTACAGAATAAATAGCTTCTATTTGATAGGAAAAACTACTTTCTGATTTAAATATTTCAAAAGTTTGCGGGTATGGGGTTTATAATTTTTTCACTTAATATGTTTATATATATATATATATATATATATATATATATATATATATATATTATATATATATATACATATATACACATATATACACATATATATACATATATATACATATATATATATACACACACACACACACACATATATATATATACACACACACACATGCATGTGTGTACTGCCCGTATTATATAATGGTTACCGTATTTTGGACCCACTCGATGGGCTTGGGTTCGATTCCCAAGTAAGATTTGAATGTATTTGTGCTGTTCCTTTACAGGGAATAATGTTGTCCGCCTATATGGTGCTTCCACCGTAAAATGATCAACAAAACCTG
>CM063501.1:128754912-128829912 GCA_032207245.1 Pardosa pseudoannulata
GTATATATATATATTTATATATATGTATGTATACATGTATATATATATTTATATGTAAGTATATATGTATATATATATATATGTATATATATATATGTATATATGTGTATATATATATATATGTATATATGTATATATATATGTATATATATCTATGTATATATGTGTATATATATATATATATATATATGTATATATATATATATATATATATATATATATATGTATATATATATGTGTGTATATATGCGTATATATATGTATATATATATGTATGTATATATATGTGTATATATATATATATGTGTGTGTGTGTGTGTGTGTGTGTGTGTGTGTGTGTATAACATGGTAAAATTAATCAGCCGATTACGCGATAATTTTAGCCTCTATTATTTTTAATTGTTCGGGCTTACTGGGGAATAAGAAGTCTAATTAAAATGCATTCGTGGTTACTTAGAAGAGGACAGTGAGTCCGTAGTGACACTTTATCCAAGACTAGATAAAAGACATCTTTCTCTCTTGAAAGCAGAGCATGGAATGACATTTCTCGATTACAGAGTTGGGCCCGACATCGAGATGACCCTAAAAGAAAAAAGCTTAGTCAGCAATATTAACCGTCAGAAAGGAAGTTAGATCATTGGAAAAGTGAACCATTGGATTGGGTCAAATTGAAAATGTGGTGAGTAGATGGAAAATTAGCATTTGTTTCAGAGTTAGCTTTGGGAGACGGCTAAAAGAGTTTTAAGTCGGGCTACACTCCTTTAAATATGATATTAGGTGGCTGGGAAAATAGATATGAAAGAATGAGAAGGGAAAAAGAAGGATTTTAGAGAGCTATTCTATGTGTATAATAATTTGGATATATTACATACACACGAAGGGTGTCTAGCAATCGGAAGAAATAGAAATTATGAAGGAGTTTGTCATTCCTGGAATTATGATAGAATTATCAGAGAAGCTGTGAAAATATTTTAAAAAATAAATGAAATATATGCTTAAAAAGTTTAAAAAATAATCAATTCCGCCAGTCAAAAATAAAACAAAAAGTACTTTTGCATTTTTTTTAATAAAAAAGCTTATTTGCTGTTAAATGAGAATCAGGAGAAATAAAAAATGGAAATCTAAAAATGAAGAAACTAAAGTTTTTTTTTTTTCCTTAAGTGATTAAAAAGTATCTGAAATGAAAAATGCCAATAATCAAAGAATAAGTTAGGATGGAAATTAATGTTATCATAGACAAATTGAATTTTTAAAATAATGTTAATTTTTTTTATTAAATTAATAGCTTAATTTCATTGAAATAATTTTAAATAATTTATTTAATAAAATTGATTAGTCTTCTGTTCCTTGCGCACGTTATTCTGAACACCTTAAATATATAAAAGAATATTTCGAGGTTTTAGATACATTGGTTTTTACTTCCTTTATATTAAAATTTTAACTTTATTTAAATATTAAATATAAATTTATATCTAAAACTAGTCTTATAAAATAATTGAATGTAATTGTGTATTAAATAGTGTATATTTATTAGGAAAAGAACATGAGAATTACGAGGGAATCTTTTAACTGATGTCCCCTTGTACCTCTTGAAACTTATTTCCTTAGTATAATTCAACGTTAGGGATTTTGCTGCGCTAGGAAAGTCCTCTTTGTACCCCTTACGCCAGCGGTTCTCAAACTTTTTTCGACGGCATAAGGTCACTACACCTAGTTTTAATACCACGGAGGTAGAGACTTGGTTGTTCGCAGAAAGAAATGCAAAGATAATTTTTATTACTTTTCAACGGTGATTGAAAAACACAACTTAAATTTTAACTTTTAAGTATCTTCAGCCTTTTTTATTTCACAAATTTTAGGTGACTTTTCAAGATAATTGTCACGGCATCCCTGGAATCGGAAAATTTTAAATTTTATTTTAACTTCTAGTTATGCCAATGACTGTTTAAGTATTCATTTATTTCAACTGCGTAAGTCGTCGTAAATTGTGTATTTTCTCTTTCTGGTTTTTCATTTATTAATGTTTATGTAAAGAGCCGTATGAAAATAATCAGTTGTTAGGCCTTTTTAAGTCTTATTTTTTATATTGCGTACAAGAATATCTTTTTTTTTTTTATCTCCTTCGATATATATGGGAGGTATGCGCACTTTTAATGAATTCCGGTGATAAGATAATCTGATGGAATTCAGAACCTCCTTGATACTCTTTGAATAATGAGACAGGTTTACCACCCGAATTCTGTGTATAAATCGCTTTTTACGCTCCTGGGACGAAAAGAGCAATCTGTGCTATCGCCAACAACACGTGTAAAAGAGATTAACTTCTTGATTTCTCCACATGTGATAAGCTCGTAAATATGTCTGTGCTGTATAGATTTTATCTCCGAAGATAAGCAAGAGTTTTTGCATGCAGTATTCTTTAAACACTTTTCCGATACGATTCTTAAAAAGGACTTAAAGGAACACAATTTATTTTCTGGGGTACCTTTTCTGGGTTCGTAACGCATGACTTAAGTAGATAATGAATATGTGTAGCATGAATTAAATTGCTTTTAAAAAATATATAAGGTGTATTTATGTTAATTATTGAGAAACATCGATCTTTTTATAATCCTTTATATAATAATAGCCTAAGTTATCTGTCCGTCTGTCCTCGGATTAATGAAGCGGTTGGACCTGGAATGGATAGGGGAATCCATATTGCATTCTCGATGAGTTAGAGTTAGTAAAATTCAAAGCGAGTAAGTTTATTTTCTCCTAAACTATCGATTCGATTCTAAAATAAATTGGTATAAATAGGCTTCATATCACAGCAAAAAATACTGTCGTCTTTAAAACGTTCGAAATCCACCCCTTCCTTCCTTTTCGAGCATTTAATGCCATTATTTCAAGCCCTATTTTCCCCGGTTAAGAGCAGGCGATTAAATTTATCAATTTATCACGTAATAAACAGATAAAAATAACATTTTATTTCTAGTGCTATAATAAATAGGTAAAAACAACATTTATTTCTAGCATTATGACGTCATTCCTTTAATCATCTCCTATAATCATTTATTTTAAATTATTAAAATTATGCCTTATTTTCATACGTTTTATGACTGAATTTAGATATTACGTAAATAATTTTCTTTTATATTTCACTTAAATAATAGATTAGTTACATATGTGATAATTTTAAATTTAATCATCGATTATTTTTTGCTGAAAGATAATTCTCAGCCAAAAGACAAACCATTTTTTTACCTGCATCATTGGGTACTTTACAATTTTGAAAAATTAAAAATTTTACTGATCCTGTCATATGTCGGGCTATATGCTAGTATATTACATAAAAGTAATAATTTTCTTTGTTTTTTGTGTAAAATAACGAATACCTTATTATAAAAGCATCTTAAGCGAGAAGTTATAACCCTTAATGTGGTAGACAGTGGAAATAAACTACATAAAGTTGAACTACTTATGTCTCTTGAGGTAGTTTATTTAAATGTGTCCTTTTTTTTTCTTTTTAGTACTCTTTTGTCTTAATGCAGAAATGTTTAAAGGCATACAATGAAAGGAATATTTTTTACAGCAACTCAAAGTAGAACGTGTTTCCGTGGAAATTTTTATAACAATAGCTTTAGAGCTAGATTGTTTCAAAAGTATTTCATCTTCATAAAAAAGTTTATATATACAGTTTATAAATATCTGTTCAGCACCTAAAAAATTAATTTAGGAAGGACTTTTCTATTTTTAAACATAGTTGTATTTAACTATTCCGAAAGGTAAACTTTTTACAAAATATACCCGAAATAAACAAAAAAGTTAAAGGAATTATGAAAATAAGTGATATCAATTTTAGATACTAATGTGCTCTAAACATTCTTTATTTATAGGTAATAAAATTCAATAAGTTAATGGACTACAATATAAATGAATACATATTTTTATTCATTTAAGACTTAATATTTATGGAGGGTTACAAAAAATACTTCTTTATCAGCAAAAATTCCGAAGTTATATTCTTTCACTTAATATTTTACTTTAAAAATCGTCCTATATTAATAATAAAATAATTATGATATTTCAAGTTCACAAACTTTTCTTTCATTATTAATATATTTTTCTCATTTGTACGCAATTATTAATATCTATTTGCATAAATGGATGACTTGATTGTTGTTTCCAATAAATAATCACTGTACTCAAAAATACCCTTTTAAATATATGGTTTGAATGTAAACCAAAACTCTTTTTAAACCATAACTCCTGAAATAATACAAATTTTTTAATGTGGTTTGATTTAAAATGAGCAGAAAAGCCTACTTTATTACAGATATTTTTTTTCCCAAGAATTGGTAGTTTTATCAATAGTTCTAATGGTAGTTCTAATGTACTTTGATAGGCTGCTTTTTTTATAATTATATATATATATATATATATATATATATATATATATATATATATATATATATATATATATATTAATACTAACAATCACTGATGACTTTTTCTCCACGTTCTGTTTGCCTTTGCTTTTATGTTTTAACTATTTATATAGAAAATGTAATCTTTTATTTATTTGAGATAACTTTGTAACTTTTCTACACGTATTAAACATGAATGCTTAAAGTCGCGCAAAGAAAAAATGCTTTATATGTTTACACTTTTCTTTTAGAAGAAAGAAAAATATACAGTAGTGATGAATGCTATGATTATAATTGTAAAAATGTAAAATATCGCTAGAAAAATTATCTTATGGAGCTATTTTATACGTATGAATAAAAGAAAGTAGTAAAGACACTTCATTTATTCCCAATATAACAAAGTCGTAGTGTACGCTTATGTAATTTCAGAAAAGAGAATATTTTAGTAATATCCGTTACCCGATGATGAATGAACTGTTAAATTACTAAGTGAAGATAAACGTGACCTTTCACATCATTTGTAATCCCCAAAAAAGCCATATCATTCGGTTGGAGGTAAATTCAAATGTAAAATAGTCCATAACGGTATATTATTCTATTGAAACAGTAGAATAGCATGGTTTACACCTGCATTATAAAACCAATCCACGTTCGAAGTGTTGTTTTGTGCTTGTAAATAAAACGATCGCATTTTGCTATCTTTTGCATCCGTTTCTAAAAGTCATAATCCATATTATAGTTCAGATTGGAATTCATCTTGTATAACGATGCTGATTAACAAAAGGTTAAAAAGCCATGAATGCACTTAATTTGAAAGCTTGATATCTATTCTTTATGGTGTGGTAGTGAATTAGCTTGTGTGTGTGTGTGTGTGTGTGTATTACTTATATATACACACACACCTGAATTAAACAGCTCTAATAGTAGATATCAAAGAGTTGTATAAAAAGGAATAAGATCCCGATATCTATCTACTGGGAACAATGGATAGAAAAGTGAAGAGGAGTCTGGTATTTAGACCTATGTTATTACTTATGTAAAATAGACATGTCCTACTGTAAGGTTGTGTTACTCTTGGTATTCACACACACACACATATATATACATACATATATATATATATATACATATATATACATATATATATATATATATATATATATACATATATATATATATATATATATATATATATATATATATACATATATATATATATATATATATATATATATATATATATATATATATAATTTATACATACATATAAAAGTGTTACAAATTTTGAAGCAAAACAAGAAAACGAGATTTGCTTCCTTCGACGAGAGGAATTCCGAAATTTTTTTCTTCCGAATCTAACGATTATCGACCCAGAAAAAAAATGCATAATGTCTCAATTTAATCTAATCTAAACTAATATAACCCAACTCACTTTCTTCTAACTTTTCAAATTACACCGGTTATCGTCCATTAACCGCTTAACGCAGCATGAAAGGCAAGAAGTGCAATAGAAATCGACGAACATTGACCGAAGCATTAAATTAATGGGTATTTTAAACTCATTAACTGCTTTTGAAAAATAAAAAGTGATATTACGGGATGTTACTATAATCTTCGTTTTCTTGCACTTCAAATATGTTCGGTATAATTAAGTATCTGGTAATCTCGTATAATCTTGTTTCGGCAATTAAGGTCTGTTCCGCTACTTTTTGATCGAAATTTAATTCAATTAATTAACTCTTACCATAATCTCGTTTGTTTTAAATATTACATTAAAACTTCCATAGTAGACACCTCTATTTAAGGCACGCTTTTTCAGTCCCCACTCCAAATATTGATCTTATCGATGTATTTATCTTTAAATAACGTATCCTGCGGAGATGGACTGAGTTTTGAATGAGCACGGTAACTCAATCGGTAAAAGTGTCGATCTCATAACAGGAGGGTTGTGAGTTCGATGCTCTAGTCAGCCAAAGATCCGCCTTATTAATTAATGAGACTGGGGTTTGTAAAATAGGGTCGTGGTTGCAATGTCTTTCAAGTTCAAACGATATCTCTTTAAATGGCAGGACAAGCCTAGGGATGTTCTGACTGGTTCCTGTTTCTAAATTATGAGAACCCTACATGAACAATATTATTCGCATGTGTAGCATTCCTTACGCTACACATGTATTAAACGAGTTACAACATAGCAGTTTTGTTTGGCATAAGAAAACTTTCTGTATTGCCAGCTGCGTTGGAAAAAAAAATTGGTTAATAAAAAGGAATAATGAACTACTTCATTTCAGTGAAATTTTCAGACGGCGACACAAAATAGTACTGTCCACAAAATGGTACTAAAATTTCCATAACCAAAAGGATAAATTCCTAGGATTTAAATGATTAATGAATAACAATTTTACATTGACAAAACAGACAATATATAATGTGAAGTAAAAACGAACATTTGCGAAATTTTTTTAAAATTCAAAATTAAACATGTATCAAACAGTGTCTTGAAATGCATTGATTTTCAGCATGATCTTCTATAAGAAGAAATTTTAATTTTAAAATCACTTTATTTAACCTTTATATATATTTATATATATATATATATATATATATATATATATATATATATATATATATATATATATATATATGTGTGTGTGTGTGTGTGTGTAATAATAATATCAATATCTAAGCCCTAAAACCTATTCCCAAATTATCTCTTTTCTCCATTCATTATTCTAGATCTTAATTTCTTCTCTTTATATTAACAATACTTCCCAGCCATCCAATTTAAACGAGGATGTTTTCATTCCTTCAGCCGAACCCCAAAATTCTTTCTATGATTCCCAAAACAGAAAATGATATAGCTGGCATTTTTAATTAAGAAGTTATAACTTTCCCAGTAAAAATCTGTAATGATCAGCTATAATAGTCATCTGGAACGCCACACTTTAGCAGATGGCTCTAATCAAAGGTTACTTTCTATAAGCAAAACACACACGTTTTTTAGTCGTCTCTCGGAGAAGGTTGGCATTAGAAAGAGAGCGTTCTGACACTGCCCGGTTCAGATGCCTCTGGATTCTGGGCTATTTTGATCGGATGAAATAAAAGTTACTTTCGGCCACGACGATTATGTGTTTATTTCGAACAGACGATTATCGGGACACTTGGCAGCCAGCATGCCCGGGCTGAGGAAAATAATAGGGGCAATTTTCAAAAGAAGTTTTCATGTAAAGTTCGGGACAGTTGGTCCCTGGACCGATTACACGTATATGTATATATATGTATATGTGTATATATATATATATATCTATCTCTCTCTCTCTATATATATATATATATATATGTGTGTGTGTGTGTGTGTGTGTGTGTGTATGTGTGTGTGTCAAAGAAGTGATCGAACTCGGACAGTTGGCGCTAAAGAATCCATATTTTCTGAAAGCAGAAAAATTATACATTTTACTTTCAAAGGCGCTATGTGCGTCATGTCGGAATAGAATCATACATAACCATACACAGTTATGTTTCACGATATGAGTAGAAAAACAACCCTACCGTATCGCCATTCTGTGACCGACTGTTACTGTTAATATATCTTAAGGTGTGATTTCACATGGGGTGATACTCGATGGAGATTTTACTATCAACAGTTATGCTTATCTTTGACGGTATCAAAAAATATTTAGTTATTGAAAAGAAATGGAAACAGCAAAAATGCATACTTTTACAAAGTTGTGTAGATGATATATATGATATATTCTGGTAAAATGATCCAAACCATGGGCAAGCCTGGAAGTTATGTTTAATCGTGCATGAATGTGTTATATGTATATAAGGCATATTTTTCGCACATTAGTATAAAAAAGCAAAAATGTATTATGATGAGGTAGCGCACACCTTCAGTTTAGTAGAGTATGCTCTTCGTATCGGAGCTTATTTTTTGTTGCTAACAGTATAGATGTTCCTTTTTGTTTGGAATCGATTTCAAGCAGTAAACCTCTTTCAGATTATAACATATAGCATTATACTATAGCTCTCCGAACCAATCCAAATCGAATCCTTGGACTTTTCGCAACTATGACACTCTACCAATTTAGCCATCATCTGGCACAGCCGCTTAAAATCAGTTTTGACCTATAGCTTCCTATCTAGTGCAACCCCATTTTGCTAAAAATTTCGTTTTAAGGACAGAGTCCATGGATTCGGACCTTGCTGCTCACTTAAGGCATTTCCTAAAATCGGATCTAAATAGTAACTCTCCGTGTAATAACCCTGTGAAAATTTACGAAACAGTGCTAAACCCGGAATTCTAAAATATAAAAGCATAAATTTCCCATGTATAACGGCAAGTTATCGTTATCGAGGTTATGTATTACGTGTTAATGGTCGTCGACACGGTTCAGGTATTATGGAGTTTAAAATCTCGCTCATTTTTATTATAGACTGCAAAATTAAATATCATCAGAGAGGGAGAGGACACGAGCTGCAGTGAGGTGTGTCACATGTGACAAACCAACTAAACATACACTTTTGGACTTGACGCGTTTCCTAGCTTTTCTCCTGATCTATAAGTTGTTTCCCAGTGCGAGACAGTCACACGGGGCAGTTGTTTCGTTTTCTGTTCCAGCAAATGAGCGAAAGTATTATGTTATCGCATCATTCACCGGGTCACGGCTCGTGTGGATATCCACTGGCAGCGTGATCAAATCAATGGCCTCTCTTTTGTACTTTTTTAGAGAAAGAAGTGAAGAAAAACTCGAGTGTGGTGGTGGCATTAACGCTCCACTAACCTCAACACGGAAAGCTGTGGCTTCCTTTTGTTCAATCTTGCCAAAGTGTGAAAGGTTTTTGGATTCAAAGAAAACAAAACTGTCCGAGTGCTTTTATTGAATTTGTCCAATCTTTAGCCACCTTAACGCGTCACAGATTTTTTGACAGGAAACACACATGTAAACCCTGAAAACGACCTCGTCTCATTTTACTTTTTGTTTTATAGTGTTGTTTTAACACTAGAATGTCCGTAGAAATCTTTGTTGAAAATCTTTTGTTCTCCCGTTCTCATTCTGGAAAATTGACTACACCACATACAAAATTAATACCCCCGCCACCGGCTTGTCTCTGTCCAACGGTGCATCCGGGAGTCAGGGTTTCTTTCTCCCATCAATGTAATGGACCAGAATATGTGATTCGCTGAACCATGCATTTTTCTCCCATGCTTCTAATGTCCAATTCCGATGTTTCTTGGCCCATTGCAGCCGCAGCCGGCGATGACGTGCCGTCAGTGCAAAGACATGCTTTGGCCTCCGGCTGCGTAGTCCCATACGCAGCAATGTACGCTTAACAGTGTATTGAGAAACACTGAGTTAGTCAAGCCAGTTACAGCAGTGGATCGCCACTGTTATAGCTGGTGGTGATTTCGGTTGTTGTACCTCTTTGGGCTCGGCGAACAATGCATAGCAATCTCCGCTATCCTCTAGAATCAATGTGCCGTGGACGACACACCTCTGACCGGCGACTTGTGGTTTCACCATCCATACACCACTTTAGATATGTGCTCACAACAGCTGCACTTCGGCCCACTAAACGCGCTGTTTCTGATACTAATGTTGCTAGTAGCCGAGCTGTAACGATTTGACCTTTATCGAATCTTGAACTATTTGGCCTTTATTTTGACCATCCAATAAACTTGTTGATTTTCCCATTATGTCACTAATCGCACTAAGTTTGGAAAGACAATGCATAGCCAATATACTCCATCAGCCACGCACGCGCAGTGTTTTTGTTCCTGAGCGAGTCCATTGTTTTCAATATAAGGTGGTCATAATATAATGGCTCTTCGGTGTGTGTGTGTATGTATATATATATATATATATATATATATATATAAACACACACAGGTGTTCTTTGGAGTAGTAAGGTTCTGGGCTTTCTAGTATTAAACGAGTTCTTGAAGGATGGAAAGTTAGAGTGGAAAATGGAAGTAGGAAAATGGAAAAACTATAAGTAATTATCGTGTATTTGTGTCAGACGTCAAAATAGGTTTGAAATTAGTGAATTATAATTTATGTCTCACTGTAAGGATGGTAATCCAGCTGGAATAAACATGAAGTTGGAGAAAAATAAAATACGCTTATGCTAAACAACAATTTATGTCACTTCACCAATGTGGTGGCTGACCAAGGTGTTAGAGTTCTGCAAAAAGTAATAATTATAAAGAATATCTATTTCAAAGAAAAGGAAAAAAAGAGATTTTTGTAAAAA
Organism: Pardosa pseudoannulata; assembly: GCA_032207245.1. Taxonomy (NCBI): domain Eukaryota; kingdom Metazoa; phylum Arthropoda; class Arachnida; order Araneae; family Lycosidae; genus Pardosa; species Pardosa pseudoannulata. Next base: position 128,765,574 of record CM063501.1, read on the forward strand.
TATTTTAATTTTAACTTTTGAAGTTTATAGTGCTGTCTAATATGATTTTGTTAAATATTTCAATATTATTAAATAATAACTTATATCCAGAACTAAGCCTCCATAAAAATTTGTTTTCGTGAGATTTCAATTTTCCATCTTTTCTTTTCCCCATTATCCTACATAGCATGGTCGTTTTGGGCAGAAGCTTGTATAAAGTCAGTTTCAGATGATCGGTTTTAAATACTCGAATTTTTAGCTATTTATTATTAATATTTACACACTGTCTTTTGAGCTGGATTAAGTCTTTGTGTCAAAGACGCTTTCAACTGTAAACAGGTCCACAGGTTATTCAGCATCCCTTCTTTCTGCTTTCTCGAAAGTTCAGAAATCAATCCTTTGTCAGGTCGGCTTGTTTAAACCGCTCTTCAACCCTTTGACGTGAACAATTAAAAATTCTTTAAGATTTCATGAAATTTATTTATAAATGTTATCTATGAATCCTATAAATGTGAAATAAATGGAATAAAAGTGTTACATTCCTCCGAGTACGGAATAATTGGGGATGGTACCGAAAGTGCCCCCGTTGTACTGCGTGAAAAATTATACTTTTTAAATTTTTTTTAGATGAAAAGTAATATTTACCACTGAAATGGTGTTAAAATTATGTAGCTAAACAATGCTTAACAAAGTGTTGTTTTGTTTTTGTAAGTACTTTTATTTGGGATCATAAGCGAGAAATATCGAATTACATTTAAAGGAAGTTTAAAGACGTACATTTCACAGAAGAAAAAAATAAGTGTAGCGCCGCCATCTCACATGCGTGACAAAAAATTCTTTAGTATTTAATGATATAAATTTATAGAATGATATCTATCCATCATACAAATGTGAAATATTTAAAAAAAAAAGAAGAAAAAGTTACATTTCTCGGGTTAGATGATAGTTAGGGATTGTTTAGTTCCAAAAGCACTTCCATTGTACTGCGTGAAAATTATACTTTTAAAGTTTTAATTATTTTATGTAAAAAATAAATAACTATCACTGAAGTGTTGTAATAGTTACATATCTAAACAATGCTCAACAAAGTTTTTTGTAATTATTTTGATATGGGGTCATAAGTGGTAAACACCTTATTGTATTTAAAGGAAGTTTAATTAATTACATTTCAAAGAAGAAAGAGCAATTAAGGGTAGTGCCCCCATGTGTTGCCATTCTGAAGAGTAAAAACATAAAAAAATATTTTTTAAAAATGTATTTGTTGAATCTCTTAACAGCAAGAAAAAAAAATCATTTAAGATATTGTTCTACGGGGGAACCACCTGGTATCAGAAGTTTAAGTATAGCATTCGTGAATAGGTGTCTTTTGAAAAGCCACAATTTCACGAAATCATCGGGTGAGGGGGGGTGGTGGTATCTGTGTCTTTCTTTTTTCCTATGATTAAAAACTATCTGTGACTATTTTTATCATTAATTTATATCGTAATTTACACGGATAATATTTTATTAGCTTAGTTTCGTTAAATATCTGTCTGTCTATTTCTTACAATCACACTTATAGCCGGTCGACGGCCAACTCTGAAGGGCGAAGTTTTTCGTTACCATAGTCCGCTGTTTGATTCACAGCTCCTGGTAAGGATTCTCCCTGCAGTTCGAAATCTTCTCTAACGTGAGTCTGTATCTTCCATATTGGACTCCTCTAGCCCAATATTAACCTTTCGGAGAAAATAAAATTTCATATTTCCTTCTCCCATTTTAAGACTTCTTTGAAAAATTACCCCACGTGGTTGAACATTAAACTCTTTAGGATAGATTTTTTTTATTATATTATGTCTGCTGAATTTTCTTACTTTTATTTCTTGTTTTTGCCGAAATTTCTTGATAATTTTAAATCAATTATATTTTTAAATGGTAAAGATAGCTTCATAAAGAATTAGCTATTCTATCACGTGATATAATTTAATAACCAATATGGCAGGTTACCCACCTTAGGCTGTAGGTTTTTGTCTTAATTAGCTCCTATGTGGAAAATTTGACCTAATGACATATAGCATTTAAAAAAAAACATCAATATTGAAATAGATTGACTATTGTATTCAAAGAAAAAAAAGAAACGGATTTACTATGAGTTTGTGTGTTTATTTTAATCTGTTCATTGTCAAATAGAATGTTTTTAAGTCAGGTGCAAGAATATTAATTCATCACTTTTTCAACATAACCCAGAAATTATTTTTCTATCATTTCAGTGTGTGTTAGAAATAATTTGCGAAAGACACTATAATATATTTTTGTTTAGTCCCTTTAAAACAGAGGTCCACTTATAAAAGATTATTGCCAAACGTTCTTGTCCTAGTGATTAACCTAAATGTTTATTCTCTTATGGTGAAAGTGAATTAAAGAAAATCAAATTACGACAACCCATGTAACCCGTTCTACTCTAATTACTTTAATAGGGTTATGTCGCATCTGACAATTTAGTCGTAAGGAATTATTTGTACTTTTACATCTGTCAACATGTGTTTTTCTTACTGCTCTTAGCTTCATTAGGAATGATAATTTTCTCCTTTCAGTGCAAATATTGATGTGTAAAAGGGTAAAAGCCTTTTTATCCGCTCATTTCAATGAAAGGATATAAGTCAGATCTTGAATATTACTGTGAGTGATAACTTTGATGTCTCTTTCTGGAGTAGTTCATTAACTCGCCTTTTTGATAGTTAATTGCATCTAAATCCGACTGCAGTCTATGGGTCGGGAGAAAAGAACTGACATGTGAACAATGCCCCGGGGTAACCGGGCATATTTGTCCTCTTGCAACCTCTTTGGAGTTCGCGCCAAAGGTCAGAAGCCCTGCTCTGAACCCTTTACTGTCGGAACGCTGGGCCTCTTTCTTTCAAAATAAAGGAAGTAACGACTTTTTGCTAGTCGCTAATGTCTGTGCTTTTTCGGGTGTTAAAAGCTACCAGACCTCTTTTTGTTCTTTTACCGAAAATTGCATCTCACCCGGACTTTTTTTTATTGTATCCGATTTCTTTTTGAGCTTCCGTTGACTCACCCTCTTTTTTCTGCATTTAAACTCTCTCAGTTGTGCTGTCTTGCCTTTGTGAATCGAGACAAAAAGTGTGAGAAAATTGCTAAAGTAATTTTCTTTTTCTCTTGTAATGAGTTTTTCAATGCATCCTTTTCTTCTTTTCTTTTCGTCGCGGTTTTGTCATTCAGTGGTGTCTCTGGAAAGCTCTTTTTTTATTATTATTTTTCCTATGACTTATTAATGATGTCAACTTGTTCTGAAGAGTTTTTTAAGCTAGAAATCTATCACTTTATACTTCTTTTTTTTGTTTTTCTTTCCTGCAAAGTCCTTCCGCCTTAAGTGTCTTCTTCGGAAATCGTAGCTTGTTGATTTTGATTTTTTTCTGCTTTACGGACATCAAAAAAGTTTTGTGTGAACCGACATTTAATATTCTATTCTCGAAAATAGATAATTACTAGTTGTAATATTTCAGCATTTTTTAGGATTCTTATTAAAATATAAAATAAAAATTTGTGCTCTCTCTCTCTCACTCCTTTCTTTTCATTTTTTTTTCTGTCTCTCGCTCTTCTTTTCCTTATTCTCTCTCTTTTTCTTTCTTCCTTTTCTTTCACTTCTTATCTCTGCTTTTTTAATATTTTGTACGAAGTAAAGAATATATTGTAATCGTGAAATCATTTGGCCGCCAGATTTGAAAGGTACATGGTTTCCGCACACCTGGAAAGTAAGGGAAAGTCATGGAAAATCATGGATTTAGACAATGGATTAATTTTGTCATGGAAAGTCTTGATTTTTCAAGTAAAATGAGTAAAAGTCATGGAAAGTCATGGATCCGAAACTACCGATTAAAAAAAATGCATTGAATTGTTTAATTCTATTTTTACTTGTCATTTAGCTGAAGTTACTGAGTTTGGTATTTATGTATTATCCTGTTGACCCTATTGTCAAGTAAAATTTGTTCACCAAGGAAACTCAAAGCAAGAAAGCTTAATGGGTGGGTAAATGTATATTATTCTGTTTTTTTCTTAAATTGTAAATTAAAATTTTATTAATATAATAATAATTACTTTTTAATAAAAATTAGTTAAGATTTTTGCACAAAATATAAGTTTATCTCTAGGGATATTGTATATAAACATTATAGGGTTATATTTGACTATTATTCATGGTCACCTGAATACAGGGTTTCCGCGCACCTGGAAAGTCAGGGAAAGTCATGGAAAATCATGGATTTAGACAATGGATTAATTTTGTCATGGGAAGTCATGATTTTCTAAGTAAAATGAGTAAAAGTCATGGAAAGTCATGGATCCGCAAAGCTACCATTAAAAAAAAAAATCAAAAAATTCCTCTGCAAGTAATTTCCTTTCTGAACGGATATATATATATATGTATGTGTGTGTGTGTGTGTGTGTGTGTGAGTTTATAAACATTTATAAAGTATTTTTTATCATAAGTTCTTGTAATTTCTCTTAAAGCATACAGTTTATTTGTATGTGCATCAGAAGTTTTATTCATATATACTTTAACAAAATATTTTTAAAGTCATGGAAAATGATCTGCTAAAATCAGGGAAAGTCATGGATTTGAAAAATTTCATTTTGGCGGATACCCTGTGAATAATACCAAAGTACTCTGAATTCAAATTGGAAGCATTTTGATTGAAAAATTGCTATATGATTAAACTTAGGTGTGTAGATACAACAATTTAATTTTATGTATGTGAGTTTATTAACACTTATAAAGTAAGTTTATAGTTTTTTTATGATAAAATTCCTGTAATTTCTCTAAAAGCATATATTTCATTTGTATGTACGTCAGAAGTTTTATTTATATATACTTTAACGAAATCTTTTTAAAGTCGTGGAAAATGATCTGCTAAATCAGGGAAAGTCATGATAAGTCATGGATTTGAAAAATTTTATTTTGGCAGATACCCTGAAGGTAATGCCTATTTTGACCGCATTTGAATTCATTTTACATAGTTTTAAGCGGTACGTTTGTTCAAGGGAACTTTTAAAACTTTATCTAATTTGACCATCTCCGAATTCATTTTGACTAGTTCGTTGTGACGTCTGTACTTACGTATCTTGCATATGTATAAAAAAAAATATGCTGTAGAATGTAAAAACTTTATATGTAGGACTATTGTAACATCTAGTCTTGTGGTAGTCCTTTTGATTGCATTATGCATTGCATATAATAAAAGATTTTATTATAAAGAGCTTTAGCTTGGCCGGTCGTGGAATAATACAACAGTAAAATATTACATTCATATGCAACTGCAACAAGGCTTTTCGTCCATTTAAAATAATGCTTTTAATCTCCATTCCTGATACGAAATAAAGCTAGTATTGTAATCGTGAACAGTTTCGATTTTAATACAATATCTATATAACTAAAATTCTCAAAAGAACGGATATTAATGCTGCAGCTACCGCCAAATGACAGTACTTGAGCTGTAACAATGTCTGAAAGGGTAAAACGCTCTCATCCATACAGAGTTCGTGGTTTGGAATCCCACTGCTGGCATGGATACTCATAGCTGTTCAAAATCGCTTAAGTAGTAGGTTCCATTATCATTAGCTCTCGTGTTGCAAAAAAGTAAATCGTAGCGTTCCAATGTATCAACCATACAACACCGATAACTTGAGCAATGAAATGAACGTTAAGCTTTTAAGCGAATACGTAGATCATAATTCTAATGACATATACAATAAAAATTTAAAAAAAAAATTAACAGGAGTACATGGAAATCATAAATCATATTTTATATTACATTAGGTTTGGTCTTTGAAGAGAAAGGAGAGAGAAGTACTTCGTTAATTTCTTACTAGTACGGAAACTATATTTGTATTTATAAATTTTAGTTTCGTTTATATACAAGCCTATTATCACAGGAATGATTTTTCAAAGATATATAGTGTATGTGTGCATGTCTATAAAATGAAGCAAAAATTTTGCTATAGATCACTCACTAGAAGAAAGATGTTTAAAGGTGATTTAAACTTGATTTTAATTCATTTTAAAGATTAAGCACAACAGTGCATCAGCAATCAAGGCAGGAACTTTTATTCTCCGTAAAACAAAATGAACCCTTTTAATTTGGAAGCGCTTACGTTCGAAGAAATTTCCGAAAACTCTCTTAGCTTCCATTTAATTAATTTGATGAACACATAGAAAATACCACTACAGTACATGTGTAGTCTCCCAAGCAAAGTTTAGGTTTTACTGCGGTCCTTGATTTCGAATACATTTACCGAATTAAGATGGAATATTTTAAAGATTGAATAGAATTTAATAATTTATCGCGTGTTTTTCTATCATTGCATATATATATATATATATATATATATATGTATGTATGTATATATATATATATATGTATGTGTATGTACGTATGTGTATGTATGTGTATGTATGTATATGTATGTATGTATGTGTATGTATGTATGTGTATGTATGTATATGTATGTATGTATATATGTATATATATGTATGTATATGTATGTATGTATATGTATGTATGTATGTATAAATATGTATGTATGTATATATATGTATGTATATATGTATGTGTATATATATATGTATATATATGTATATATATATATATATATGTATATATATATATATATGTATATATATGTATATATATATAAATACATATATATGTATATATAAATATATATGTTATATATATATATATATATATATATATATATATATATATATATATATAGAGAGAGAGAGAGAGAGAGAGAGAGAGAGAGAGAGAGAGTGTGTCTAATACGATAATTTTATTTTCTAATATGATAAATCGGATAGCACTTTTGTTGAACTTTTATGTAACATCTTGGTTTCTAAGATAACAGAGTATTTTTTTAAGGCATCAAAATTGATTTTGTGACACTCTTCCTTCACTATCTTCCAGAGTACAACCAATGTTTTGGGATACCGCTTATAAAGAGCTTTTTTTTTAAAGTCCAGTTGTACCTTAATTTATAGGAAACACGTAAAGGGAATTAACGAACTTGGATGAGATGCATTTAAAGTTAATAGCTTCAATTAGTTTCTTTTCTTAATTAAAAAAAAGTAAAAATAGTAGATTTAAAGATATGGCTTGTTGTAGCCTTATCTTGGCACTTAACGCAGTGAAGACTGTTATGGTAAAGGAGTGGAATTTCTTCTTTAAAAATAGATGCTAAAACTCGTAATCAGAGTAAATCGTAATCAGAGTTAATTTTAACAATTTTTTTCTTCTTACCTTATTTTCCGTTATAAGCGAATCTAACAATAAACATATATCCTTTAGCAAAACTAACCTTGTTCTCTCCGAAACCAACATTTTAAATCTTTTACTTCTTTTGTTTTCGGTGGAAAAACGATCTTTCTCTATAATAAATTTAAGCTTCATCAAATGTAACTGATATATTTCCAACTTCCTTACAGCAATCTGCACATAGTCTTATGCTGAGAAACATGTATCGGGGTTACATGGTAAAAATCGTTTTGTTTTTTAATTACCTTCAAATCCTACTTTTATAATTTTGTCTACAGCTTTGTTGGAGATATTTAAAGATTTTGCGATATCTCTTTGAGTGGATTTGATCTTTTTTTTAAAACCTGAGATGCTACTTTAGATTTAATAACAAGTTGTACTTACCTTTGTTTAGTATGCATTTTTTCCCTTTTCATCCAGCCAAATGTAATGAGGAATTTTCACGTTTTCTAATTTTGATTTTAAACGATAGAAGACAAAAAAGTAAGCAGGACAGTAGCTAATTTCCTTTCATTTGGGGGCCTAATGAGGGATTTCTAATGGGTTTTATAGCGGACTCTTTAACGTCTCTCAAAAACGATACTTTTTCTCCGCCGAGTTTGTGACGTCATCGTTCATGTAGACACTGAGCGCTACATGCTAAAAGGCGACTTTTAAATTTGTTTTTGTGTAAAGTATCGCTTATAATAGAAATTTTTTTGTTATGTTTGTCATTAAAAAATCATACTCTAAATATTGTATTGTGCCACTCTGTAAAAATATAACAACTAATTGCAATGAGAAGATATTTTTCAGCGTCCCGAAAGACCCACATACACGTAAAATCTGGACAATTGCGATGAAAAGGGATGAGAAATTAAACCCCAAATTATCATATAAATCATCTTTATGGGTTTGTGAAGACCATTTCTCGGTCAGTAAATGCTTGCTTTTGTTTAAATGTTACTAATTTAGAACAATTAAAGTATATAAAAATACATCTATACCTTTAAAAGGATTGTTGATTAACCACTGCTATTTAACTTTTAAAACTGCTAATTTTCGAGTATTATCACAGAGTTCAAGTACAATAAATATTTTATAAAGCATATAAATATCGAAAAACATATAAATATCTAAAGCATATAATTATCTAATAAATAACTCGGGGGAGGGGAAGGTTATGTGTTTTCAAGGTATTATAAATATTTTCTTCAGAGATGCATACTTTCTTGTGTATCAAATCACAGTGATATTTTTCGATTAAATTGGTGACTAATTTGAAAAAAAAAGTATAATATTTTTAAAATACTTAATAATGATATTACTTTAAAAATTAAATTTAATTTGAGAAATTTTATACATTTTTTAATTTGACAATATTAAAGGCAATAAAATTGTATTGCTATTTAAAAATGTATAAATAATTAAGTAAAGCCGTTTAAAGATTTTAAATTTCTTTTCATCATATTTAAAATGTCTAAGAATTGGTTTGGTTTTGGTTTGGTTTTGGAGTGCTACGGTCTACTTTTTACAACACGAAGGCTAATGAGACCGGTCTCACAATAAATACCTCCTCTAATTTTTATTTTAATATTACATCTGTCTCTATTTATAAAAAACGGTGCTACTACAAATGTGTGTGTATATGATATATGTATATTTATTTGACTTGTTTGTGTTTACAAACAAAACAGCTGTGTGTAGCATGAATAAAGTATTAATACATGTTAAGTAAAATTGGAAAAAAATATAAATGATTTTACATACCTTTGGGTTTTAATTCCTCGTATTTCTGCTCCTATAAAATCCGGGTTTTTTTGCCAAGAAAAAAAAAAAACATTGACATGCTGTCAATTTTCGGGAAGTTGTCTGATTGTTCTTTGGTAAATCCAGGTAGAAGAGACATTTATGACAAATTGAGATAACTAAGCTATCTAGATCGATAAAATAAACCTTCAGGTTTAAATAAAAATAAATTTTGATAGCTAGAAAATTTCAGGAACTTGCAAAAACAAAATCGGAAAATATTGCGCGCTTAAAAGCAATACAAAAATATTGGTCTGCATGAACGATGACATCACAACCAATCACGAAGCGTTTTGATGTCACGTGACTTTCGCTTAACTTTAAAATTAATTTTTTAAATGATGGACCCAGTTTTTTACATTTTTGAGAACATTTTTGGAATCTACGAGTCTGAAATTATCAGAAAAACACTAAGTTGTTCGAATCCCCCACATGTGCAAATAACTCATTGGTCCTTTCCATTTTTATTATTTATATCACTTATTTTACGTCTAGAAATGTTAAGACTTTGCACGTAAAATGTAAAAACAATAAATTTCTCATTTTTATACCTTTTTCGATATAATCGAAAAAGATATGAAATTATATAATCGATTATTTTTATTAAGAAAGCGCAAAAATATATACTTCTATCCACTGTTTCTTTTTCGACTAACATTTCAAAAAATATTTAATGCCTCAGATGATATTGAAATATTATTCTATTTTGATTCCAGTCGCTTTTTTATTTTAACGTTAAAATTTATATTCATGGAGAAACTCAAAATTGTTATAAAATATATGAACAATCCTCTTTAGATTGATTGTAACATCTGATTTAGAAATATGCTAAAAACAAATTTCTTATTTTGATATATTTTGAATTATAGTATTTAAAATCCGATTATATTTATTGATTACCTGAACTGAAAGGTCGCTTATAAAGAATGAGTTTACCAGGAGAAAGGAAATTTTATCAAATATGATTACTATTTTAGACTTTTCTTTAATTACAAAATGAATAATATTAACTAAATATAAGATGGTACTAAATTTTGATTCATCAAAATATATATTTTATCCCTCATTTATAATTGTTTTTTAAATTATAGTTTTGCCAAATCTATCTAAAGGATCATTTAAATTTTCTTTAAACAGTTTTGCACTGGCATATTTATAAAAGAAAAATGTGAAAAGCTTAATGTATGACGTACCCGATTTCACTCACTTTACTTCGTTGTTAATTTAACTATAAAACTTAACTGTAAAAATAATTCGAATTGGTTATTCGTGGAATTTATTTTATTTTATCTATACTGCTGCCGTCTGGTTTATGAATTATAAATACGTCCTTTGTATGTAAAGTGCTGCCATCTATGCGATAGTTTCTGATTTAAACTTCTTATATGGCAAGACAATTATATCACTTAATTATTTACCTTTATAATTTCTCACGAAATATATGTTATCTCTCGTTCATAGTTATTATCCACGTGTAGAAGTATTTAGTGCATGTTATATTATCTTTATGGAGAGATGGAATGTGAATAATTCTCGAATTTTACTCTATATTATAACGTTAAAACATTTGTTTAGATTATCAAACTGGAATCACGACATTATTTGATGACCTATTATCGTAATTTTTATTAGTACTCTCATTGCCTATTATTTGTATATAATAATTAAAATATTCTTCTTAATATTTATATAGTAAAATTTTCATATGCATATAGTTTTACAGAATACTGTAGCCAAGATAAATTGAATGTTTAATAATGATTTATTTAAAATCCTCACTATTTATGATTATTTAGAGCAATTTAACAATTTATGCGTTAAGAAATAATCTAGTTATTTTCAGTTTGTCTTTCAGCATCTGCCTACCTAATTAATTGTAAAAGTCTTTATATAAACAAAATAAATATGACATTTATTTCGTTGCATATTGTGTATATTTTAAACTTTCTAATACTTTTTAAATAAATTTCAATTTCTCTTGACATTTCGATTTCATTATTATGTAATTAACACTAGATTGCCCAAGGCAGTCATTTTGACTGTTTTTTAATTTCAATTAGAAAAACAATTATGAAATATAATGACACAATTTCTTAGAATTTGGTGACTTTTTCTATAACATATAAATGGGTTTATGAATAATTGTAGTTACTTCCGCCCTCCTTTATTATATAATATTAAAAATTAATTTTAAACAAATTTCTTTACATATTTGTTATTTTTTCACAATGCAGTCACTTTGACTGTTTTTGGGCAATATATGTATACAAGAAATCTCGGGTAATCTAGTGTTAATCAATTTTCAATTCTTACTTCATAATACCACTTTTCTTTTCCTTTTTTAAACAATAGAATATTTTCGCTGAATCACATTCGCCGAAAGTCATGTAAAACAACATAAGATACAATTTTGTATTAAATTACATAATAATAAATATAGTTTATTTTTGCCCTATTTCATAGTGCTGCCTTCTATTTCATATTTAGAGAACTAAATTGCACCTGTAGGGTTATAACTACCTATATTAACATTTCATATTCTAAAATCTCATAAAATTGTTTGTCAAAGTTTTTCTATCTTCGACTCAATTTATATTACTGCCGTTTTGTTTATGTGTAGTGAACTAAATAGTATATGTAAGGTCATAAATAGCAGGGCCGTAGCCAGAAATTATTTTCGGAGGGGGACCAAGGGACAAAGACACCTTTTGTCTGTGAATGATACTTTGTATTTCCGGAATACAGTGCCAGAAATACAGTGCTGTATTTCCGGCCAGCGGCTCAGCAAGACTTTTATGGTCTCAGCGGTTTTTTTCTAAGAAAATAACTGTCTTATGTTCCTGAACAGCTAGGCAGATATCACATACGCACACAGTCGTGGGACATTGTCTATCTACGAAATAGTCTTTCAAAATTTCGGGGGGGGGGAGGACTAGTCCCCCAAATCCCTACCCCTGCCTACGGCCTTATAAATAGTTATATCAACATTTCTTATTTCAAAATAATAATTTATGGAGTTTCCCCAAATTTGGCGAAGCGAAAAGTCTATCCTCGTCATGCTTTTTAGTGCTGCCATCTGTTTTATGTGTAGTGAACTATTTTGTACCCATGGAACTATAATTATTTATGTTCATCAACATTTTGTATTCTACACGTAGAAAATAAGATCTTAAACTTTTCTATTTATCATGTTACCTTAATCCTTTTGTAGAGTGCTTCAGTAATGAAATGGATGCGTATACCTGCCCGCAAAGCAAATGTCAAATAACGATCGACAAGTCCCTGTCACTTTAGTGGGGAATGGATGTGTTTGGGGGGAAAACTATATTTATTTCATTGTACTGCTTATATACGAGTTTTTTTATTCCATCATTTTTTTTTGTATTGTTTCCTTAAAATTTATTTTATTCCGTAGTAATATTGATTTGCCCATTCTCCTTAGAGTGATAACTTTTTAGAAATAAGTGATTGCCATGTTTTAATTTAAAATTTCTACGTTATAGAAAGGGAATCTTTTTATTGGTTGATTGAACGGCTTTTGTATCGAGGTTTTAATACATTGTTATCATTCTTTTAGATCATTTTCGTGCATAATAATATTACCGAATTTTTTTAGTCTTCCTTTCACTGGTACGATACTTTTGGAATCATTCATGCTTGTCATATTCTCACCAAAGGCGGTTCAAGGGTATGGAAAATTAGTTTATATTGAGGAGGGATAGGGAGATATTGTAACATAACAACATTAAATCGATTTTGTTTTATTTTTTGTGTGTAAAACGGGATGAAAACCATAATTTTAGACGTGACTTATGGAGTCAGATCTTTTGGATTCAAGTCGAATTTTAATGTAGTTCTTTATTTGAACTCAAACTGGAAATGGTGTGTATTAGTTTCATCAGTTATTCAATAGAAAATATTGATTATAGTTTGTATCTCATCATATTCTTCATTTAAAATTATGTATGAATGTAAAAATTTAAATATATAATTATCTTCTTAATGTATGTTAATAATAATGTAAAGATTTAAAAAACAGATTATCGAAATATGCCGTAATATGATTTAGTTCTTTCTCTCCATCCAATTTTAAATCAAATTTTAAAAGTTAAAAATGTTATGAAGTCTGTTTAATTCAGCAACAATTGGTGCATGACTAGAATAAAAGCCCAACAGCTCAATTCCAAGATACATTTTATTATTTCATTTGGCATACACTTTGTACTCGGTTTTCTTTTCCTCTCTTCCTTCTTTTCCTCCGCCGATTGGCTTTTATACGCCGTATAAAATGTATTTTCCACTTTACTTCTAAAATGGACTCAGGCTCGCTCTAGATCCATGCAAAATTTTTAAGATTACATGCATTATCCATAAGATTTTAAATATTGGAGTGGACTTCACAAAGTCTATTAGCACATTCATTACAGCAATAGTGCACCTTTCTGATACCGGCTTCCCAGCAACCTGGAAAGTCAGGGAATCGTAAAATGAGTAAGAAATGCCAGAGTTTATATAGGATATTTATCAAAAGTCACAGAAATTTACATTTATTTTCTAAAAGTAACGGAAAGGCCAAAATGAAATTAAAAAAAATAATTTAAGAGGTTATTTACTTCTTTTTTATATTCCAAGGAAAAGATTTTAGCTAGTTATATAGTATAATATAAATATATGTATGTATGTATATATCAGTTGCGTGCGGTCCATATGTGCAGGGTGTGCACTGCACACGCTGGCAAAATTATGAGGGACAATAATTTTCTGCACCTATGTCTACCTATCTTTATATGGTATATAATAAACATTATTTATAATATATTCAAATATTATGTTGATTTGCCTGTTGGTATTCCCGCAGTGCGTGTGGTACTAGGTGCTGCACCACGTAGCGCGCAAACAAATATAGGAAGTTCTGATGTGTACGCACTGCGCACTAAATTGAAAACCACGCTTTATACGTATGGGCTACTGGAGAAGAACAGCATACTATGGCACTGAGGCAAGTGCAGCTATTTTTCCTGCACTTGGCATTCAGAATCATCCGAAGGTACGGTTTATTCAGCGTTGTATTAGAGCAAGATGATTTTTTTTTTTTTTTTTTTTTTTTTTTTTTTTTTTTTTTTTTTTTTTAAATAACTGATTAACTGGCCATACGATTTTGCCGACGGTTGATGTCTAAATTTATACATTGTAAGATTTTGTTTTCATGGAAATGTAAAAGTAGTATTTCATCAATATAAAAGGAAATGTTTTAGTGTGGTAAATTAATTTCGGTTATGTATTATATTTATTGAAATAATTAGCTGAAAAACAATGTTGTTTTGTTTTAAAGAAACGAATTTTAACAGAACAGTCCCAATTTTACCATTCATTGTGTCTTACAGACAGTATATAAGTTATATTATGTAACACCATATCCCTGGTTTCGTTTTTAAAAATTGTCAAGATGTTTTTCGCAGAATATATGATTTTCAAATGTTAAAAACGATTAATAAATATAATTTACTCCACTGACTAAACAAGAAACAGTTCGTTCTATTGTGCCAGCGTGCAGTGAAATCCTCTGCATGTGGACTAGACGTTCAGTTTGTCGGCACCAATGACCATCCGGATTAGGCACCGCAGTGGCGGACGCCATGTGGTACTACGTTTGCTGATCATATAAGTTTTTAGTGGAAGCCCGAAGCGTTGCTTTTTCGACGCCGATATGACATCATACAACAAAAGACATGATTTTTCCTTCAGTGCGAGTAGAATTCTCATAAGTTTAGCTCTTTTTATAGTTATAACTCGACTACTCGTAGGTAAATATTTTATTTACTGTAATCTTTAAATTTATAGTCATAATAAATAACCCGTTTCAGCATGAGAACTAAGATGTCTCAACAATTAAAGATTTATTGGAAAATCCATGTTCTCTGCACACCCTGCATGAATACCTACCGCACGCCACTGGTATATATATATATATATATATATATATATATATTCAGTTTTCATAAAATTTATTTTGCTAAGATTTTCTGAGTTTATTTTTCTGCGTTGCTTGCTCTTATATTTGTATTATTTTTATAAAAAGCAATCTAAAAAAGTTAATGATTATACTATTTTTTAGTTAATATTGCTAATACTAATAATAACTAATGCCACTTTTAAATTCTACTACATCTGTACTCATATTGCATGCCATTTGGTCAGGGAATATCATAGAAAGTCGGTGAATTTATCTATTATTTTCTAAACCAATGGTTCCCAAACTTTTTGCAGACGTATCCCTTCTAACAAATATATTGTCATGAATCCCTAAATGAAAGAACTGTATAGAAACACTTAATAAAATATTAAATTTTATTTTGACGCTACTACTAAAAAAGGTCATATATATTAACATTTTTTCTCATATTTAAAGTAATATCTATTGAAACTTTTTATCTTATGTTTGAAAAAATGTTATTTTACATAATGACTAAGAAAATAGATGAACCTCATGGGTTAAAATAAGTTCACTTACATTCATCTTTATGTTTGTGAATAAGATTCACAAGTCTCCACGATAATTAATTTCCAGTCTTTAACCTTTTTTCGAGGTGAAGCTCAAAAGGGGGTTAATTCTATGTTCTACTAAATAGAAAGACTGGAGAATCAACAGCTTCTGTACAATGACCCTTAACGCAGGATTTGAAGTCAGTATATGTATTTGTAAATGGAATTTCTAATATACTTGTTCAAATAGCTTCGCGTTCTTAAAGAATTCCGTAAGTTACTTCCGTATCAGTATGAATTCATCCGAATTTGTGGATTTATTTACAAAAAAGTCTTACGCTTAATCGGGAATAATCAAGGAAAAGATGTCTTAATTTTTGTCTGAGGTCTTTATAAAGAGACGTTAAGTGTTGACAATAAGCAAGCAAATCTGTATCGCATTTTAAATGAACATCCAAAATAAATAAATAAATAAAATAAAAATAAAAAATTACTTCCGATTTATTTATTGCTATGGATTTTAACTTTCATAAAAAGAAAAATGATCCACTTTTGTTTTATTTAATACTAGCAAGTGTGCCCGTGCCTCGCTACGGTGAAGCAGAGGTTTTGACAGGAACAGTGCTAATTTTGTTGGTATTAATTAATGTTGTCCAAAATTATGGACAAACCACATGGTTTTGTATGAAACAGAAACACACATTCATATCGACAACCATATGAATATAAAGATAACTATATAAAATGATAGGTTTTTATATTTGCCCATGAGAATCACTAAAATTTTTACTTTTTGTTCTTAGAATATTGTTGATAAACATGTCATTGTAACGTAAAAATGAACCAAGAATTAAATTTAAAATTAGTTCTGATATAAAAATGCTGTAATTTGCGTCACATAGAAATGAAATTTGATCACTTTATATTTCAATTTTCAGGTCAAATCGAATGGATACTACGCAGACGATGTTTAAATAATATAAAATAAGAAATGAATAAATCAGATGTTTAAAGGAATGACGTCATAATGATACAAAAATATCCTTTTCACCTATTTATTATGTGATAAATTGAAAATTTTAATCTCCTGCTTTTAACCGAGGAAAACTGCATTTAAAACAATTACATGGGATTAATGGAATGACGTCACATTGCTAGAAATATTGCTACTTTCACTTAGTTATGATGCGATAAATTAAAAAATTAATCATTTGCGTTTAACCTTGGAAAATAATGCTTGGAATAATGACATGAAATGCTCGAAAAAGGGGGAAGGAATGGATTTCGAATGTTGAAAATTTACAAAAACCTTCCCAGGGATGTACCTAAGAATTTCCCAAATTTTCACGGCGATTGGATGCATGGTTTTTGAATATCGAGTACACACAGGCAGACACAAATTCATTTTTATATATATAGATTAAACCTTTCGTGAACCCCAAACATTACCGCGCACCCCTAAATTAATTTTTTATTTACAAAGTACCCCGTCGGCTAGAACAATGGTCTCTGGGGGTATACAGGAAACACTTTAGGAATCACTGTTCTGTTTTTATTAAGGAATAGTTTTGAATAGATAGCTGAGTTTGTTTTTATTGAGGAACAGTTAAGAATAGGAGTCTGATATTCAACAATTTTTGTTTGACGTACTTTGGTAAATTAGAGGAACTGAGTACATCATGTAAAAGAATTGTTGTTAATCAAAAATTACAATTTTTTTCATTAGGCTGTAAAAAAAGTACTATATTTTAAAGTTGTAAAAAGTTATATTTATATTTTAATATTGGGATAAATTTAATTAAGTAATTAGTAAATTATTGTTAAATTCTGTATTATCCAAATGATTGTTTCCATTAAAAGCCAAGAAATTTCAATGTTTCAACAAAACTAAATATAGTGAACTTTTTATTCGGTACACTATAAGTGGGTGTGACTGCATATCTAACTTTTATGTTTTCATTGGTGGAACCCTGTGATGAAGCTGTATAAAGTATTGTGTTAATGTATTTTTAAAATTATGACATTACGAAGTTTATGAAACAACCGGCTTTTACATACCTGTCCTACAAGGAAAAATTTAGGGAAACATTGATTTAAAAAAAATAATTTAAGACTTACAGAATTATGGATTATATTTATAAAATTGAGGCAAGGTGAGCGAATCCCATAAACTATTTAATCTTTATGCAAAATGTAAAATGTACGGCGTTGATCTCGTTGTATAGTATCTTCTCCATCAAAGTTTTTACTGTCTGGAAAGACGTAAACACGAACTATCATGATCTTAAATTGATACAGGTGAGCGTTTATGTAGCTCTAAAATTATAAATGTATGTTACTTACTATAAATATTCAAAGAACCTTCAAAAAGGACACATTTTGATCAAAAATATGAAATCTTTGTTGTGAGAGAATAAATTTATTTATACGCTTCATTATCAAAAGATATTTTTCGAATTACATAATTCTTTTACTGCACTGAAACCTGTTTTGGGCCAAACTCCTTTAATTTGAAGTTTTAAAGTTTTTTTTTTCCAGTTTGGCGATTTCTGTATTGAATAAGTAATTTTGGAGATTCTCTGTATCTGTATTTGTAATTAAACTGGGTAGGTTTTTGAAAATCGCGAAGTATTTTCTCTAGTTACACAGGATTTAATACCGTAAAAACGGTTGCCAAAAATATCGTATAATTTTAAATAATTGTGTTATATAAATAGTATTTAACATATATAAAAATCGATACCGTGATTTATTTTTATATAAATTCTAAAGATAAAATGGAAAAATAAAACCAATCGGTTAGTATACTGTGCACTAGGAATATTTTTGAATGATTAAATTTTTATCAAATAGTCTTGTATTTTATTAAATAATATATTCTAATATACTTTTGTGTCTTATATATTTCATGTTGCAACGTTATATATTCTTGTTATAAAAATATCGTTAAAACTTGAAATTTAAAAAGAAAATTGAAATTCAACGTCCCTTGTCTCCTTAATATTCTGATTTGTAACGAAGGTAGTCTTCCATTTTTGTTTTTAAAATTTTGTATCAGTTACATTTTAGGAGGGTAAAATGCAAATATCTAGTTTTTAAGTAATTTGCGTGCATGTAGTAATTATTATATCTCGAGGTGATCAGTAGATAGGGTTCTAAGGTTTAAGTCGTCTGCTAATTTTGATATTTCCAACAATAAAATCATAAAATCATAACCAAAAGGTGGGAAGGGATTTTATGTCTTAAAGCCATTTTTATTTTATAAAAAATCCTATAAAATTCTGTCTCATCTTGAAGGATATAGTAAAAATATAATTATGTAGATTAGTTACTTCGTAACTGCAAATAGTTTTATGTCAGTTTTACGAGATTAGTTTTATTTTTTATTTGTCTAGTCCGTAGATTCAAAAATTTGTTCTCTAAATGTAACTCTATAAATGTTTTCTTTGTATGTAATTAATTTATATTTTTATTCATTTATTAAATCTGTGTCTGGTTTTGATTCCTTTGAGAGACTTTGAGATTAGCTGTGTTCGTGGGGAACTTGCCGAAACTATCTCTTGTAAGAATAAAAAAATCTCATCTCCTAATTTTACAAAAATTTTTATGAGTATTAACGTATAATATTCCTTTGATTCAGGAAATTTTTTTTATGTAGTATTTTAGTTTCGTTATTTGCTGTTTTATGTAAGCGTTGATTACAGTGAACTAGAAACAGCTTAACAAAAAATATTTATGAAAACATCACATAACCTCTTACAATAAAATACATTTCATAAGCACATCACAATATTTTACATTATAAGTTCTATATGAATGGAAGATCAACACTCTGAAAAGCCCGATTTGTATATAGTCACAGATGTCAGAGCGTCTCTGTAACCTGTTGTTCTAAAACTGCGGAATTCTGGCCGCTCTTGATGAGAAAAGTCAGTATATGGCAATCGTAAGGAGTTCCATGACTCCAGAAAACTTTTTTCCATTGTCCTTTCGCAAAAGCGGGGTTCGTAGCGTACCCTGGGTATAGTGGTACTAGTGTATTTGTTGCAGCCAATCGGTTGGGGTCGTTCTGCCCGCCCCTTTGAAAATAATTGTTTCAGCTTTTTGGGTTTCCACTGAAGCAATTTCTTTTGCTTGCACAGAAATATTGTAACTGCACTCACAATGAAACAAATAGCGCAAGCAAGTGCTATGGCAGCTATCTCTGTAGCGTAAAGAAGGTTGTTACTCGAGGTCTGGATGGTCGAGCAAGCTGAAGTTTCATTTGCTCTTGATTGAAAAGTGTGTAATGTGTCCATTGGCTCTGCTGTTATCCTATCTCCGATAGGTCTATGTTCTACGTCGATCAAGCACACATCGTAATGCGTTCGAGGTGCTAAGTCTGATATACCATATTCATACAGCTGTCCATTTGTCTCACTTCCAGTTGTAATATCATATACTGGTATGTCAGTGAAATTGTCTGATCCGGTTCTACGAATTCTAATTGTCCATTCGTGTCGTATAGAAATGGTGTCGTCGTTGTGCAGATGAGGCTCTACAACTTTTATTTGCCATCGAATTGTAATGGAAGTTGCAGATACTGACAGTTCTTCAACATCTGTCTTTATGTTGCTATCTGTCAGAGCTTCACCATTTTGTTCAAGGGCGTTTTCACCATCCTCTCCGATGTCTTGTACTTTCTTTGTCACTATTTTTCGACACTTGTTTGGCTCTATTGTATATTTACCATCTTGAACCAGAGCAACACACACTACGTAACTGGTAAGTGGTTGGAGGTTCGATATCCGTTGAGTCAACACAGATTCTCGCGTCAGAGGCTGTTGAGTTGGAACCAAAGTCATCTGATAAGGACTATCATTGGCCTTTCGGTACACAACAGCCCATTTTTTGTTCTCGCTACCAATTCTTAGTCTTGGATCTTGAACCTTCCATGAGACTGTTATTGACATTGCACTGCTGGCAAGTTGAATGACGTCATAATCTCTGAATCCTGTAACAGAAAATAGAGAAAAATATTTCAATGTATTAGTTTGAAGTATTAAAATAAGTCATATATAATAAATATTTCACTAAAATCTTTTATATAGTAAAAGTAAATAGCAGTTATTTAACTCAGGTATAAATATCGAAACGTATTGTACAAAATTAAGAGAAAAATGAAATTTCAATAAATTCTCTGCCATATTGAATATTAACGACATTCTGTTTTCTACTTATGTCTAGTAATAAATGTAACAAAGTATAAAGCAGTACTCTAAAAACTAATCTTTTGTTCATAAAATTTAGTTTATGTGTTAATAAATATTCTCTTTACACGACTAGTATATATTACTGCCAGTACTTTAGAATTTATTATGATGTAATGTAAGAAAACAGGTACATTTCAACTTTTGCTTATTATATGCTAATTTTTCTTCCATGATTGAAAATTAAATTTGTAGTTTCATTGCTCCAAAATCAGTCAGTTAAATAATTTAATATTTCTAAAACGAAAATTTGTAGTTCCCTGCAGGCAGAAATCTGAAACATTTTTCATATGCTTTAGCCATGTAATCTGAGATAGATTTAACACTGTTCACAGTATTATTGGTTTTAAATGATCGAATCTCAGAAAATCCTAAAATGTTTGTCTTACAGAGAAAGATGCACGAATTTCGTTGTAGTGCAGAAAAGCATTGTTTTGTATGAATGTAAATGATAGTACGTTGTTCAAAGTTGCCTGGAGCTATCATTTGTTCACCTGTAACATTGAAATTCAGTGTAAGTTTTGCAACCGTTACCATTGATTCTTTATTAGCCATATAAGTCTAAATACAAAATAACGAAAATTAAACGGTCATTAATAAGAACAAAATATATGTACCCTCTTCCATTTTCGGTTTTTCTTCTTTACATTAGTCATCGTTCTGTAATTTTGATCAATGCTAATTTTTCTTCCGCTAATTTTTCTACGTTAGAAATTAGATTTTTTGTTTCCTTGCTCAGTCAGTCAGTTAAATCCTTATCTAACAGTATTTTTGATTTCTCGGTGATTTACAACTAAAGAGCTATTACCCCCTTTTTCTTAAAGAGTTCATTCTTTTCATTGGAAGTTATTTGATATAAATTAGAGGTTCTAGACGTTTGAAATAAATAACTGTTGGAATGTAATAAATAACTGTTGCCGTAAAGTAAGAACAATTACGCTATCAAACGCTAAGTAGGGCAAGTAATGAAAATATCATATTTTCGTAATTTACCCCTAATTTATTTGGTATATTTGTTAAAATATCATTTCGTTAGGATTTTTATAGTGGTAAAATAAATACTAATACATTCAAAACTTCATTAAAACCAGTTCACGTATTTAACAACCGTATTGTCTTAGAACATCAGACTCTGGTCTACCGCACATAGAATGCAAATTATTTAACATTTCCTGTTTCGAAATTGCACATTTTTTTTTCTCATAACTGTGATACTGTTTGTTTGGTATCTGTGTGCATGCTTAGACGTTTCCAGCTTCCAGCGTCTTACCTTTAGTCATGTATCGAAATGGGAAAGTGGCATTGTCTTCTGGGCATAACTCCTCCCACGGTACTTTTTCGAGCGGCAAATCTTTCAGTTGATCTGGTGAATTGCATCTCGGCAGGCGTATGGTGGTGCTGTTAGTGAAGAACCAGTCGTACAACCACAAAGCGGAGCAGTCACAAAGGAAGGGGTTTTCTGAAACGAAATGATGGGGAAAAAAAAAAGGTTTTACATTGTTTTCAGACACTATTAAATAAAGGTCAATTTTTGAAAAATAGGTCTTGTTAAAAATTTGTGTACCGATTATAAAAATAAATAAATAACCCGTTTTGTACATTTGTTCGTTGATTTTATTGAGAGTACTAGTAAGTATCTGTACGTTCCACTACATATTAAATACAGTAAGAAAATCGGAGAATTATGACATACAATAGGACCTCTATTTAACGAAGTTGTTAAATCTCTAAAACAAAATTCGTTATATGGAAAATCAGTTAAATAACAGATTCATTGTTTTAAGAATCAGATTTTAAATGTAGAAATACTAAATATTATAAACAATAATTTATCAACTGTAATTATTAACAATAATTGCAGTAGAGCGCCAATTAAAAAATAATAATCCTCACTAAAACCGCTTTTATCTTTTGTACATGTTCGGAGTTGATGTGGGGTACTTTTGCTGCTAACTATTATTTTAGTTACTTAATACTTTAGCACAACATAAATACAAACGTATAAAATCATAATATAGAACTTTTTCATATGCCATTGAGGCTATTTTAGCAGATAACGGGCGATCTAATGTAACTTCTCTTTTTTCTATAATTTAATAATTCAGCTTTATTTTACCTGCGAAAAAGAAATTTGCGAAAGAAACAAGAATAAGACAAAATTGTTTGGGGATACACTATATTTCAATTAAAAAATATTTTAAAATTAATTAATTTGAATAATATTATTGTATTTATTATAACAAATGTGTTAAAAGAATAAATACTTTCAAATGCCCCGAAATATTTTGAGAAGTAAGGAAAAAAAATGTGAATTCATTTCGCTATTTGAATATTACTTTACGGAGAAATTCGCAAAATGTTCATGGTTCCCAGGAAAAGTTTGCAAAATAGATGTTCGTCAAATAGAGGTTCTATTGTATAAGATTTGACAAAATTTAATAGAAGCTTGTTTCTATGGAGCTAAAAAATTATCTTTCCATGGCCAAGTCTCCAATTAGATATTTTTATCAAATTATTGTGTGTAATATATATGTATCCTGTATTTTCACCAAGAAAAATTACAGATAATTTACCAATTCGTTAGACATATAAGTTAATTAAAGACAATTGGTTAGTCATCGAAGTAACAACGAACTGTAACTCAACATACAAAACTACTTTTGCGTTTATTTATTTGTTTACATACAAAAGCCGATTTTATAAGTTTTAACCACAAAATATTTTGATATTTAAACTAAAATAAAATCTTTTGAATGCGTTCTTAATTTGAGTTCAATAAAAAATATTGAGAATATTCAATAAATTATAATTATTTTGAATTGGAATTTGTTATTTTCATTTTCCATATCCATCCAGAAGTTTTATAAAATGTAAATGTACATAACTTTAAAATTTTCTGTATAATTATATGATGCAATTGTAACTGTAACCTTCATATTTTCAATAGTAATACAAAAATAAATTTTAGAACACACTAGCTGCATAGCCTGGCGTTGCTTAAACTATTAAGAATAATGAGTGATTAATTACTCAATATTTTTCCTTAACGATGCATCGCAAAGAAGGTAATTCCTCCGTTATTTGAAAACGCCGATTTTTGTGCTCATTTATGTTTTGTCATATTTAAGGCGACAATGGACTTTCGGCTGAGAGGAATATGCTTGAAAATGAGAATTTTTTTTAATCTCATTTATGAAATATCATTAAAAATTTGAAGCAAAGAAGTATTTTTATTATTCCCTATTTTATAAAGAATACAATTGTTAATACATTGTATGCGGGACACATACTAGTACGTTTTCTGACGATTGATACTTGAGCGCGGGATACATACTAGTACGTTTTCTGACGATTGTACTTGAGCGCGGTCACGTACTAGTGCGGGTTAGTGTAACAACATGGTTTGTTTGTGGGTACAAAAATAACGGTATATACAGGAAAACGAAGCCGAATGTTCTTGTCTACTACATAGATTCTGGAATGTAAAAATGTTTATATATAACATAATTCGAAAAAATTAAAACTATATACTACTATTTCTATTTGATTTTTCATATTTACAATACCATTATAAATTTATCCACTAAAAAATATATTTTTTGTTTACAAAAATCTTATGGTTGTTATTTATATATTTCTATTTATGTATTTGTTTATATATTTCAATATAAAATACGAAAAGTTAAAAAATTAAATAATTTTCGATCTATTGAGATTAAGTGAATAACTACATACTATAACACAAGTGAGGAACGTGCGGGCTTCGCAAAAGCTAGCTCTTGTATTGATTAATATTTAATTTATATAGATTGCGACAATTTGGAAACTAACCTCTTAACGAATTTCAACACAATATTACGGTCAACAAAGAAAACATTTTATCATGAATCGAGGAAGGCTGTATTGTCTTATATGTATCTCCCTCTTTTGAAGAGTACCACACTAAAACTGATTTATAACTTTGTGATTTATCATAATCATTTAGTTTTTTATTTTACTTATGTCCTGAATTTCAGTCTGAAAACAAGTTTATGTTCTACGTAAAAAATAAATTTTTTGTGAATGTTATGAATGATTATAATATTATATTCTAATTTTCAAAGGTAACATTTTAAGTTTGGTTTAACCTAAAATAATTAAAATTATAAAAATAATATTTATTTTCCTTTTCTATGTAGACAAAACAGTTAAATTATCCAATAAAAAGTTTGTTTTTTGTGCAGTGGTTTTGTAATTTAATTGGTTTGTAAAGTAATTAATAGTATTGTATTATTGTTATGCCAGTTTTTTATCACATATTATTTTTCTGTTGTATTTCTTTATGATGAAATAAACTTATTTAAAATACTTCTACTTCATTTATTTTATTTGAACTTCTACTTCATTAATTTTATTAAATATTTGATTCTCTTACAAAATAATTAAAGTTTAATATTACTCTAATGTGAATACGGTGATATTTTATTTTGCAATTTTTAATTTACTAAATTATTTTAAGTTACTAAACTTTAGAAAAACTATAATAGTTTCACAAAAGTCACATTTATAGCTATATGAACTTTTATACGACCTCCTTTTTTACTGCTTAATTAAAATGTGGTACTTAATTTAAGAATGGTAAATTATGCAAATATATTTTAAATGCTTTTTTGAAACAAAAAAATTTATAATTTATAAATATTTGGAGCATTTTAGTTGCATTTAGAACAGTCCTATCCTTTTGAAATTTAGAAGCTATTTATGTAGTCTCGTATAAAATAAAAGTTAGTTAAAATTAATGTATTGTGAAGTTCATAATCTGTCAGTTTTGTACATAACCTATACATCTTAACAACCCTGAATCGAAAAACATTTCTTCAAATATTTGGAAAACATCATATCAAGTACGTAATAAATAATTAAAAGATTTTAAAACATAAAAAAGCAGTAAGAATTTAAAAAGTGTACTTATTTCTTATAAATAGTTCAAATAATTTTGCACATTTTTCTTTTGCATAGAGAATTTGAAACTATCTTTGAGATAAATCTACTTCTGTGGTCACCAGTTTTTATTTTATTTTATTTTATTTATTTATTTTTGTTCTTTCAAATTAGCAGATGCAGTATTTTTCAGTAATAGTCGTGTTTTTAATCAAAAGATAAATGAAACTGTAATGAACTGATATGAAAAATAAACTTTGTATCGCCATTTAATGGTAATGCTACTCGCAAATTGCCGTGTTCTACTCTAGTATTAACGACAGTGAATTTATATCTATTACTACAATTGTTAGGGAGATAGATTTTCCCCCTTCTAAACTGACCCAATCCTACCTTTTATAGAATGGCATCAAAATTAATTTAGTAAAAGTTTTCCTTCCTTGTACCTTATCCGTTAAGTACGCGAAGCCAATCTTCCGACAACAATACCGTTGCTCAACAGACACCCCGGTAATTACAAGCGCCGTCAACTCTAAGATTGGGTTAATTGGATGAGGTTCTCCATTGTTTACGCGCTGTCTAGATTTTGGGCAATTAGGAGAGAAAATTATATTAGCCGAAACATGAATTATATTCTACCTTTCTCTGTAATGGCTGGGGAATTGAAAGGTCGCTATTTGGGTGCACTCATTGAAAGGATTTCGAAAGTGTGTCAGCAGTATCTTTTTGCATTTATTGGTAGATTGAACTGCTACATGGATCATTTACTCTGAAGGTGTTTTTCATTATGTTGCTTTACTTGTTAAGGGATATCAAAGCTCTTATTTTGATGATAATATTGATTTTTCATTTTTTTATGTATATACAAATATTTTCCGTCATATGTAGTACCTTGTGGTAAGATTTCAAGGCAATACAATAATTATAAATGTGTAAGAAAAGTATTTTTGTTATGATTGTGTCTCTTTTAAACCGTTTTCTTACAACGCTTTCATTATTTCATTTCCATCAATACGTTTTATAAACAACTCTAAAAGAGAAAGTAATATATAAAGAAGAACATTTGAATAAAATAGAAACTGGCATCACACTTACTGGTGGAATATTATTTAATATGTAATTGTTCTTGATGTGTCAAGTTTTTTATATTTTTCTGCTCGCATTGAAGTCATTTGAATGGAGGGGTTTATGGAATGAAGAGGAGAATGTTATGTAATTACAGTTTGAGAAGCCGGAGCTTTTCACCTGCGGAATTGAAATATTTATTTTTTATGGTTTGTAAACAAGCTGGTAGCGCCCGTCAAGTGTTTTGCTTTTATGGAGTCTCTCACAACTATCCCTTTGTAGCCGGGGTTGTGTTTTTCCTATCTCTTAACGTTGCATTGTTTCTCACTTAAAAAGTCAAAGAGGGAGAACTGCAGTGGTATTAACTTTGAGGTGGGCTGAAGTTCTTCTGAGAGGTGATTGTAGTCTAACATGCTGCGTGGATGTACTAGCTAGTTGTTCAAAAGTGTACATAATACAAATAGAAATAAACTCCTTCATTTTTAGTTGTTTTTGAGGTTGTAGACATCATAGTCTTTTAAGTAACACCACTCGACCGATACCAAAATATTTACTACTGTAGATATGTGACGTTATAGCACTTTTAGGAAATTAAGTTAAAAATTCCGTCATGTACCATTTTGTTGAATGCGCTTTTGACTGATTTATTATCTAACCCTCGTTGCTTTCACTTAAAAAAAAAATAAATAAATAAAAAATTAAAGCATATATTTTTCAATATTTCCGTCGATTTTTTCAAGTGATATAAACTTTCGGGCTTCTTTAGATGCGCTCTCAACGGACTGCAGTTTCAAATTATTGATTGTCTAAATCTGTCGCCCTCCAAAAAAGTATTTGATTTGGCTTGAAACGCGACCGCCAAACTTTTTTGCAACTGAAGAACTGAACCGGGTACTATTGCTAAAAACCTATTATGAACAGTTACGAACATCCATGACAATAACTGGATTCGAACTCGAGGACTCTTCCACCAAAAGACAATGTCGAATCGATTCAACCATCGTCCAGCCAGGAAGTAATTAAAATTCATTCATTGCACATATGACGTGTATTATTAGGTTACACTAAAAGTTAACTGCGGAATCTGATATCACTTTGATGAATAATTTTAATTTTTGTTGCATTTTTTTCGTGATATTTTCTCCATTTAATGCGTATTTCTATACTTGGTTATTTTATCTAATGCTATGTACAGGTTCAGGTTCCTTTAATAAAAAATCTTTAACGAAATTAAGTTTATAGATCACAACGTCCTCCATTTTGTCGAAGGCTACTGATTGATCCATCATCCAATCACGAAATTCGTCATGACTTACATTTCAAATACACCTAAGGCATAACTTTCTCAATAACCCAGTCGATAGTTCCAGATGATTTGAAGTATATATTTAAAGTGCATTAAAAGTTAGCTACAAATCTGATAACATGTAGAGATAATTTCAATTTCCTTGACGCCTTTCTGCCGGACAAATTCCATAAACTATTGTGTATTCCTATAGTCATGTATTTTATCTAATGCTATTAACAGTCTTAAAAAAATCTTTAATGTAATAACGTTTGTAAAGCACATCGTGTTCCATTTGATTGATCCATCATTCACTCACAAGGTCTGTCAAGGCTTGCACTTCAAACACAACCTAAGGCATAAATTTCTCAATAACCCTATTGATCATTTCAGATGATAAGGACATCTAGGCTTCTTTTAGAGAGCATTTTCAATTGAAGGCAGTTTCAGATTACAAGTTGTCTTATCTGCCGCGCTTCAGAAAGTAATTAAAATGTATCCACCGCACAATCGCATAGATGTAAAACAGGGATACCCATTGAGTGGCCTGCACGATTATCATTAATACTAGTAATTTATTGAATGCGATGGAAAAAAAAATTCTACTGCATAACAGTTTGGAACAGCTTGACGTCCGAAGGCCGGAATGGGATTTGGACCCAGGAGAGACGCGGTTTATACTCTCAGAAGAAATCCGCCTTGACCTACATTAAAAAAAATATCCCTACTCACGGGAGTGTTGTTTCTCCTCGTGCTATGAAGGCATATAAAACCTTTTCGGGACGCAGTCTGATTTCCAGCTGATAGTGTGGACGCATTCTAGTGCCGGCCGTTTTAGTGTGCGTGAATTGTGTTGTCCGAGATACGAGAGTTGCGATTGCTCGGCACAAGAATGGGTTATATTATTTTTTAATGATATAAATTTAGTCAAATTCAGCTTTTCTTTTGATTTGGTTTCGAGATTTTCTGTTTCAAGTCTGTTTCACAAAGTACACACACACACACACACACATATATATATATACACACATATATGCACGTGTGTGTATATCATCTATATATATACACACATATACATATGGACACACACACCTGCAGTATTCATACATACATACTGCGGTGACTAATATAATTAACTATACGTTCTCATATAATTTATATATTAAAACGTTATAAGTTTCTTATAATCTGAATATAAAACTAGAATATGAATATGAAATAATAACACACACACACACACTATATATATATATATATATATATATGTGTGTGTGTGTGTGTGTGTGTGTGTGTATATATGTAGTAAAATTATTGTATTGGCTTTGTATGTATTAGAAATGTTTTAAGAATTTCTGTTTTAATAGTATAAAATGAATAGAAAAGATTAATTAATATTACATACTTTTTAAAGAAAAAGTAATGTAATGAAGTATCTCATATGTTGTCCTCCGCTTTTCCGATATAAGCTGTTCTCCCCCCTCTCCCCAGAAAAAAATAAAAATAAATAAATAAAATTTTCTAAGAAATTAATATTTCTCGGTTAACTTCTGTAGGAAAAACTCCTCTTTATTAATTGAATTAAATTGCATTATTTCCCTTAGAATTCACGCAAACTAATTATTAGTAGTTCTTTTAAAACGGAAATTTCCACTCTTATCTAATGCATCTTATTAAAATTGTGGAGGAAGCTTACCGGAACTGAAAAGCTAATGTGAAATTCCTCGTAATTTATAGGAAATGCATTTATAAAGGAAAGTTACTTCAAAATTTTATAGGTTTAAGATCTCAAAGAAAGATTTTTTTGAGTTCTTAAAGTATGTTTACTGAAATAAATTTTCATTGAATTACGTGATGTTTATAACATTACGTCCTAAGAAATTTAGGTTTTAAATAATATTGTTGTTAAATAAAATATAAACATATTTATGCTTCGATTTTTTATGTTTAATAACACGTAAATTTTTGTTATATTTCTATGCCTTTTAATGTTTTCTTCTCTGAAGTGATTAAAACTGGAGAATTTTGGCAGCAAATTTCACTAATATTGTTAATATAAATCTTAAACGGAAATATATAATATATCTCTTCATTTACGCTCCTTCTTTGTTTTAGGGATGTGTACCTACTTGTGTGACATGTTTTAATTGAATATCGATTGCTGAATTGGTAGGGCACTTCATTTCGGTACTGTAATAAAACAGTTCAAACTCCTCTGTTACCATGGATGTTCGTTGTCCTTACCAATCAGTTTTAAGCAATAGTATTCGGTCTAATTAACCAACCTAAGCCTTGTACCAACTATAAAAGTATCCTTTAATGTGGAATACACGTGTTTTAATTCTGGTATGTCCAAGCTTTCAGTTCCAAGTCTATGAATCGTATTCTTTATTCGTTTGGAAACTTAGTGAAGGGCAATACAATGAACCGCTTGGAAATCCCTGACAGTTTGAATCAAGAACGCGTGAACCTTGTCTCATTGATCCTTCGTAGAAATTTATATTCAACTCAGATTCGTCCATTATCTCCCGAATAATTTTTTGTACGAAATATATTGGCGTATATTGTAACAATATAACGTGCTATATTTAATTAATTATCCATAAATAATCTTTTCATAAAGAATGCTTTACCAGGACATCATATTTGCTGCCAAGGTCATGAGGAAATATGGATTAGTAATTGAAGTTGTAAGTCTTACTAATGTGTTTAAGCACAAATCTCAGCTTGGTAATAAGTTATGAAGTTGCGTTTTATAAATCTGTTGATATGTAATTGATGGCAACATAAGTGTTGGTGTAAAGCCACAAATTTGATTAAGTCTTAAATCCTGTAACACTATTTGTTCTTGTTGAACGTTGTTACTGTTGTTACGTCTGCAAAACATTTTTTTTAAATTTAAGGCGACAATGGACCTTTAGAGCAAACTTTTTTTCTTTTAAATGAATTTCCTTGAAGATTGACTATGTTATTAATATTATTGATATATAAATATTTTAAAAATTTGAAAGCAAAATATTGATTAGTTTTAGAGTTATTAATTATTAATTGTTTCATAATTAGCTTAATTGAAAATGCTCCAGGCGCATCAATTTTGCATAAAATATTAAAAAAAATTTAAGTATACTTTATAGACTTTAAAAAAATGTAGTTGTTTCCATAAACATTCATAGAAAATATAAAGAGAAAAAAATAATTATGATGATGATACCCATATTTTGCAAAATAACCATCTATAGCGGTTAATTAAAATGCATAACTAAAATATTATGTTTCAAAATAGACCCGTTTCAACTGGACTTTATTTTATAAACTCTAACATAAACAATACTGGGATTTCAGAGACAATGATCTATTTTCAATGCGCCTGGAGTATTTTAAACATTTGTAATACATGAAAATTTTGCTTCTGAGTAAACAGCATTTGATGTTATTATTGCAATCCATTAGTAATAATAAGCTTATTATACCCATAAGTAATGATAAAATGATGGAAATGAAAAAATTCTTTCTGCTCCGAAAGAAATGCTAGTGAAAGAATGATATATTCTTTCACTATTCACTAAAATCGAAAATTCGAATTTTCGGTCGATTTTAGCCAATTTGAAAGTTCACCATCGCCTTAATAAAAGAAAAGCAAGTAATACATACGCTTTAAAAAAACTTATTGCATCTTAATGTTATTTTTAGGTTTTGATAGTTTATCCTTCTAATTATCAAACGTCTCAGACGTAAAAATGGCATTCTAGGAAAATATCAAATTTTCTAATGATGTTTATTTGGAAGATTCATTGATATATGTCAAATAATCTTGCAATTTATTTGATATAAATAAATAATCTTGCAATTTATTTGTTATAAATAAATAGTAGAATAGTACTCTGAATGGTAGTAACTAAATATTTCGGACATTATGTAGTAGTATCATCTAAAATGTTTGGTATCTGTTTTGAAATATCTTAAATTCCCGTTTTACGAAAATTAGTTCCAGTTTGTCATTATTGTTTGTGCTTTTAAAGTACTGGTAACTCACAATTTTTTAATCTCTTCATACGTTTTAGCTTTATTATCGTCCATTCATATATTCCTTATTTTACAGTATAAAAAATCTATATTGCGTAATTTAAAGTGGGTTCGTGCACGTTTGTAATTGATATGAGCTCGTTCGAACTTGGTTTTAGACCTTGCAAAAAGGTTTAACTTCTCCGAAAGAACTCCACCTCGACTAGAAATTCGATCAAGGTTATCAGGCATCGTTTATCGCTCTCACTTCAATGGGTGATTAGCATCGAAGAATTTTGCTTCAGAGTATTATAAACATGAATTCCCATTTCAAAGTCTAATTATAAAATTTGTGAGTATAAGCAAGTTTTTCTCAAGCGTTTTCAGGAAATTTTGGTGATCGTAGATATGCGATAAAAGCTTGATCCTTTTTTCACCTTCAGGCAGTTAACTGTTGGTTACTAATAGATTGAATTGTGGCATGCTTATATTCTGTAGACATTTATTTTTTATACAACTTATCTTTACAACCATGTTTTATGTCTGGTGAACTTTAAAGGAAAAGTTTCATTATTTGAGTTTTTAAAAAATATATTGATCTTTAAATTATTTACTCTTAGCATCTTTGGAGAGCTATTGCAGGTAGCAAAAAACTTATATTCATTCATAGGCTTCATTTCCGGAGATTACTAAAGTTTTGACCGTGTTTGTGGAACACCCAACTACTACTATTTAAAAATCTGTATGTCAAGAAAAGGGGATTATGTCCAATTTTTTAAAACTTAAAATTTTTGCATATTTGTGTGTAATCTGTTCTCCTCTCTTATGGGCAACAACATTACCTATATTTCTTAAATTTGGGAGAATTAGCGAATTGGGGGAAAAAACTGTGATCCAAGATGATTTCGAAGTAAAGACCCCATATTTGGACAAAAAGCTTATAAATATTCATTCACGGGCTTGATTTCTAGAGAGTATCGATGCTTTGATTCTGTTTATTGAATACTCATCTACTACCTTTAACATATCTGTACTTCGGAAGTAAACGGCGCTACGTTCAACTTTTGAAAATTTGAGATTTTTGTATATTCGTTTATAATTTGTTCTCGTCTGTTATATAAGTCATTACCTCTATTTGCTAAAATTGAGTGATTTAACGAATTGGGAACGATGAACCAACATAGTTTCGAGGTAAAGACCTAAAGACCCCTATTTGGACATAATATTCCTTATTTCTGCTATTTTCTTATGTTTAAAGGCACTTTGTCTTCCGCAATACCTCAAAGACCTTTACCAATCTTTTTACTAAAAACGGCATACACAAAAAAAATCTGTAACAAAAAATCTTTACTATGTTCTTCTGTAAAATTTGAAATTTGTGACATATTGCCTCTTAATAAATCAACTTTCTTACTTTTGGCTCACACAAATCAAATCTTTAAACATTAAGATCATATTTTTTAAAATTTGCATTTTAATATGCTTCTTTTAAAGACGCTTCGCCTTATATAGTCTGGATGTATATCTTTTTAATCTTTATAATTTTGTGTTAAATATTTGCTTACCTGTGACATCCAGGTACTTTAAAGTGATTGGTAAGGAGTAAAATTGAATTCCTTGTATCCTGTTGGCCTGGAAATCTAAAAACTCGAGTCTTGGCATGAGTGCAGATGATAGCTCATCCACTTTCCCTATGACGTTCTCGCTAAGGTCCAGATGGCGAAGTTCTGGCAGGCTGTAACGAGATATTTGCTGAGGAATAGTGGCCAGGCGATTTCCACGCAGGTTGATAGACTCGAGGCTGCGAATGGCTTGTCCCAAATTGAAATCGTCGAGCTTTAGATTAGCTGAAATAATTAACTTGTTTTAGTTTACACACAAAATATTTCCTACTCTAAAAGATGAAACTAAATATAATAATTATAAATCTCTTAAAACTTCTACTCGTCTATATTTCAGTCTATCATTAGCTTAGCGAGGGCAAAGCGAGAGCCCTCTCCGAGCGGAAATTTACTAAAGGTAGTGAAATACATGTCGTTGAATATAGTATTAAAGAAGTTTTATATATTCATTGACATACATATATACTTGTATGTTATATATATATATATATATATATATATATATATATATATATATAAATATATATATATATATATATATATATATGACGAGCCTATGAGAAGTCAACGAGCCGATGATATCTTGATAATGTCTTTATTCATGACTATTGTACAGTTTCAGATCCAGCCATCAAACATGGTGAATGTTTGTTGGCGGACAAAGGCTAACAAAAGAGCCTTGCTCAGTATAGATTCATTAGCGACCTTATCTCAAAACGTTCACTCTCAATTATTACTCGTAAAGCGCTTTTAAATGGAGTTATTAGTGATTCATGCGCCTGAATTAAAGACTGCGCTGCATTTTCTGCCTTGAACCCCTGAATTATTAATTTTATGTTTTCAGACCTGGCATATATCGAAATTATTTCACTTTAATATTTCCTTAAGAAACCTCCTCTCTCCTATTCTAATTCCTTAAAATCTTTTTCCCAGCCTCAAAATGTCTTAATCAAAGGAGTGCCCTCGACTTAAAATTTTTCAAAACATTTCCCAAAGCTTTCTATCCAATTGATGTAAATTTTCTATCCATTCAACACGTTTTCCAGCTGTCGCCGCAAATGTTTCGGCTTTTCTCCTGATCTTAACAGTTGAATTCGCAAAGTTTCTTGTCCCTTGGGAAAATTCTTTGTCTTCGCTCTTAGGTACACCTCTGTTCGAACAAAATGATTTTTGTGTTTTTCTCTTGTCTGTCGTTGACTAGTAAGGACGTCCTTTTTTAGCTTCTCTTAAATAAAGTTTTAATTGGACTTGTGTGCTGTTCTCTTCAATGTGACCCGACTGCATCGTTATTACGGCCAGCTGATTAGGCTTCTCCTTGCCCAGTAGCCTGGGCAAGTAAAAATAATAGGGGCTATAATGTCAAATGTGTCCAGCAGTTATATAATTCCTGGATTCACACACACACACACACACACACACACACACACACACATATATATATATATATATATATATATATATATATATATATATATATATATATATATAAATGCCTGTTAAAAAATACTTTCCTTCAGTGAAAAGTTAAGTTTCTCATATGGGAGGAATTAGTTGTTTTCAAGTAATATCGTTAACAATAACTGTTCTTAAATTAATGATATTATTTTTAGATAATAAGTTATAATAATAAAATTTAAAACATATTCTCGCAGTTAAAATTTGTAATTTTGGTGAAAAAAATTCTCCGGTATATACCGGAGAATTTGATATTTGATAACTGTTCCTTGTGGCAGGAACCAACGCTACGCCACTATTGTATATATTTAATTTGTAGCCGTTTCACATTCAGTAATATTGCACAACGTTATCCAGTTGACAGCCCACAGATTGCATGTATCTTCAGAAATAATTTTTGAGATTACCAAGGAAAACAAATTCCATATATAAATTTTAAATATCGGTATCTTTCCCAAATATGCACATTTATTACTCATTTATCTGTTTGAAATGTATAGTTTTGATACATATACGCGAGAATGCAAGTAATAAAAATAAAACCATATATCTACTTGATACATAGAGGAAAAATATTTCAGTTATCCAACCATCCTAAATTTTGCACAGACTACATTTCTAGATTTTCGATTTCAAATTATTTCTGTGTTTAGGAGTACATACATCTGCGAGCGTACATTCCCTGACGTATCAAATAAAAATATGGAATGTTTGGCTTGGTATGGAGCTCTATGGTCTACTCTTTTGCCACACAAGGGCTAATGAGACCGGAACCTACTGTTTAAAGCTGATTCCGAACTGCTACGAACATTCATACCATAGTGGGACTCGAACCCATGAACTCCGTAACGGAAGGTCAGCGCTCTAACCAATTGGCCATCTCTCGAAAAATATGGAAGAACTCCACTAAAAGATTCTATTTGAAAATGTAGTTCGGCTGTCAGTAACAAGTATTGATATGAACTTAAAAAATATCGTTGGTTAAGTATTTTACCCACTAAGTTTCACCATTGAGATTTTGTGTACATTTATATTGCGAGTTTTTAAAATAATATTTGCTTTTTTTTCTTTGTGTGAACAAATTATCAGCAAAATTAACTGACTTGTTACCAACAATACTTATTTGGTCCCCGAAATATTTGTAGAAGATAAAATACTCATCTGACTAAGAGAAATGTTCCAGAGCTGTTATTTCAAGTATTCTTTTTATACTTAAGTCATTAAAATGTTTTATTTGTGTGCTACGGAAATGCGTAACACGTTAGAGAACAATATCGTGATTCCATAGGCAAGCCTTTCGTTGCTTTCCGATGACCATTGTTCCTATGTATCCCCGACTTAACAAAATACAGAATTTCGTTAAAAGTTTAATCTGTATCATTTAAGATAATTTTAATAAAAAATATTATAGAATAAGTTTTAATGTTTTTCGATGACCTGGATAAATCCCAATTATTCACTTGCATCATTTCATAAAATCAAGCTAAATTTAATACGATTTGAAGAATTTGTACTTTCTTTTTTAAGTGAACTTTATGGAATGACAATACAAAATTCGGGCGACAGAGAAGAAAATTTTTGTATACCGTTCGGACCTGAAAGTGTTAATAAAATAAGATTATGATGCTTGCACCTATGTTTTCAAATACTGCTCTCCAATGAAATTGTTTGGATTCGTCTTTTTTACTTCTTTTAATATTAAAATACAAGTTATTATATTATCTACATTTTTTAGTTCGTAGTCCACAATCTTAGATACAACAAACATTCTTGTATAAATTTATTTTATTCATTCCATCCACGCGAGTAATATAATTCACATAACTCTCTATTTGCTTTTCAACTTCATTGCGTGCAACCTTTTTCTTTTATTAGACAGTTTTTTGTTTATATGATTTACGCTGCATTACTCGTTAAATCATCTGTATCTGAAAATATTTTAGAAAAAGGTTTATGTACGTGTACTTTTTTTTTTCAAATAAGTCGAAAGCAATCAGCTAAAGCTCTTTATATAGTTTATGCAATGTAATCTAGTGTGCTGACACCCAATTAAAAGGTTTTTTCAATTTATTAATGTTTGAATATTTTATTTTATATTCCAAATTCTAAATATTTTCTGTTTACAAGTAATAACTTTTCTGCGGATATTTGAATCTAGGACTAAAATCTCAGTGAAGTACTTGGAGTTGTAATCTTAATTTACTCTTAAGATGGGTCTGTACCTGCCATATTAGATTCCTCTAGCTCAAACTTAAATTATGGTAAGAATAAAATTTCCTCTGGCTGATTCGCGTTTTAAGAATTCTATATCGTGAATTCCTAAAAAAATTATACCACGTGATAGAGAAGTAAATTCTCTATGCTATATTTCTTTTACTTTTCTTTTTTTATGTCTGTTAAATGTTCTTATTTATGTCTGAAAACGAGTATACTGAAATATCACAAATAATTTTAAATTAAATAAATTATTCTCGATTCTCTTTTTTAAAGGTTGTATTTTGCAAAAGTTAGCTTTTATTTGTCAATAATTGTACTAAAGTTAGTCTATATATTTAAAAATATGTCAGTATTTTGTTTAGTTAAATGAGTACTATTAAGCCCTTAATTAGAGATTCTTGTACAACTTGCATTATGACAGAGTAACAGAAACAAAGGTTGTAGTTGTACAAAAATTAATTTTTATTTGTCAATTGCTATGCTAAAGTTCATGAGTAATTTAAAAAATTTGTCAGTATTTTTTCAATGTTAATCAGTAAAATCTTATTTTCAAGCCACTGATTAGTTTTCAACCCTGTAATTAACCTGCAAAATTTTGCCATTACGGGCTTTTGAAGTTCTGATCATTATGAATTAGATCAGAAATTCTAAGTAATATGCTCTGAACTGCATTAAATCATAAAGCAGTATCCTTAAAACAATTTTCTTTTTATACATTTTGTCTTTCTTTTAACTTCTTTGACTGTTATGGGTCGTCAACCAATTTGTTACACACTAACACTAACCATATTTTCTCGTATACTGACCACTGAAAACCATTTTCTAAGAATTTAAATTGAGCACTTTGAATTCAACATAGATCCAAATGCATTAGATTATATCTACTGAGAAACAAACAAAGGAAAACGGAATATGTGTTCCACATACTTGAAGTTTATTTTATTTTTATTTATTTAATCAATCTGCGAGTTTCACCTTTCTAAACAAGTAAGTCTATCCCTGGTGACACTCGATATTCGAACTACCTCTAGGACACTAACCGCGCCCGATCTGACAGAAGTGCCGGCCACGAGCCTCACAGTTCGGAATGAGGCTGCTGAAAAATTAATCTCACATGGCAGCGCGATATTTAGAACGACATCAAACGAACTTGTTACGTACCCCAGAGGCTTGGAGTAAAGACGACTTGAATGCGGTATTAGCAATTTCTCAACCATTATTTTTTGCGAAATTAATCCTGTTTGATTATCGACCGATTTAAGAGTTCATTTATAGAGCTGCTATTTCTTTTTGATACCCTTGATGCGTCTCACGTGTGCGAATGCCCTTTTAATATCGAGTTAATCGTACGACATGTGTTACTTTTGCAGCATAAATTATGCGTTTTCTAGGTAATAGATATCAAACCTTGGTGTATCTATGGTCATTAATTTGTGTGTTGATTTCATTTTGGCGCTGAGATTTATGGCAATATTTTATAAGGTTCACCTCACGTACGGTGTTATATGTAATGACCTTCCTTCTTCTTTTCCGATGAAAGGAGATGTGCAGCAGTGTTGTGCGAAGGAATCAGGCGTAGTCTCTTTATGTAAAGTTTATTTCCTCTCTGACAAATGTTAATCTTGTCAACGAATTCTTGACTACCAGTTCTCCCGACGAATTCTAAAGAACGGATACCTTCTTACAATATTGCTGCTCCCTTTCTTGGCAGGCTTTCAATATAGTCGCCAGTGGGTGAATGTATTATTTAACATTTTTTTTATTGGATGACCTGTTACAGACTTTACCGTTTTGGGCCATGAATGGATTGAAAACTAATCCCTTGGAATTTTCAACCTAGGGCTTAACTTGTCTCGAAAATTTTTTAACGTCAACCTTATCCTGCCTCAAGGTTATTTACGACCTTAAAATGTGTAAAAATGTAAGTTATAGTCCCTGCAGGTGGTATCCTTCCCTTAGTAGGAAAATAGAACTTGTTTGGGGCAAGTCTAATTGCGAGTTAAGAGTTTTAGCCTCATATTTATTAATTATTCTTAGGTGTTGGTATATTAGTTTAAGCTAGGGCTTGTTAGTATATATATATATATATATATATATATATATATATATATATATATATATATATGTAATGTATTAGAATTATTGCATTTTAATATCTCTTAAAAATTTTCTTCTTTTAATCTCAATCATAAAATATCTTAATTAAAGGAGTGTCCTTGACTTAGAATTCTTCTAACTCATTTCCCAAAATTTTCTCTGCAATAAGTGCAAATTTTCTGCCTTATATCCATATTTTTCTGCTGTTCCCGGTTCACTTTTCAATTATCTAAGTTCCTTTTTACTGTTGAGAGCACTGACTCAGCTACTTTCTCTAGGAAAGATTTCATCTCTTCGTCTTGCTCTGGGGTCCAACCCTGTAATCCACAAATTTCATGATCATTTTGTCTTCTGCTTTTGATAGAGTCACATGTCGTTTTCTCAACTCAATAAAAGTTTAATTTATTTTATGGAATTGCTGTTCTCTTCAATGTGTCACGGCTGTTTCCTTCAATAGTCTAACTGCATAGGCATCTCCTTGCCCCAGTAGCGTAAGCAAGTAAAAACAATAGGGGCTACAATTTTTATTGTAACCGACAAGTTAATATTCGCCATGTTATATATATATATATATATATATATTTATATATATATATATATATATATATATATATATATATATATATACATATACATATATATATATATATATATATATATATATATATTTATATATATATATATATATATATATATATATTCATGGAAATTTAGGATCATCCAAAGCCCCATATTAATTCTGTATTAAAAATTGAGCTTTTTAAAGTCTTCAAACAGAAAAAAAAAAAAAAAGATAAGTATGGATACTATGTTTGCAAATACCGTTGGAGAATTAGGACTCCAAATTGGGCTTAAAACGTTATTGTGTCCAGAACTTTCGATCGCGGCACAAACAGTAAATTTGGGTATATCAAATAAAACTTTATCATATTAAAAAATAAATAAATAAATAAACCCACATTTCATTTCACACGGGAGCGTTGACCAAAAAAGGAAACATTCAGAGTCTAATTGAGAAAGTATTCCACATATGTACCTTTGCATATTAACATTTAGGGGAGGAAAATGTCTTCACCAAAACCTTTAACTCTTGTTTGAAAATCAGTTACTTAATTCTCTAGACAACAGATAGGTAACAAGTACTCTGCGCAGGGTGGTTTACCCATATGTGGTGTGAACATCACGTAGTATTAAAGATCGCGTGTTTGATTATTACTTCTAATTTGTTTTACTTTACTTTTTGATTCATAGATGGTATTGGTGATCGGTAAAACATATATAGGCTGAATTTCGGTGCCAATAAATGATTTTTTGCACACATTTTGTTCATAAAGGAAATTATCTTACAATTTCTGTAACAATAAAGACATTTTTAAATCGGATTTTTGAAATTTCATGTTCTACTAAGTAGTTAAAAGTATAGTCTCCTAGTTGTTTTTCCCCGTTCTAACTGTAGAATTGCTGAGTTTTTTATTATATATTTATTGTATAGGTTTAATGTAAATTTAAATATCATCATTCAGCACTACTCCTCTAAGCGTATGTCAATCGGAGCGCTTTATTAATATTCCTGTCGATCATCTGTCTACAGGTTAATTTCAGATGTGTCCAAAGGGCTTTTCATGTGATAGATTCAAGAAGACGGAAATCCTTTCTAGCAAAGCGCTTTGATAATTTTCATTCAGTTCAATGAAATGTTCCACATGTACCATTTATCGACTCATAATTGTTAGTTTGATTGCGGCACCAATTGCAAAGATTTCGGTTAATTTTCTTTTGAGATACATATCTTTATGTTTAAAAAATGTATTACATTAGAGTTTGATTGGAACCAGGGATTTACACAGGTTGTAATATTCATTCTATCTGCATATATACTACGCTTTTAAATATGGTTTTCTCTCAATTTATTTACTTCTTAAATGATACAAAATGTGTTAAGATCACATTGAGAGCAGTTTTATCTTCAAATAAATTAGTGTCTGTTAAATTACGTAACTTTCTGCCCTTCGTAAAATATGACAATAACATTCACATACTGCCATCTCTCGTTTATTAGTTATTTTTCGTAGCGAATAGTTACATTTTGCTTTTAAACGTTTACCACTTCCTTGGTATTGATTTCATTGTTCCTTTGAGATTTCTAAATTGTTCGTATAAGTAAATGCCGAATGATAGAGCTCTGCTCTTCGATACCGGAGTTCGTGAATTCGAATCCCGCTGGTGGCATGGATTTTAGCCGTTCGGAATCGGCTTTAAGAAATAGGTCCCTTTCTCGTGAACAAAATGGTAGACTGTGGTGCTCCAAACCAAACCAAACAGTAATTTGAGTTTTTTAGGAAACAGGTATAAACATTTATCTATT
This sequence comes from Pardosa pseudoannulata, assembly GCA_032207245.1. NCBI lineage: Eukaryota > Metazoa > Arthropoda > Arachnida > Araneae > Lycosidae > Pardosa > Pardosa pseudoannulata. The sequence goes on from CM063501.1 coordinate 128,807,405, forward strand.
AAAATATAAATTTACTAAAGTTTAAATGGGTTTGTTCGTTTATAGGTATCAAAGATTAATTTTAAAATATAGTTTTAATCATTTAATTTATGATTACACATTATTTAAACAGATTAAATTAATCCATGTTAACTAAACATATGAGGAGCGACTGTTACATTGTTTAAAAAAAGGTAATATTTTGTAAAGCTTAATAACAGCTTTTAATAGCTTTAAATTGATTATGTAGCGTTCTACGTATTTTATAAAAATACATTGAAATAAGCTGGCGAAGGTTTTAATATTTTCCTGTTGTTAACAATCTTCTTTATTCACAAAGGAAATTCAACGATTTTGTTTAAATATAAATCCGTTGCGTGAACTTTTCTGCAAATAGAGTCATCCTTTTATGATACTGTTATCGGTCATTCGAAACAGCTCTTGCACCCATTAATGAAAGAATTTTGTATTAATTGATTCATTCTTGAAATCTTTTAATCTCTTTTGCTCCTATTTCTGTATATATATTTTTTTTCAATTTTATCCTCTTGCCGACTGAAGGTTTTATTTGTGCCATTACTCTTTTATAATCTCTCTTGGCGCTTGCGGTAAGTACATTGTTGTAATCTGATGTACTCCAGTGCACTCTCTCATCCTATTTTCTTTTTATGTTCTTATTATATATCGAAGTTGAGTCAGATTACTGGCATCTGTGTTTGTTCAGAGGATTAGTGCAATCTTTGGGAGCACCACATTACCGAACATTTATTATAGTCTTTTTTAGTTTTTCAGATAGCAATCTTAAGGCGTTTTCGACTTCACAGAATATGAAAATCTTATAAAAACTTCAATATTTTTAACTGAACAAAATTTCTTAACTAAAACACTACCTTAATGTAAAACACACGCTTATTTTCGTATATTACGGAGCAAACGTCATTATTTTAATTTTTTAGCTAAATATAGAGTTATTTATTGGTTTGATTTGGGATTTTTGGAGCAAAATCCTGTGGTGACATACTGCTCCAAACAAGTTTTATAAATTATAGTACAGTATACAAACAAAAGGAACGTCAAATAAAAATAATTTAGATAACAAACATCACAAAAGTCATAAAAGGACATTCAAAATTAAGGTATAAATACAAGATTGAGATAAAAAAATATTTACAAGATATATTAATAATGTATGATTAAAAACAAAAGATTTCACGTGATCAAGTTTAGGGATAAAGCCACGACAGTTCCTCGATATATAATAAATATATATAATGAAATAGGTGTTAGCATAAAGAGTAAAACAATACTTGCCGTTGTATAGGTAATTTAAAAAAATTAATTGTATTTAAAGCAGTAAAATATATTTTACTAATAATAAAGAAGCACTTACTTTTAAATGAAATATTTTTTATTCTCTTTTAATAAACATATAGCTTTTAAAAGATTATTTTAAGCTTTTAATTCTTTTTTTCTGTTTTCAAAATGAATATAAAAAATTTGGAATTTTAAAAAAGGTACTTTTTTTTTTACATTTTTTATGAATGAAAAAAAAATACTTGAAAAAATATATATTTATTGATTGATCTGGCGTCATACAAATATTCATGCAAAACTTTAACCCTCTAAGCGGTCCGCACGTACAATTCTGCCAAACCGATGATGTCTTCAAAGCGGTTGTCACGTACAATTTTCGGCCTCCAAAAACGTTCCGAAAATGGATGTATTGTAAACATTTCTGCCAATGTTTTCCCCATGGAGTTTTGAGGTAGGAGGGTCAGGTCGATTGTTTAGGAACTGCACCCCTCTTTGACTGACATTTATTGAGGGATGCACTCCTACTCCCTGAGGCACATAGACGCTGATAGCTTTTCATGGCTTTGTAAATCTCTATTTCGAAGTATTTCGTTTGCGGTAACAGATGTATCTCTAATTGCACCACTTAAATAGCTTAGATGACTTTCGTAAAAAAATATAAATCATTCTCTTAAAGAATATTTTTATTTGTACTTTTAGAATCTATTATTTCTTATGGGATGATCTTCGAGACTTGACGAGCTTTATGTGTATTAAAAATTAACAATCTATAATGTCTATTTATATATCTATTTATAACCGGAAGTAAAGGGACAATAACGAGGGTGGGTTTCCCGTATTCCAATCTAGTCGACAAAGGGTGAAGTAAAAAATTTTAGAACACTTTGGTCACCGACACAATAAAATTTTTGCGTATTTTTTGGAGACTTTTTTTCCTCGGTGTGTTCCACTCGGAGGGTTAAGGCTTTTAACGAGTATTTTATGCAAGCGTACCGAATTACTGAAAAAGTCATTTTGAGAAACACCCAAATTACTATACATTCTCTGCTATACTTTTCTATACATTACTATTTTTGTTTGCATTGTATTTTTCCATTAACCTGAGATTAAGTCTTTATTCCTACAAAAAATATATATATTGGAATCTGTAAAACACTTGCTATTTTTGAAAATAAAAAATGAAAAAATGAGTTTTTAAAGGTTGAAAGCGTACCAGTTATCTTGACAGTACCTTTCTCGCAGTTCATTTATAACATCCTAGCTTTGATTTAGTATAAAATAAAAAGTTTTCTGTTTAAAATAAAAATTTCCTAAATCTGTAGATAAGGATAAAAATTATACCTTTATAAAAATTATTTAGTTTGGTTATATGAAGAAATGTTTAAAAATACATTTTTAATAGAAATGAAACTTGAAATATATACAAAATATGAAAATAAATCAACTTATCTTAAAATTTCTTTTGAAATTTATAAATTAGGATTTACTGTTATACTAGAATAAGCTAATTATCTTTTTTATTCTGTTAACCTTGATTATATTAATACGGCCGATGTATTTTATTTTACATCATGATAGAAAGAATTTTTTATATTTTCAATTTCAACAGTTTTTAATGATTTTTAAATTTTAAAATGTCAGATACCTTTAAAATGTTTTCACGGAAAGAAAATAATATTTTTCTTCAATTGGGTATAAAAATTAGTTTCTAATACACATATTTCAAAAATTATCTTGCGCGTAAGTAAATTTTATTTTTTTTTCAATTGGCATTTGTTTTATGTCATTTTAAAAAACATACTGCTTGGAAAAAACTGAATAATTTTTTAAAGTTAGGATGTTATTAGGAACTTGTAAAAAATCCATTCTGACTAGAGGGCAGCGTTTTATTTTATAACAAATCGGTAAAATGCTTTTATAACAAAAATCTTAACTCTCGAAATTTTACTGTGCTCCCTTAAATATTAAATAAGAAATCCTTACCTTTAAGCTGGTATCCATGCTGCTGTGTAAAGTCGTCTGTCACATCCTTTGCTTGTCCTATATAATTGTGAGCGAGATTAAGTTCTCTTAACATAGGCAACCCATCAAACACTCCAGTCGGCCTCAAAAATACAATACGATTATGTTGTAGATTGAGATGTTCTAATGACCACAGAACACCAAGCGCTTGTGGTACACTTCTCAATGCATTGTGAGATAAATCCAAATCTCGTAGGGTACTGGCCAGCGGCACAAAAACCTCGACGTGAAGAGCTTGTATTCCTGATCTTCGGATACGAACAGTGTCTATTGTGGCATTCGAGATGCCGTTGAAGATGGGTGGTAGCTGTCTAGCTCCACTACAGTCCTCTACGTCAATGGTTTGAGGTTTGTTCTGTACTACCATCGTTAGGATATGTAAAGACTCGCCAATGTCCGCCAAACTGGTGTTTTGACATCGGATGCTCTGGTCATCTCGAAGAAAGATGCAACCATTTCCCAAGCATGTGAGGATGAAGCATGCGAGTAGGAGAAATAATGAAAGATATGCTTGCAGACTAATATTCATCGTGTTAATTTGCCTTTCCTGTAAGAAAACATATGCAATTATTAGAATGGAATAAAATTATTATTTCACAAATACAGTCAAACGCTGATTTAGCGCCTTATATGTGTGGGAACAAATCTTACATATCGGGCTGATAGTATTAAATATCGATATAGCGCTAACTCATATTCTCCACACAGGGTCGGAAAATTTGATATGTTCATAGAATTTTTATTCTTTGTTGTTGTTTTTGCCTCTTTCCTGTCTTAGTAGTATATACTTTTCTCTGTGCCCTGAAGCATATTTAAACAAATTTGTATCGTATTTGATGTTTTATAATGGCACTTCGAACTGGAAAAAAATAGCGTCTTATAGCAAGTAAATTATATTTTAGAAGACTACTGAAAGATAAAATCAATCAATCAATTAGTTGAATAAAAATAAAATTATATTAAAGTTCTGACATGGATATTAATGTAATCTGTGCAAACTTCAGTGTCTGTAATAAAACAAGGTAAGCTACGTATTCATTCCATTTTAACAATAGCTGTAGGGTATTTTGGATATACCACCACACTCGTTAAAATTGCTATCGGAATGGGTTGTGACGCTATATCAATGATTGACTTTTCTTGTGAGTTTCTGTACAGAATCATTTTCCGTTATGGCTTTTTGTAAGGTTAGTAGTGGAAGCTATAAAATTGTATATACTGATAATTTTATTTTAAGTTCATGTCTGGTAGTTGTAGCTATAATTTTTTTTTATTAATCATTTTAAGTCATATCTTTATGTCAATACGTAGCTCATAACCTGATTGTACCAACTTAAAATCTGGTACATAAAAAATCTGTTACAATTTGTTTTACACGAATTTAACATTCTATGTGTATTTTTAGGATAAAGTTTATAACAATTTACTAAAATAGGTATAATCTTGTTATAATGTAAAGTCAGTCTATTTTTCCTTTAATCTCCTGATCTCCATTTCCTTTGAAGTGTATTAGGACATGTGTGTCTCATATAATAAAATTGTTTTCAAGAATTCTGAGTTTTATATGTCCCACCTAAAATGTGTAAGGGAACACAAATGTATCTGCCCTTAGCGTAAAAAGGGTGACCATACATTCATTAAGTCATTTCTTCATATAAATATTCACATGTACATAAAATCTGACTTCAGATGTCACACAAGTAAAGGAAAAAATAAATGAGACACCAAAGATTAAGTACTGAGATTTTGCATTTCCTAAAATAAAAGGTTATTAAATAAGAAGCAAAAAGAATAAAAGCACAGAGATTGTACTAAGATCACGCTCTAAATTAGAACAAAAATTTCCTCTTTTGAATGTTGAGAATAAGTTTGAAATGAACCAATTTATCTGCATGTGATCTCTATTGCACTATTAGGGTACCGCCTTAAAAAATCTTGGGCTTTGTACGATTCAGTTCCCTGTTGACATCATGGAATGCGCATACATAAATGTCTGTTATAATGCAATCATTTAAAGTTCAACTACCTCAAATATTCTTCCGCTTTTGTTTTCCCTTCTAAAGGTAAAATTTTTGCATAAAGCAAGAACTCTGCGTCTTGATGGTTATCATTTCGCTTTATAAACTGCAGGCCTGAATGTTATAACGCGATCACGTCTGAATTTAAATGTTGCTTTGTAGCTCTCAACTGCTCACAGGAAAAGCATAATTTTTTCTCTCTTCCGCACATTTCTCCTATCATCAAAGTTCTTCATTTTCATTTCAGCGGGAAAGTATACAAACTGGTGGGAATCGTAAGTTGCATCGTGCCGTTCTGCTCTGGCAGCCAGAAATTTGTCAAACGAAATTGTCCATGCTCGTAGATATTTTTCGCGGTAGTTTGTGTGCCGCTTTTCAATGTTAGTGATTTCCTCACGTGAATAATGTAAAGAGGTGCTATTTTTGTTGAAAATGACATAAGATTGGATGCATGCAGGTTGTCCATCGCTCAGTCGTTGAAAACTCCATCTTATTACGACTAGCTTATTTTGTTTGAACTAAATAGCATCGATAATTTTCAAGGGGAAAAAAATGGAAAGAGGGAAATCAATTTTCAGGTTCTTGCAATTTTCATATTTTTTTTACTGTTTTCAAATGTATAACAAGGAAATACATTACATCGAAAATAATAAACAAAGTATGGACTTGTAGCTGCATTTACCAAATTAATCTTCTACAGCTAAAACTTAAGCTACGAAAATAACACGAATTACATATGATGCATAGCAGTTTTGGACGTAAATGTGAAAGAAAATTCATTTATCAAGAAAATAATGTCTGAAAATACACTGAACTCCGTTTCTTTTTATTATTTTTATTATTTTCTAGTTTTCGATGTTGCACACTATCCTTTATTTCATTTTCGTCTGTCAGAGGAATTTTTTTTAATGCATATGGATATGTTAGTGTTGAAATAATAGCTTTCTGGGGGAAAATTTCTTCTTTTATCAAGCTTCGAATTTAAGAAACTAAAAAATCACCATTTCTAAAGTGTTTTCAAACATATGTTATTGTCTATATTTAATTTTCAAAAAAAAATTCCGATGTGGGAGCACTTGTCTTTATTAACATTGGCCGCGATGACGCCGCAGAATTGGTTAACCAGTTTATTATGGGAGCACCATATAGGTGTCCAACTTTACTTACTATGAGATTGCACAAATACATCCTAGTCTTACTTGAGAAAAGAAACCAAGACAAAGTGGGAGCACAATTTTATAACAACCATACAGTTTAGTCGGAGAAATTTTTTTTCGAAATTTAAACCTCTACTTGAAGTTTAATTTCAAAAATTGGAAAGCAGAATAGCTTATCAAATATATCCGTACCTAACTGAGTGTAATTTTTTTTTTTTTCCAAATTTAGAGAATTCGGTCTTTGCATAAGTATCCCGATATTTTTCATTTCTTACACGACGTACTATTCATTAAGTCTTGAGTTCATTGCACTTCTCGGGAGGCAGAAACATGTCTAAAGTTACATAAATATTCTAAATTAGAGTGAGTTAAGTTAAAAGGGAAAGGCAAACAACTATACATATTCAAAAGTGTATAATGGGGCAACTGGCTCTAGTAATTCTGTTATGAGATTCCCTTAAGAAATATAGTCCACCGTTTACCTTAAGCAGCTTGGATAGAACTTGATGATTGACGAAAATGTTAAAATCGTTTTTTCATGCAAATCTTAGCTGGAGGTAATGTTATTTCAGAATTCTAGAGGATTGTGATCCCTTATTATTGTCTGGAAATCGGCATTTACATTACTAGTAATCTTCAAATTGGAAAATATCCATTGGGGATTCATTACACATTTTCATAAGAATGCACTTTCCCCTTATATTGAAATTGTTTATGATTACTCTCTCTTCCAATTTTCCCCAACTATTTTATTGCATAATAATTTTTTTACATTGCATTTTAACTTTAATCCTTGGAGTAAAAGAACTATGTGTCCCAAATCTTATTTTTTATTTAAATATTTTCATTTGTGATATTTAAATATAAATATTTCATTTCTAATAATTTTGTTTCTCCCTTAATTTGTTTTTATATAACTTAATACCTAATTCTCCAATCTATTCTTTTAACGTAGAATAAGTAGAGAAAAATGTATTCTTTTTAAAATTTTCTTTTCATTTGGAAATTGGGAAATTGTTTGTTTCAATTATAGATGAACTAGCATATAGCCCATCATATGACGGGATTAGTAAAATTTTTAATATTCCAGAATTGTTAAGTACCCAATGAGGCAGGTAAAAAATGGTTTGTTTTTGGCTGAGAATCATCTGGTTCACTTTCAATAATTTATTTATCGTCCTACTCCTCTAAAGTCTCCCATCCTGTAATGCAGTTTAGCATCACATTGAATTCATTTAGTCAAACCGTGTGGTTATGTATAATAAACACACAAAAGAACAAACTTCTTAATTTCCAAATATATATAAATTAAAAGTTAGATATTTATTAGTCCGTGAAATAGACTCCTAGACTTATATGAAAAGAATTTATTGTTAATACCGGTGGTAAAAGTTTCATCGCAACAAAAAATAATCGATGATTAAATTTAAAATTATCATGTATGTACCTAATCTATTATTTAAGCCAAATATAAAAGAAAATCATTTACGTAATATCTAAGTTCAGTGATAAAAGATACTAAAATAGTGTAGACGATATTTAAATAGTTTAAAATATGAAATGATTAAATGAGATGTTGAAAGGAATGACGTCACAATGCTAGAAAAAATTGTAATTTTTACCTATTTATTAAGTGATAAATGGATAAATTTAATTGCTGCTCTTAACCGGGGAAAATAGGGCTTGAAATAATGGCATTAAACTCTCGAAAAGGAGGGAAGGGTTGGATTTCGAATGTTTTAAAGACGACAGTATTTTTTGCTGTGATATGAAGCATATTTATACAAATTTATTTTAGAATCGGATCGATAGTTTAGGAGAAGATAAACTTTATTCGCTTTGAATGGATGCCTGTATCCATTCCAGGTCCAACCGCTTCATAAATTGGAGGACAGACGTACAGATAACTTAGGCTATTATTATATAGGGGATTATTTGATATAAAGATTTTTCTTAATATTATGACTTTCTGATTGACTGTTTCTTAGTCTATTAACTGTCGTTTTGACCTTCTTGCTCAATGCAACCGAATGGATTTGACGTTGCTGTCCGGTACCGGAATTCGTGAGTTTGAATCCCACTACTGGTGTGGATGTTCATAGCCGTTTAGAATCGGCTTTAAGAAATAAGCCCTGATCTCGTTAGCCCTCGTGAAAACCCTCGTAACCGTGGCGCTCCAAACCAAACCTAACCGTAATTTTAGTTTTTGAGGAAACAGGTATAAACATTTATCTATTAAAATATAAATTTACTAAAGTTTAAATGGGTTTGTTCGTTTATAGGTATCAAAGATTAATTTTAAAATATAGTTTTAATCATTTAATTTATGATTACACATTATTTAAACTGATTAAATTAATCCATGTTAACTAAACATATGAGGCGCGACTGTTACATTGTTTAAGAAAGGTAATATTTTTAAAGCTTAATAACAGCGTTTAATAGCTTTAAATTGATTATGTAGCGTTCTACGTATTTTATAAAAAATACATTGAAGTAAGCTGGCGAAGGTTTTAATATTTTGGTGTGGATGTTCATAGCCGTTATAATCGGTTTTAAGTAGTAGATTCCGGTCTCATTAACCATCGTTCAGTTAAACAGTAGACCGTGTAGGAAATTCATAGCCCACTAGTACTATACTAGATGGCGCTACTGAGTATATTTGTAACCCCGCTTGGACGGAGAGATCGAATGTAACCTTCGAAGCGAAAGGATGGGCGATAAGCTCTCCCCCTGTACCAAAGCATGTAAATAGCGCGTGTAAATAAAAGCAGCAAAACTACCCGTTGGCTGATCATTGTGTAATTAAGGTGTAAACAACCACGAGACCCAGACGAAAACACCACTGAACCACCGGATCGAAAGAATATGCACAGACCGTACCACACCAAACCAACCTCCCTTTCCTTAACAATGTATGTTCTGGATGACCAGTTATTCTAACATTTTTCACATCCGCCATTTTCAGTGGAGTTCAGTTATTAAAGTTCAGAAAGTATAAAACTGAAAGCAACAGCTACTAATTTAAAAATTTAGCAATCTCCACAAAACGTTCTTTTTCTTCGGATCTTTCAACCTTTTACCTCCCACTCGACTTCAGAAGTGTATAAAATATCTCCTAATTCTATTCTTTGCGAGCTGACTCAACTGCATTCTACTGAAGATCAACCTGCTTAAAATCTATTTCTTTTTACGTCTCCTATTCACTTCGGACGTCTTGTACAAAACAACTTTCTTTGGATGCCCGTTGAAGATTATCAGACCGTGTAAAATAAAACGGATTCTCGTTTTGCTGTCTCCAAGAGTGATCTTAATCTTCTCACTTCTTTTGTGTTTCTATGGGGTTAGTTCTCATCTGCATCTAAATATAACTTCGTTTGATTGACAATCGTCTTCAGTTCGTGAGATATTGCTTCTAAGATAATCGTAGGCGTGAACTGACCTCGACTCTGAAATTTTGATACTGGGATAACAATATTTTATTGAATATTTGAGTAGAGGTCTTTTACGTTAGTTTTAGGTCTTCAAAACCTTTCCAAGAGATAAAAACTTATTATTGTGATATGAAAGCTAATTTTTCTCTAGCGTAAGCTATTAGATGTTTATCGTGTAACGTTATATTTTCTCTACACAGCGGTATGTTTTCATTTCATTACTTTATGTAGAGATTTTATCTGGTGGGTTTATTGAATAACTGTGTATCACATTTATAGTATCATTTACCTATGGTTTTTTATACTAATATATCCTTTTATAGTGAACCTCCGAAATCTTACTAATCAGATTTAACGAAGTTTTTCAGTCGGCCACTGATATTTTTTTCTTCAATTTTTGTTTTTCAGACTCTTCTGCTGATGATAGTATTTCGTCTCTAAATAAAAAGGGGGAAATTAATAACTTTTGTCCATGCAAAGTGTTTTAGAAAAAGCATTTGAATCTGTTGTATTTAGGTAATAAATTTCATGAAATTTTGTCGGAATAATTATTTCTGTATCAAAACAGGGAGTAAGAGTTAAAGTTAATTATATTTCTTATTTGCCTATTAAAATAATATCTCTGCAGATATCCACCAGACGGCAGTAATTGATCTCTATTCAGAATACACGGTTTTAAGAAACAAAATTTTTCTGAATCTTGAAAAGGTACAAATCATAATTTAGATGATGCATCATACTAAATTATATATATATATATATATATATAAATATATATATATATATATATATATATATATATAAGGCTTACAAAGAAATCTTGTAGCATCCACATCAGAATTTTTTACACGTATTCTCGAACGTCTTCCACTAATCTTCAATTTGCGACTTTGTACGTATCAATCTCATAACATAGTTCTCTAGTTATAAAGGTGACAAACGCTTTGGGTGTTAAAAAGTTAAGAATAGATAGAGGAGAGCACAAGAAAATATTTTTAAAAAAGTTACAATTAAAAAATTTTATTTTCTTTAAGATATCAGTCAATGCATTTCTTTCTATTTTTGACTGATATTGCTTCATTACCTGCAGAAGACAAACTTCAATACGTCTAATGAAGTCAATTGAAACTGATATGATCACGATGTATCTCTTTGATGCGGAATTACGACACCGTAAAACATGCATTCATTTTCTCTATCTTCTGCATTCGAATATTTAAGCCCAAGATGATTAACGTGTTCCAAACTTATCATTGTTCGGTAATCTTTACTCTATTCTGGTATTCTCTCCTCCGCAATTAAGAGTTCACGTAAAGCTCCAGTAGTTGCAGTCTTTTATATCGTTGCTAGTATACGTTACTAGTCGATTATTCGTATCTATTCTTTTACAATTCGGGGTGTTCTTAGTCATCAGTAGAGGATTTTTGTTGTTAATCTCATGTTTACATATGTCGATAAAGTACAAAATCTATGTTTGTTCTTGAATTGGAGTTGATTCCTTGCACCGTATTTGGAGCGAAACGAGGATCAGTAACAACGATTTTATTGTTGCTTGTGTCGATAGCGCCGGTGCTCTGCTGTAGAAATGATGCATTTGTCGTGTAGATTAGAAAACAAAGTTAGTCAAGATTTGAAAGCTTTTAGCATTTTATGGATTTTTAATTCCTCCTTGAGTGAACATAAAGATTTATATAACGTATTTAGTTTAACAAACCATCAGTTTCTCTTCTTTTTACTATAATGTATATCCTGAAAGTCCATTTTCAAAAAAGGATTTATTTTTAGATTTAATTGTTTGTAGATTTTCTGTTTTGCAATGAATTTGAAATGCACTGGAATTTGAAGATGAAAGACAGTTTATTTTCATTACTACATATTGTTTAAAGTATAAAAAATCCAAGATTATTTTTCGTGATGCATATCGAGAGAGAAAAAAACTTGTTAAGTAGAAAGGAAGGTATTTTTTTAACCTTTTTTCTTTATTTTATTCTCCAAATACTTTAACTATTCTTGTAAGTTTCCTAAGCAGCATTTCTATACGAAGAGTTTAAACCTTTTTATCAGAATATAACAATAAATGCAAAGCCAATGTAAATAAAAAGGCTGAGCTCTGTTTTTTTCAGCCACTGAATAGCTCGCTTTGATTATATACTACTTTCATAGTTGCTAAAAATCTTTATGTTTTAAGTCTTTTTCTGCTTTTACGTCACGTTGGTTCTGCATTGATTTCTTTAGACAATTGTAATATTTGTTCAATGGAAACGCTCAATTGTTTGTGGGTTATGGGACACTACATTTAATATTTTATGGCTAGAGAGCTATTTATAGACTGGGAGCTAATTCTTAAACGACTACAAACATCTGTGTCAAAAGTGGTATTACAATTTAATTTCTCATGTAGTGGTAAAATGGTAATGTAGTAATGTAGTGGTTACGTGTTAATTCTTAAAAAGTAAAGGTTCATATGTTGAAGAGGAAGAATTTGTAATATGTATTCTAAAAGATAAGTTGAAGAAAAAAAAATAAGCATTTTTAGTTTGCAGAAGGTTTGCTTTTCTAAACGGCAAATGTTGCATTGCCGTAGTGTATAGACTTTACAAGTTGCTAAATCCACTTCTAAAATAATGCTTGGAATTTTAAAATTCATCTGGCTTTAGATAAGAAAGGAAACTGTCCTAAAGCCAAGATTATTTGCAGTAAACAACCTTCCTCGTAAAGGAAAAATGTAAAAATTTATCGTACTTTACTACGAATATAGCAACAGTTTACACATTTAAAGGATACCAAACATGTCAAAAAGAAAGTTAAAGACTAGCTTTATCACTTTATAAACATATTTAATTAAATAACTTCTCTTAAATTCATCTTCGTCACTGTTCTTATCAAACTGTCAGGATTATTTAAATTCCGAACACGTTCAGTCAGAGCGGTAGAATTTGTTTCTGACGCATTGCCCGAAATTAACGTTCCCCGCGGGGAACAGAGTTCAGAATAATTTTGTCCCTTATTTTGATATTTTTGTTAACATTCCTTCACAGTCCTAAGGGCATTTCCTGTATTTGAGAGTTGAAAAAAATGTAAACATCCATTCTTTGAATAACATCGTACAGTCATTCTTAAATATTTTTGTATTTCGAAAATACCTTTATGGGAAAAAAAGTTTCAACAGAATAGGATTTCCGTAGCCAATTTTAGTTGCATTTCTCCATTTTATTTTTAACTAGCAGGTGTGCCCGTACTTCGCTACGGTGAACTTAATATGTTACTTTTAAACAAAGATTTTTTTTCGTGCATAACGAATGATAGGTTTTTATTTGCCTATGAGAGTCACTGAAATTTGTACTTTTCGCTGTTAGAATATTGTTGATAAACATTTCATTGTAATGTAAAAATTAACGAAGAATTAAATTTAAAAGAGGTTCTTAAAAAATGCTACAATTTGCGTCACATAGAAATGAAAGTTAATCACTTTATATCTAAATTTCCAGGTCAAATCGAATTGATGCTACGCAGACGATGTTTAAATAATATAAAATAAGAAATGAAGATATTTAAAGGAATGACGTCATAATGATAGCAAAATATCATTTTCACCCATTTATTATATGATAAATTGGAAATTTTAATCTCCTGCTTTTAACAGTGGAAAACTGCGTTTAAAACAATTACTTGGGATGACGTCACGTTGCTAGAAATATTTCTTCTTTCACTTAGTTATGATGCGATAAATTGAAAAAATTAATCATTTGCATTTAACCGGGGAAAATAATTTTTGGAATAATGACATGAAACGCTCGAAAAAGGGGGAAGGAATGGATTTCGAACGTTAAAAATTTACAAAAACCTTCCTAGGGCTATACCTAAGAATTTCCCAAATTTTCACGGCGATTGGATGAATGATTTTTGAGTCTATCGAGTACAGACAGACAGACACATTCAATTTTATATATATATATATAGATGTGCATATTGTACTAAAATACACAGGTTTTTCTTACTCATATGAGACTTTTTTTTTCTCTCACTATTAGCTTTTTTATATTATTACTTACCTCTCCTATAAATTTAACGATCAATGCCATTTCACTTAATTTTTGACACAGAAAAACAAGGTTTGAAACAATTTTGAAACTTATTTCAGGTTGTTGTTTTATTTAACCGTGATATGTAAAGAATGTCGATTACAGTTTTGTTTAGGTAGTATTTTTTTTTCTTCATTGGGTGATAATCTCATGCTAATGATTGTTGTTGCTTAATTGACTGAATAAGACAAACTTTCATACGACTAATGAAGTCAATCGAAACTACTGTGATTATCATGATCTATCTCTTTCGAGGAGAATTTCGACACCGCAAAACACACATTCATTTTATCTATCTTGTGCATTCAAATTTTCAGCCCGAAATGACTAACAGGCTCCAAATTTATCAATTTTTTGTATCTGTTGATCTTACTGATTAATGTTACTTTATAAACAGAAGGGGGATATATGAAATCGTTTAACTTTATAGAATTCATTACATAAAGGTATAAGCAGTGATATTTAGTCGTAAGTCATCCAGAAAAACTAATCATGTATGCCCCGAATGTGCGTGTTTTGTCTCTAGATTATTAAAAGAACATGATTAGAAAATATTGCATTAAAAATTATTTTATTAACAATAAAGGGGATATACGAAATTGTTTAACTATATAGAATTCATTATAGAAAGATATAAGTAGTGATATTCAGTCGTAAGTCATCCAGAAAAACTAGTCATGTATACGAGGAATCGGTGCATGTAGTGGTTACTTGTTTTGTTTTTAGATGATTAATAGAACATGGGATAAGGAAATTTTGCATTAAAAAATCTCCAAAATAGCATAATGTTTGAAAAATATACTATCGTCAAAATAAAATGCAAATTCGTATACAAAATCATGCTATATCACCTGTTTACGTTAAGTTTCGAGGTACAAGAGATTTATTGCTCTGTTAAATCTCAATGCAATCTGAATATTTTATGTCAGATATGCATTTTTATCATACTCATTTTGAAATTATTTTCTATAGAATTTGTATTTTTTACATTTATTAATACAGAATGTTATTTACATATGGTTCTTTAGTATTCTAAAAGCACTATTCACTAGCAGAAGCTCTACTTTATGTAATTTGACGAGTTAAACTTTGCTTACACGGGGTAGATTTAAATTTCAAAAATTATGATCCTTTAATGATTAAATTTTTAGGGGGATTTTATTGTTTTATCGTAGCAGGTAATTTATACTAATCTCGTAAGAGTATCATCACTTCTGCATACTCACCACACAAACACAAACCTAGATAAAAAAAAAAAAACCTGATGTAGACATTACATGACTTCAATGTGCTCCGATTAAATTATCTTTTTTCCTTCACTTCATTTAAATTTATTTTAACAGAATGTGAGATACCCTCCTCCACTTCTTTAATAGTGAACAGTTGCATAATTGTTAAAATATTACCCTTTAATAACGTCAGTTAATGCAAACAATATTCAACAATAGATGGATTGTATTCATCAATGAAAACATATATTAGTTCAATAGTGAGTAGAGCTTTCCACTTGGCAATATTTGACCAGTAGCATTAATATCCGTTGAGATTCCTCGTTATATAGAGTGGAAATTCAGTTTAAAATGCAAATGCACAGCTGTATGTTATAACAGTTCTAAATACATAATTTCAATTTTCTACAGCTAATCCTGTTTGGTTTACCCCCGTATCCGTTATATTGAAATTTTTCATTGTATTCTTCTTCTTGCTTATCCCTTTGATCTGATTAGATCAGATTATTGAGACTGTTCGCTTTAAATACATCCAAGACGAAAATATGTCTCATCAAAAGATCCCCGCTTACTAAATTAATGCAGCTGATCAGGTGTTGTGCAATGGTTCCTTCGATATTACACTTGATGCAAACAGGGAAGTTCCTATTACTATTGGAAAACCTGGGGGGTTTTAAATGCCTTGAAATCAATCGAGCCAGCGCAGTTTGGTCACTCCTGTCACCCTTTAAAACGATTGAAGCAAGAGAACCCTCATTAGAATATTATGGATGTGATGGTGGTTGCTTCCAAGAGATGTTTATACAAGCCTTATTCTTTAGATATAGCTCAAGGTACGTCAAAAAATCAGCAATAACCTGAATCATTGTTGAGCCCTCTTTCGCAAGTCCATCCACAATATATTTTAAATTCTCATGAATCGGAATCCATTGTAGATGAAGGATGCTAGAACTGGACAGGGTCTTGGGTTTTTCTATAATCCCAATTTCCTTTCGATCCCTAATAAGTCTCCAATTTTATAGGTATAATATTGCACTTTGGCTTTCCGAAAATATCTGGATTCCTCCGGACAAATATCTCTATGTTATATCAAAAGGGTTAAAATTAAGCTTGTTTGTACAATGCATGTATAATTATCAATGGTATATCATATTTATATCTGTTACCTCATTAAAGACCTAATTCTTTTCTCAAACTAACCCCGTTGCCCAAGTATTTATAAATATATATCTCAACTTAATCATGAGTTTACATTTTATCAACATTTTGTAACATTTATTTAAACTTCCGATGTTTGAATATAAAACCTTATGTCAAACAATATATTTATTGTAACAGTATAATAATTTTACAATTTTTTTTTTCAGGTAAGTTGTAAAGTTTTGAGAAACTGTATCCCTAGTAAAGTAAGACATTTGTTTATTTACCTTATCACGTAAATTTAAATAGCACAAGAATAAGAGATAATAAAGATGTGGATTAATAAAGGTATGTGAATATAATCACAATTTAATTGCGGATAATTATTATGAATATACTGTAAAAGAAATAAAATACTGTAAAGTATGTACATTTTATAAAACTAAATAGTATATCTATGAAACTAAACTTAAAAAAAGCCTAAATTAAAATAATATTTAATTAACAAATGCGAAATATTTTGTAATTTTTGAAACTTGCTGTATATAATTTTAATTTATGACAGATTTAAGTTATAGCTACATCCCATCCAATGCTTCATATTTTCGTTAATTAATGCAAAAGCAATTTTTAGTTTTTAGGAACTAATATCTCCAAATCTGTTAGTACCTGTAGAATTGTTGAATAATAATATTTTTCTCCAATACTAGAATTGTTATAATTCTTCCCTTATTTTAAGATTTATGTAGATTGAAACACCTTGTAATCGCAAAATATGATGCAAATGTGGGTTTAATTAAACATTTTTAGAGAATTTATTATATTTTTTCATTGGGAGTCAGTTTTTTATTTTAATTATTAAAGTCTTCAAAATTGATGCATATATCTTAAGGCATCTGTACACCTTCGGAGGTGATTTTTTGAAATATTTGAAATTTTTAATGTTAATGTTAATGTAATGATGAAATATAACTTAAAACTATGCAAAATGCAGGCTGTATTGTTTTTGAATAATATTTTCATATTTTATAGAGAAAAATAGGGTGAAATTTGCCCTAAAATTAGGCATTACGCAAAACACGATAACTCCAAATTAAATCATGTAATCACTGTTTTGTAAATTGGATAATGTTTCTAATTATATATTTCAGGAAATAGACTATAATCATGGTGATCACAAATATATTTGTGAAGTTATAAGAACTTGTTTACAATAACATTGAAAATTTCTCAAAATTTTCATGCAAGTCAAGAATTAAACGGCTCTAAATCCCAATGTAATTAATCTGGAACCATAATTGTAATGTATTCCCTGAATATATAATTATATAATACACACTTAAAATATCTAAGAAATCGAGCTAAAATATTTTGAGTTATCATGTTTCGCGGTAAGCAAAATCACGAAAAAATCGATTTTGAGAAAAATGAAAAAACAACTTAATATATTAGAAAAACTGTATTTAAACACTTATAATGCCTTAATATACACCTATTATTTAAAGCCCGCCTTTTTTTCTTTGTAATATACTGATTATTTTCTTTCTGAATGCTTGTAATATATTCTAATGCTTTATTTTGCAAAGTGTAGACTGCTGTTTTTAAGTAGTTAATATAAGTTAGACCCTATTAAAATCACTATAATTCCAAAATGAATAATTATATCATTATTTTATGACTTACATAATGTTTCAAAGTATATTCTTTATGTAATGGACTTTTATTATTGTGATCATAAACATATCTGCGAATCTATGGGAATTTGAGTACAACACCTTACGAAAGTTCCCGGAAATTTCATGCATTCTATGAATTCAAGGGCTGTAAATCACAATTAACTTGTATTAACCATGATTGTAGTCTGTCCCATTTCTACATTTTTATTTAATATACATTTAAAATTTCAAAGCCTATGAATTTTAATTTATTGAGATATGTTATGATGAGTGATCAAAATGGACAAAAATGCTATTTTGAGAAAAGTCAGAATGTTTTATGCAAGAATTTCAAAATATGTATCTTAATATCCCCTCGAAAAAACCAGATTTATGAACCTTAACCCCTCTAGTTTGAAATTCAATGTGTTTTTTTCTAGGTGCTTTTTAGTACTTTAGTACTTCAGTAAATTTCGGGGTGAAGTGGAGGGTAGCATCATATATTTTACTATGATCTAAATCCACTTCAAAGTTATGTGCACAGGATCAGAAATGAACTCTATAGTTAAAACTGATAAAGCAGGGTTTAAAACCATTAATAAAATTGGATGGAGTCATCATAGTCTGAGGAGCTAGCTAGCTAACTGTAATTGGAATATATTCAACACTATTGTTAGATTGACCGGCTTTGATAATTTTTTTGTCGTAAAACTTTATTTGAGGTGTTCTGCATACAGAATTAGGCATTTTAAAATATTAAAATAAAACTTTTCATTTGAAATACGTATAAAAAAAGGAGCAATGTAACTGCAAAATCTCGGAAACACAAGAAAATTTGACAATGTTTCCGTAAATTCATTGCGAGATTCAGATGCTAAATTCAAGAAAATGCTGTTACCAGATTCTTTAAAAAACAATAATACCTTTAAGCATGAATTATTTGGTCCAAGTTTAATAACATTTTAATTATATCAAAATGTTTTGTTGAAATTGACAAGAGAATAAAACTTTTCAGGTGACTTCCGGTTTACAAAAGAGCACTTCCGGTATTAAAATTGACTTTGGACTTTCATTAAAAATGCTATAACTCTGGTTCTAAATGAGATAGAGGCAAAATTCAAGCGGTTATGTATAGATAACATATTAGATTTTAATAATATAATAAAATTTAAAAATTGATATTTTGGTCGAAATTCACGTTTTAAAGGTGTACAGATGCCTTAAGGGGATAATGAACGTTATAATGTAGTTTTGAAAAATATTTACCTAAATTTATGAAGCTATATAAATATATACATAAAAAATTACTAAATAAGTACCATTAAGGAAAAAAAACGAGAAAGAATTTTTTTTTATTTCCATTTTTAAAGATATTTTGTTAGTATTAAAAATATTTCTTATGAATTAATTTTAATTTTTTCATCTATTTTTGTCTTAGTATTTTAAAGGTATTTTAAAACAATTTTTAAAAATATATCTAAAAATATTAAGGCAAAGATAGAAGAAAAATTAAAAATTAATGCTCAAAGAATATTTTTAAACCTAACAAAATATTTTTAAAAATTTAAGTTTTTTAAAAAAAATATTTGTTTTAAAAAAGTTTTTTATGTGATTTATGTAGTTATTCTTATATATGTGTGTATGTGTATCTTCAGTTAATTATTAAGGAGTTTACATTTTCTGAATTTTTTATAATATTTTGTAACTTTTCGGTGTTCGTATACCTTATTCCACATTAGAACTAAATAATTTGCAATACATAAAATATTATTTTCATAGACTAATATTGATTTAACTGTAAAGTTTATGAAAAAAAAATCAACATAATTTTTATAACATTTAAAGATATTTTTCTAAGTATTTTTTTTCCGCTTCTAGACAGGAATACTGATTTCATTACTGCCTATTGAGATATTTTCAAATTGTGGTTTTGTGTTACTAACGTCTTGAAAATTGCCTACTCTCGCTTTAATTAAAAAACAATGCTAATTTTGTAATGTTAGCAAATTTTTCCTTCTTTTTTTAATTTTTTTTTTTATTTTAACCTTATTTAAACGGGCCATTATGGCAGTCGACCTTCGAAAACTCCTGTTAAACCAACTTAGAGCAGGTAACTTCCATTGCCAATTAAATAAAACGCCTGCAGTTTTCTTGAGAATTACTTCCGCTCATTACTGAGTAACAATGTAAGCCGGGTTCGAAAACAGGAAAAAGAAAGCTTCCTACCTGATAGTAAGACTTTGGCGGTTCCAAACTGACTCTGTCTTGTCTGATAAAAAAAGAAAAAGTTTTATGCTGTGAGAGGTTTCAGTTCACAAAACAAACCTCCGCTGACCTTGTCCTCGACCACATCACAATAAGCTCGAAAATTGAGCAATCCTTCGTATTGTCGCTGTTCATTCAAAGATGGCGTAAATGTCATGTAAGATGCATGAGGGTAAGTTACCCATAGCGGATGAGATATAATACTATGGGCAAATCGCTCGCGGCAACTATGAGCCTTGATCTTTAAGCGGTTTGTATGGAGGTCTTTAATTGCTGCTTTTAAAAAATCCAAAATACGACAACTTTAAAAACTCGAATAAATTCGTATTGTTTACTCCAACTGCTACTTATATTCGTAAAAATGAAAAAAAAACACACCAAGGTTTCTATTTTTATAAAAGATTTGATAAGGAGAAAAAATAATTTAATAAACTTAAGATATATTTAAGGTAATTTAAATATAAATTTTTTTCGTCTATTTTCTCAAAAGTTTGTTAAATCTTTATGCTTTTTTTAACTTTCTGTGTGATCTTATATTGCCCCTGAATTGATTTAACTCTCTCTCTCTCTCTCTCTCTCTCTCTCTCTCTCTCTCTATATATATATATATATATATATATATATATATATATATATATATATATATATATATATATATATATATTTATATATATATATATATTTATATATTTATATATTCTTTTTATAATTTATATATATTTACGAATATATATATATATTATATATATATATATATATATATATATAATATATAATATATATATTTTATATATTTATATATATTGTATATATTTATATATATACATACATATATATATATTATTATATATATTTATATATATATATATATATACATACATATATATATATATATATATATATATAACTTTCTCTTTTGCTTACTTAATTCTTGTTAAAACGGTAGAAGATGCTCTTCGACTTTGTATATATATGTGTGTTTTTGTTTGTTTGTTTGTTTGTTTTGAAAGTTAATAATTACCTTTCTTCTGTGATCCCGTCAATTCGTGATTTTTATTTCGATAATTATCTCTTACTACTGTATTCACCAGCACGAGTTAAATCAGATTCAAGTGTAACCAGAGAGTTAAACGCAAAAATGGTATTCACTACGCCGTAACACGCGAATTTCTTAATCTTTAAATCTATTTAATCTAATTTTACACTTGAATTTATCAGGCATGCGCAAATAGTTTCATCATACGTTTCATAAATATCGTGGGAAATCAACGCTTGATTTAATTTCTTCTATTTGATAATGTTGGTTTAGTTATGAAATTTACTAAAACATTATATAAACTGACTAACATTTAAACTGGTTGATGTTTTTTTTATTAAAAGAAATGTTAAAAATTAAATCTAATTAATTTTTCTTATGTGTTGAAAATCACTATCCTCATTCATTCGCATGAAAGTAAATAATAATTAGACTTTTTAGGAAAAAAATTGTTTAAATAATACAATTTACTTTTTTAACATTGGTTTGCATTATGACGGAATCAACAAAATAAACGTAATAATAAACAATATTTAGGGATCAGTTATAATTATTTATGGAAGACTTTGTAAGCAAAGAGAAAATAATTAACGATTAATTTTTATTTCAATTACAAATTACAGAGCCTTACTTTTTTCTCCCCACATAATAATATAAAACGAAATTCTAATACAAACTGAAACGAGTTCTCCTGAGCAGAATAGTCAAGCTTTTGCCAAACTGCTAATCAAAATACCCGATGCCATAGATGTTAGCCGTTTAGAATTGACAGAACTGGTTCTAGGCTGTTTATATCGATCTGATTAATCATTGATTTGCAAACTATTAATTTTAACGCTTTTAACCAAACAACTCCGAATAACAATAAACATTTCCCTATAGAGAAATGACTAATTGTACCTGTTCTTCTTAAATACTGTATAATTAGTACATGATTTAAAGGTATAAATGCTTTCATTAATACTCAGTGTTTATATTTAGTTTCTTTACTTATCTTTATTTTTCTGTTATTTCTCAAAATAGATTTTTGATTACAGACAGTTTTTCTTACATAGGCATTTCTTGTCCAATCAGTTTTGCCAGTAGTAAAACATGTCATTATAAATTAATGTTTATAAATAATTATAATTGTAAATCATTAATGATTCTACATTAATGAAGTGTATACATGGACGCA
>CM063501.1:128834912-128895094 GCA_032207245.1 Pardosa pseudoannulata
GTATTCAGTTGAAACTGTCATAAATTATGAAATAATACGTGATAATCCAGTGAAACCTCAAGAGCGTGTATATTACCCAAGTAACGAATAATGCACCTTTGTTCAAAATAAGCAAATAGGATTTCTCAGATTAAAAGGCTGTTACGAACAATGAATAGCATAAATAATATAACTAAGCGAATCGTTTAGAATTAAAACTAATTACATATTCTTCGCGCAAATGTTGAGTCACTACGAATCCTTTATAGTTTCATTGGGTCGCATACATTATAACAGTTTATGCATGGATTTTCGGTGTAATGATGTGAAAGATCTCCTCAAATAAATCTATTTACGCGCCGGAGATCTTTTTCTTATTTTGTATTTTTCAGTTTTATTGTTTGTATGAAAGAAATATTAATGATTTGATTTTTTTAAAAATCTCAATTTCTCTATGAAAAATATATACCTACTTTAACACACATATACACATATACTTGTGTCGTGGGGGGAGAGAGGTCTTTAAACTTTCATATCGACCTTCGTAGTTCCGAAAAACCGAAAAAATTGTACTTTTTCCGTAACATTGTCGCTATTCCTGAGTCTTAGCCATTTCTTTTCAAGAAGCGAATCCTCTATAGATTTGAATGGGAAAATTTCAAAAAGGTTCACAAACATACAATAGACACATACTTGTGGCGTAGGCGGGAGAGGTCTTTAAACTTCCTAGAAATTGTACTTTTTCCGTAACATTGTCGCGATTCCTGAGTCTTAGCCATTTCTTTTCAAGAAGCGAATCCTCTATAGATTTGAATGGGAAAATTTCAAAAAGGTTCACAAACATACAATAGACACATACTTGTGGCGTAGGGGGGAGAGGTCTTTAAACTTCCATGTCGACCTTCGTAGTTCCGAAAAACAGTAAAAATTTTACTTTTTCCGTAACATTGTCGCAATTCTGAGTCTAGTCGTTCCTATTCAAGAATCGAATCCTCTGTAGATTTGAATGTGAAAATTTCAAAAAGGTTCACAGACATACAAATTGACTCTGAACTTAAAAAATATATATTTTTAATCGCTATCGATCTTTTTTTATTTGTCCAAGCCACATAATTTTCTAATTGTTAAATTATTTATCATAACACTAACGATTAGAGAATATTACTCATACGATAAAAAGTGTGTATAATGATACTGTCTGTAACCATAAATCTGCTTAACGATATTTCCTTTGGTCCCGTGTAATTCTTTATTTGCGTAATGTATTCCTTATTTATTTTGTGTAAAATCACCAAGAGGTTAAATAGCCTACTATTGTAAATTAATTAATAACTGTGTCATTAGCATTTAGATTTATTTAAATTTTAAATTGTTTTGTAAAGTTAAATTAGCTGTCTAAATACAATCTAAACTATTATATAAACATTGGATGTGGAAATACTATAACTGTCTTTAACACTAAAACAATTTAAATAGATCCCTATTGTATTGTTATAGAAAAATTTAGGAATTCACTATATGTGTATATACGTTCTACGTAGTGAGTTTTAAGTTATTTTGACGTCGAAATATTTTACTTTCTCTTCCTAACTTTTTCAGCTGGTTTTGGGCATCTGGTTCTTAATCAGCTCGAGGAGTGGCATTTATTACCTGTCTAATCTGACTGTGCTACACCTCCATATACGCAGTAACTAAACCTTAAACATGCAATGACGAGTTGGGATTGTCATTAATGTCATGTATCACTATAGACTTTATCTTGTAGAGTCTACCTCGTCAATAGTTGTTTGGGCCGACGTCTTGCAGTATATTATTAAATTACTCCATTTACCCACACGTGCGTTGATTCTGGTATGTTTACAATGTTCAAAATACCCACGCTCGCACCTTCTCAACAGTGCCAACAACAAAGTTGCATACACAAATCAGTTAATCATAAAGAAGCAGTTTGGTTTGGAGCGGTCTATTTTTTTGCAACACGAGGGTTAATGAGACCGGGACCTACTGCTTTAAGCCGATTCCGAACGGTTACGAGCATCCATGCCACTGTGGGATTCGAACCCACGAACTTCAGTACCGAAGATCAACATCCTAACCATTCGGCCATCGTTAAGAAGCACTTAAAATGCAGTATTTAATGTAGCAGTGATCTTGTATAGCGAATGTCTCACTGAGCAATGTTTCAGACTCATAAACTCAAATATTATGACCAATAACAAAAATTTTAATAATTGAGTCAGTTAAATTGGTTTGTTATTAACCTCTTAACTGCAGCGAGCTTATATATACGTCTTGTGCAGTCAATGTTTTAACTGTTTTGGGCGTATGTATGTCTTCCTGCAATTATACGCCGAACGATGGCCGAATGGTTAGGGTGCTGGCCTCCGGAACCGGAGTTCGTGGGTTCGAATCCCACTATGGCATGGATGTTCGTAGCCGTTCGGAATCGGCTTTAAGCAGTAGGTCCCGGTCTCATTAGCCCTCGTGTTGCAAAAAGTAGACCGTAGCACTCCAAAACCAAAACCAAAACCTGCAATTATACAACATTTAACATATACAAAGTATACACATACGCATTACGGGACAGTTCATGCATCCTAGCGGAAAGCGTGTGTATATATATATATATATATATATATATATATATATATATATATATATATATATATATATATACATATATATATATATATATATATATATATATATATATATATATATATATATATATATATATATATATAGCTCGCGGCAATTAAGGAGTTAACAATCCAAATTCCACAATAAAACGCTATCTTTCCCAGCTTGTGTTTTTAACTGTTCAGTTGAACCAAATTAAATAATATTTATCAGAGTCATCAAATTCCATATTATTTGTATATCGAACGGTTAAAAAGACATAAGCGACGTTTGTCTTTGAAAAATACCATATGGTTTGTTTTAAAGACATCGCGCCGACAGTCAAAAGTTGAATATGTTAATAATCTAAAATTAAAGTCCTTGTTCCCCTTAATCACACTATTAACAAACTCCTATAAATGCTTGTCTTTGTTTTAGATTTTAATGTTTCATAAAAATAAATTAGTTTCGTTCTGTAGAAATTATTGTTGTTTAGAAGCAAGGAGAGGAGAAAATTTAAGTAGGAAGAATGCACACTTTTACTCGTGGGACACTTATTTATATAACTTTTGACAGCTCGATTTGTTGTTGCACATAGTGTGCATTGTTGTCCGTAATTAAACCTGACAAGTGAATAACTTTAATTCACCAGCAATCCTTACATCATGGCTTAATAGCAGTGTCCCTCGCGAACTCCATCCATTCTTACAATTTCTAATGATCTTTTCAGTACCGTTAAATAGGTCGTGTCTGTTTTCCTCGGGTCAGGTCTATCGGAAGAAGAAAAAATCCTGAAGAAGCTTTCGTTTAGAAATATTGCCAATAAGATATACCTTGGAGAACCTGTTTTGTATAAACACCATTTCTCAAGTGTGCGCGAAATTGTATAAGGGGGAAATGGGAAAAGGCAGAGGGAGGGTGTCACTGTTTCCGAACAGGTTTGAGTGGTTAAAAAGTGAATGTTCCAAATAACTTGCCTGCTTACGGCAGTTGAAAGGTCGGAAGATTAATATTAGAGATTGGGACTCGTTAAAGGGGTGTGTTGGAAACAGTAAACGATAGATTGGGGGAGGCTATCACGCTTTACATGTTACAAGTCTCCTAGATCGTTATAGCTTATGCAAATTGTTGAGGATATAAACATAGGTTTACATTCATTCAAGAACCTTGCGTATTACCACTCACGGTTTGAAATGTATTTTTAAATATATGTTCAAAATACTTTTTACATTAATTTCGAGGACAATTACTACGGAAGAGATATATGGCAAATGTTTATCTGAAATTATGAGATACAGTACAATGTATTAAATTTACAAGTCTATCACGCGTTATTTATATGCAAATCTCCTGAAGTGTAATAGCTTATGCAAATTAGCTAGGAAGAAAGTACAATCTTGTGTTCGTCCAAATAATTTTTATCATCCTCACGTTCTGATGTAACATCAAAGTTCCGAGGATGCCTTAATGTTGGGTAGCATGACGAATAAAATGATAGACACCCTAATAATTTAGATCCCGGAAGAAAAAACACCACAGAAATAAAGGTGTGTACTACTTACAAAACTCGTATGTATAAATTTTTACAGCTATGCAAGCACACCCTTCCGCTGACTCATCTTAAAATCATTTCTCACTCTAAGTTAGTCCGCCATGTTTTTCACTAGTCCCTTTAAAGGGGGATAAAATAGACCGAGGGGAAAAGAATACATACACTCATGTGTGCACCGCTTCTAGTACGCAAAAGGCAGTTAGAAGCCTTAAAAAACGTCTACTACATGTCTAGAGTAAAATATGAAAGATTTCAAGGATATGCCTGAATCTTAAGTCATATAGCCAGCCACTTCAATCGTAACTCCCTGAGGGAACTACACTCCACCGCAGTTTTCCGAACGATGGCCGAATGCTAGAGCGTTGCTCTTCGGCAATAGAGTTCATGCGTCCGAATCCCGCAGCTAGCATGGATGTTCGTAGCCATTTGGAATCGACTATACGCAATAGGTCCCGGTCTCAGTAACCCTTGTGTAGCAAAACAGCAGACCGTTGCGCTCCAAACCAAATAAAACCCATCCCCCGCAATTTAATCTTTCCCCTTCCTGCGAATTGCTACTACCGTAGGGAGATAACCCAAAACTACATTTAGGAAATATGTATAAAAAAATATATTTCCCATGGAACCTAATTTTAAATTTCACTAAACATGAATTTTACTACAGTATTATGATATGTATATTTAACATACCTTTTATTTTAATTTCGACGACAATTACTACTGAACACTTACATTACAAATGTCACTCTGAAATTATTAAGATACGGTATATCTCTTCATTTTAAGAATTTTTTTTTTTCATACTTTGAAATTCGATATAAGGAACATTAAAAAACATGCATTTTACTTTACTAGCCATTTATACAAGTTACATATACTGTGTGAAAATGTGCAATGAACACGCGAGCGGCTACTATGCAATAATTTGTTGTAATTTCACATAGAGGAGCTGGAGTTTGACGATTACTTTCCACGAAAACATTCCGCATTCCAAGACGAAGCACAATGTTGTACCCCAGTTTCAAGGTGGCCCGAAGAATTTCTTACGAGAAGTAATTATTTGTGTGACTAAAAATATGCCTGTCTTGTTACAATATTGTTGCAGTGTTTAACGTGAATCGTAAAAGTGAAAAAAACAAAACCAACTAAATTAAGTAAAAATGTTATTTTCTGTCGGATTCCTCATGACTAGAACAAACACCGAAATCCTAATGAGTATAAATTTCCAGATCAGTGTAAAACTGCTTTGGGATAGTGGTCAATATACAGTTTATGGTTTACCAATACGCCAAGAAAGAAGATTGTGGGTGTTTCAAGGTGACTCACCACCAACGATTCTGGCTAAACAAGGTACAATGAAAAAGAATACGTAGATAATTTTCTTTATGTGTGTAGGATTGAAGACTATGAGAGGGCCATAAAAAGTATCACATGTTCTTGATCTACAAAATAATGTCGGCATATACTCCTACATTCCCAAGTCTTAGAAACTTAACCCTTTCTGTCTTACTGCTGCCGTTAGCCACCTTCGTATGTAGAGTGGTGTCATATGAATCATCATGAAACCTAATGGTGAAATCGACCACGACTTCCTAGTTTGTTCTCCTCAAGTAGGATCGCTTTAACATTTTGCTTGGGAGTTCTAACACCTTTAAGCAATACATTGTTGAATAATTTTTCTGCGCATTTAAAAATTTCAAAAATAATAAGTTAATATTCAACCATAATTGCACCTCTTCCCATTTGACGAAAAAATCTGTAATCTGTTTTTATTCTCCTGATTTCACTATTTGCAGTCTAAAGTTATTTTTCAACAAGAAAAACAATTTTCTTTCCTGTGGACACAAAATGGAGATTGCCATAATAATCTGTTTTTGAGTCGATTTTAGAAAACAAATGTCCTGGTGTCATTGAAGTTTGGAAAATCCGTATTCTTGAATACACTGATGCAAGATACATCATTTAAACATTCATAAAGTTTTCTTCTATCCCAAGTAGCTCAATATTTCAATAATTTGGAAGTTACTCTCATCTAACTTTTGTCAACTTAAGTTTTTCTATTCCTGCCAAATCATTTAATTATCTATTGGGGACTTTTATTCTTATTTTGCGTTATAAGGAACTTGAGAATTTTGAGCCTATGTTCCTGTCTTTACAATTAAAAAAAAAATTTTTAAGATCTTTGTCTTGACATCTTACCAAACTTATTGGTTTTTGTTTTGGAGCTCTACAGTCTACTTTTTTGCAACACGAAGGTTAATGAGACCGAGACCTACTGCTTAAAATTGATTCCGAATGGCTACGAACATCTATGCCGGATCCCAACCCACGAACTCCGTTATCGAAGATCAGCGCTCTAACCATTCGGTCATCGCCAACTTATTCATAGAAATAACTATTATTATCTAACTAGAATTATAACTTAAACATACTGTATTATGGATTACTAATGTACTTTTGAATAACTAAAATGTACCTTTTAAAATTTCATCATTATTTTAGAATTTTATATCGTTATTTAGGCATTTTAAACAGAACTGGAGATTTGTATCACACTGTTTATCTAGAGTAAATATTGCATTTAATTTTATTCTGAAATATTCAGTATATACAGTATTACACGGTTTAAATGATTTTATTTGTTCAGTTATATTAAAATATTCATTTTTCAACATCTTTAATTGTTTAAAAGTTTATCTGAAATATCCGTTATTTAAAAAAATTATTCTTATTCAAAGACAGTCTCATTATACATTTTAAAGTCATGTATTTATGTTTTAATGGTATAAAAATAATTATTCAGATTTCAGATTTAATTGCAGCCATATTCCTTATAAACTCGACAGGACTATATGGTCGAGACAAAATAAAACATACTTTGAGCCATTACAGCATGACACAGAACGTAATCAACGATTTTTGTCAGAGAAAAATAAAATAAATAATGCAGGCACGGCTCGCCTAGAAAACTTACAACATTCGAATTCAGTCCTTGCAACCAGAAATACTACTTTCTACTTCTTTTCGAATTGTGAAACTGGAGTTTCAGAACTTAAAAGCCGCTACGACGTGCGTCCACTGCTGGAATTCAGATTGGAAGAATTTCGTGTGTAATGTGGGATCTATTTTTTTTTTAATCTTGTTCATTTACCGGACTTGAAAGTGCTCTTTATCATGTCAAAGGATTGAGGACAGAAGACATCACGCTGTCTCTCGTTCATTTTGCCGGTGATTTATAATGTTCAATTTTTAACACTTTCCCACTTCTCGTTTTAGAAGAGAAGAAAGTTAAAAGTCTATATTTTCTTAAACACTTTTAAGAAATGGCGTATTTAACTTAATAAAAAATGATTTTTTATTATTTAATTTTTATTTGTTTTACTTCTTTATGAAAGCCTTTAAAGCTTTACAAGAGTATTCATTATTATTATTGTCATTATTTTTAATATTTGTTTAAACATCTTGAGAATCTCCTATAAGAGGATATATATAAGAGCAGTATCTGATTTTAAAGCTATATAGTATTAAAATTATATATCTTCTACAGTACGTGTTCGAAATACGCTAAACTGCATTTTTTTTCTTTTTTTATACACATGTTACTTGTTTGAAAATGATTTTTAAGTGGGATGTCTACTCCTATTTCATGCGTTTGATTTGCACAAGACATATAAATATTTAGGGAGTAAAACTGCCAAAATTCTTGTAGTTCATTCAGTTGTGGTCATAGCATATCTATCCATTTAGGTGATTAATAAATTACTTTGAAAATACCTACTGATTTTACAAATAAACATTTTACCTAGTTATCTAAAAAAAATTCTTGTTGTATATGTTTAGGTTTGAAGCACTACGGTCTTTTATTTTGATACTTGAGGGCTAATGAGACTGGGACCTACTGCTAAAGGTGGATTCCGAGCGGCTACGAACATCCATGCCAGAAAGGGGATTCAAACCCATGAATTCCTTTATCAAAATTCAGCGTCCTACCCATTCGTCAATCGTTTGACAATTTTAATCCATCTATACAGCTTTATATTGTTACCTGAATTTTCAGATTGCTAGAGCTCATAACTAAAACAAGAATAGACATTTTATAAAAATAAAACAAAATAATCAAAAAAAATCTTATTAACATCAAGCCCGATATTTAACTCTGTTCTACATTACAGTCCATTTGTCCATTTATAAAAATGACTTATGACTTTATTATTTCTAAAAGACAAGCCTTCTAATAAAAACTATATATTAAAAATACATTCGATTAAAATAGATGGTTATTGTCAGAAATATATGTGTATATATTTTATATCTTAATAGAAAAATACTAAGAATTAAAAACATTCACACTTCCGCAAGGGGGGGGGTCAATGTGTTGCACAAAACTATTTCAAGATCTGCTAGAATTGTGTTGCTGCTGCAATGATATAGATTTTAATCTTTATGTCTTTATAGTGAGATAAAAATTGAAAATATTTACAGGGTGACAGGACGTGGGTTTTAGGTTTCATATTTATGTCTTCATTAGAGGATACTCGAAATACAAAGTATTTACAGGTTGTAAAAGGTGGATTGATCACCTCTGATTTAATTGATATACATGAACCTGTCTCCCGCATGTTATCCACTCTATTTTGGGACAGTCTGATTTCTGTTTAAATTAAGCAAATAGTCTTTCAGTGTTGAAAACCCCGTTTTACGTCTACCCCAGTTTCCTTCGTCTCTCTGAGTACCAGGCATGGTAAATTTCCTCGTCCGGTTTTTCAATGCCTTTCGGAAGCGGAACCTGAACTACGTACTACCAAGACGGCTTTTAAGTGTGCCCGTTTGGTGTTGCAGCACCTAAGGAAGTGGAGTGTTCTTGACTCTCCGTGCTTATGGGTGTTTCTCTGCCGCTTCTAACCCCGGAAGGGGTACCTTTTGTTTATTGCAGTGACACTTGTTGGGCGTTGTTTTTTTAAAACTTT
Organism: Pardosa pseudoannulata; assembly: GCA_032207245.1. Lineage (NCBI taxonomy): Eukaryota > Metazoa > Arthropoda > Arachnida > Araneae > Lycosidae > Pardosa > Pardosa pseudoannulata. The sequence goes on from CM063501.1 coordinate 128,844,030, forward strand.
TAATTCTGTTGATCGGCCCTTTCTCGCGTCATTACATGCTTATAACACATTTGGAGGTAAATGAAAAGAGGGAAGATTTCTGTGAAATTTGGGTTTTTATCCTAGATTCGTGAATATCTAATTTTAAGGGAGAACAAAGTATTATTTTATTCTTGTTTTTGGGTGTGTTTATATACATATTTTAATTATCTGTTTGCGTTTAATTTTTTAGTGTTTTTCAAAGCAAGATCGAAAGTAGCTTTCCTGCTGAGGAATATTTTAAATCAATTGCGGTAAATCTTTTATCGGTCGAGAGCACTTTGACCGCATCAGCAGATGTTTTTGAGGGAAATTGTATTTTTGCTTCCATATAATATTATAACCACAAAGTACAAAAAATGAATAAGATATATCTAAAAAATTTATGGACTAAAATATTTAAAACAATATGTACACTATTTTTTATATATTTTTTACCGTCTCTTTCTAAAGCAATAAGATATGTGTGATCTATTTCAGTTTTAGTCGATTTTATCTGTATTTCCCGACATCCTAACTGTATGGGGGGAAAAGGTGTTTCAAAATCATATGCCCGTGCTTAAGTGTGCATTGAAGGGCCTGTTTATTCAATTTATTTGTACATACACGGGTGAAACAAAATCATATTTGGTAGATAAATGTTAAGCTTTTATTGAAAGATTGTCAGAACGCGAATTATTCAAATGGACCTAAAAAAAATTTTCTTCGGTAGTCGAGAGCTATAACTTGCCCACTCACATGTATAGATAGATGAAACTTACTGCAAACCAAAGGACGAAGATACGGAATCGGGAGCAAATATCCTCCTTTCTGAGAATCGTCCAACTCTGGAATCTTCATTATCGCATCATAAAAGCCTTACATCCGTCAGGGTCGGTAGCCCAAGGTGAATTATCAAACATTAAGGAATTAGTACGTATGCATATGTGTGTCTGTGTGTACATAACTTTATGTGTGTGTGTAGCTGTAAAAAATACATTTACTTCCTGGTGTTAATTTCTGTTTATTTCCTTAACAACATCATCTTGATATAAAATGTAATCCATGAAGAAATTTACCGTAATTTAAATAATTGTATTATTCTAGGAGGATTATTCAGTCTATTATTGGAGGTAATCAGTTTTAAATAGAATCTCTTTTTGAACCCTTTAACATTTTTCATTGTAACTGTGATATTTTTTATTATATTTATCATTGTTATTCATAGTTTGCGACAAAATGACCCCTCAAACGTTAATACGTCTGTGGCCTCATTTCTCTATACCAGTGTCCAAAAGGTATTTCTGCTGTACGTTACGGAATGGTGACCATTCTTTTTGACGTCTTCCGTCCTTGCTCCTTTGTAAGGCGTTTAACACCTTGAAGACAGCCTGTCCGCGGTATTGTTGGGCACGTGGATAAATCATCGTCAGAATGTTTATGGAATGGAGAAAAAAATAAAACACATTGCTCTGTGCTCTCGCCTAGTTGCTCTTCTAATTCTATTTTGTGCTGTCCCGTTGTCTTCTGATGCCACCATCCGGTTTCCACAAGGACAAATATTCCAGTTTAGGCTGATACGCTGCCAACTGGTGCTGAGAAATTTTTTCTTTAGGTGGAAAATAACGGTTTCCTGTCTTTACTGCATCGGAACGCGTGTTCTGGATTCTAATCAAAATTCATTCAAGGTGATCAATGATCGTTAGTCCATTGTTATTACAGTAAAATGTCGCTTTTATATCTTATCGTTTTCTTACGCGATCGTAATTCATGATCGCAGCTATTATGACATCATTAAGTTTTGTGCATCTATTCTGTATTAATGAGTAATTAAAGAGATTTTCATATTGCTCTTTGGTTAACTGAGAGTACTGAATTATCGACTACAGCGAAGTATTTAGAAAATCGGGCAAATGCCTAATCAGTAAGCCTTTTAATTTTGGTACCGTATTTCACAGGTTCGAACTCCGCTGTTGGCATGGATTGGATGTTGGTAGCCGTTTGGAATTGTCTCTAAGCAGATCTTGGTCTAATTAGCCCTCGTATAGCAAAAAATTTACTGCGACTGTCCAAGCCAATAAAAACATCAGTTTAGGGGGAGAGAAGACTTTATTAAATTTATTTTGAAAATCAAGTCCTTTAACCTTTTGAGCTACAATGGCAAGTCTGACTCAACACTATGTTTCTCTTGCAGCAAGTACAACGTTGAGTGTGACTGGACGGGGGTTTAAATTGAAGGATTACTGTTCACACTTGTTTAACTCAGTTAAAATTGCTAGATCGGCGATAAGTTCATATAACTCAAACATTAATTTAGATTAGACTACTGGGAATGTGCAAATTAATTTGGAGCGCAAAGTATTAATACTAACCTTTGTTAATTTTTTCTATGATTACGTCCTAATTTACCCCGTAAGGCTATCACTCAACCTCTCTTGCTATTACCAAGAGTCCTAGGGTAGATCAATATTGTTTTTTTTTCTTTTTTGTATAATCCTAATTTCATAGTCAAGTATATGCATCAAATTAAAAAAAAAACTGAATATATTTACTAATATCATATTTATCAACATTTCATTGAGCAGTTCTTTAGCAACAATGACAGTCTCAATATGATATATTTCCAATTGATATTATTAGGAAACTTTCACGGTTACTAACATACTGTTCAACAATATTGTCGATGGGCAGTTTATTGAACAATTCTTTAGCACCATGAAAGTCTTCATATAATAGATTTCTAGATGGTATCATCTGGAGACTTTCACGGTTACTAAAATTCTGCTCAACAGATTGCGATGGGCAGTTTATTGAGCGGTACTTTAGCACCATGAAAACCTTCATATAACAGATTTCTAGATGATATCTGGAGACTTTCACGATTGCTAAGTAACTCCTCTATAGATTGTCGATACAGTTTTGTCTAAGTTAAAATATTCGAATGAAGCTTTTATATTAATTCCCGCAAAAGCATAAGCACAGATGTAATTTAAAAAATTGTTTTGCACTCAAAGAAATCTGAAACTTTGATATTTAAAATCATGAAATCAAATTTAAGATCACAGTCTATGTATGCTTGGTCGAAAGCTAAAAATATATGCATCAATTTAAAAAAAAGCGCTATTAGCACAACAAATTATTTAAGTTGAAAATGTAAATTTTTTAAGGGAGCTGAGATATTCTCAATCTTTAAAAACTCAATTTTTCTTTAAAAAATAGTAAGTGTTTTACCGATCTCAAAAATATATAGTTTTTATGGGAATAAAAAATCAAACCTAGCTTAGTGAGAATAATACAATGCAAATAACCTCAGACAGTCGCAGAAAATTATAAACTTATTTGAATTTTTCTCAAAATTGATTTTCTCAGCAGTTTGATAAATAATTTGTGTTGAAAGAAAAATAAAATCTTCCTAAATGATGTGGAGTTTTGTATGAATATTTCTAGGATGTTTAAACCAATGAATATAATTTATTTTTATTATTGAAATTTATAAGGAAAAAGCTCCCTTTTTTTATAATTTCAAATTCTAATAATTCATTTTATAATATTTGCACTCAACATAATAAAATCAAAACTTTCGCTTAAAAGTAAATAAATTTTTGACTAATAAAGTATGCTACTACTTTACTACTTAAAAATACTATATATGGTTTTAAAAGCGATAGAAAAAATTTTAATCGTACCGATATATCATTAAGTGTTGTACTATTATTTATGGCAAGTAGTTATTTGATTCCATATATATTGTTAAAAAGTAAAATAATGAAATATTTCCTAAATTCTTTAAATGCATACCGGGCAGAGGGAATTAGGTTTTCCTCATCACTTAACAAAGAGAAAATAAAACTTTCGCATAAAAGTAAATACATTTTCGAGTAGTAAAGTATACTTTATGGTTTTAAAAGTAACTGGAAAATTTATAAGCGTCCCTATGTATCACCAAGTATTATATTATTGTTTACGGTAAGTACTTATTTGATTCTCTATATGTTGATTAAAGATAAGATAATGGAAATGTTTGAACTGTAATATAAGAAAATAATCGTGAAGTTTACAATAATGTAGTATTTTAGTTGAGAAATTTCGTTTCGCTAAAAATATTGAAGTACGGTAATTGAATAGATCGGACGCTGCTCTTCGGTATCAGAATTCGTAGGAATGAATCCCACTGCTGACATGAGGTTCATAGCCGTAGAAACGGGTTTTAAACAGAGGCCCGGGACTCATTAGCCATCGTCTATGGAAAAAAAGGGGGGTAGACCATAGCACTACTAACTAATCAATAATCCAATCAATCGACATTAAGCAAACGGAATCCAATCCCACCTTTAGATAGAAAATTTAAGAAACCGGGGAGTGTTGGAATTGGGAATCGGTACTATTATTTTTTTTTGGGGGGGGAGTGAAGAAATTTAATAGCAATTGTCACTTGCCAACGTAATTAAATTCATTGTTACAAACACGAACAAACAGCGGAACTTCACTGATACAAATCGATGGATTTTTTAAATTTTCGTGTCAGCTAGATTATAAATTTGCTTCAATATACCCTTCCACTTTGTTTTATTTCTGTCACTTCAGGCGTGGTGGTAGCCGGACAAGTGAATTGAGGACCATTGAGAACAATTAAACGCTTATAATCTCATTCTTATCTTGTTAGATATGAGAAGAATCCGGATAATTTCACCCTTGCGTTACAATTAATTACTCGGAGCGTTTGTTCGGTAGCACTTTCCATGTCTCATAAGACAATGGGAGACATACCACTCCCATTGTCAGATTTACCAAGTGACAATAGCTGTATCAAGTCTCGTCTATCTCTCGATCTCCAGAAATCGAAATCCGAATCAATAAATGCTTCCTTACCGCCACGTTTCCGGTCCAGAAATACCAGCAGACAACAACAGACGTTTAATTACTTTTCATTTCTTTCCACGTTTTGGTGACGAGTCGGAAATCGGGCCATTGAGAATTAGAAAACGAGAAACTTTCCATCATTGTCTTATCCGCCACATTGTTTGGCGAAAGGAAAAGTGCGGTTATTTTACACTGTGGACTCGATAAAATTAGACTGGAATTTTTTTTCCCGATTATTGTCCATGTTGGAATAAAGGTATGCAGACATTGAAAAATCCGTTTAAATTTTTTTCCTTTCCTGTTAAAAGGATTTCACCGCCGATGTTTCATAGGAAGTTTTCGCCCGTTATTAGGCGTTAGAGATATTGCATCTTGATCGAGACTATTGTTTATACTGGATAAATAAGGGAAATGACATAATTTGGATTGTTATACATTGATTATATTGATATTACGAGGTTTGGCGAGATAAAACATTGTTATATTACTTTCATATATATTTTGATAATAATAGCTTTTTTTTCCTTGTACATTTGAGGAAGATATTCGTAATTAAAAACTAATATCTATTGTATGAGTATCTCTGAAAAAGAGGTATAATGAAAAAAATTTCCTGCTTATTGTCGCAAATGCAGAAATTATATTTCTGAAAACACCCACTCATCCTTGTTTACTGTTATTAACTTTTTCGTGCATTGACTTTTTTTTCTTGTGTGTGTGTGTGCTAATTTATAGTTTACATTGCAGTTGTGCAAGGGAATGCAAAAGTATTATTTTTTCTGTATTTAAAGGAAAATCACCTTAAAATTATCTTTGATGTGATTACAGTTATATTATTAGGAATTTAATTTATGCTGAAAGATATTAATATTATGAGGGATTCTCAAGAACGAGACTTAATCTTGCTAATTAATTTTTTATTATTATAACTGTGGGAGGTAGTCTATGCTTGGTTTTTATGTACTTAATCTCGGACATTCTTTCCTTGGTGTCGGTTTTGACCTAGCTTGTTTCCCCGAAACATCTTCATATATACGCAGAAAACATTCAATATTTAGGCTTGTACCTGCCATACTGGATTCCTCTTGCCCAGTGTTAACACATGTGGGGAAAAATAAAATTGTTTAGCCTGCTCACGTTTTAAGAATTCTTTTTAAAAATTATACCACACAAATTCTCTTCTTCCCCTTGTTTTCTAACCTTTTTATCATTTTCTGATAACATTAAAAAAAACTTTCACTGTATAAAATATTAAGTTCGAATATCATTGTATTCTTTAGATATTAAGTTTTTCAAGCATCTATTGGAAAAAATGAAATAGTTAATGTCCTTTATATTTGAAATTTTTAAATGCTGTAAAAATTTCTGAAGATGAATCAGATGCATCAATAAATCAAATGTATTTATTTATTTTTTAATTTTAAATTTTGGAAGTATAAGAAATTCTTAGGGACACCGTTCACTCTTGAGCCGCCCTGGTGCCAGACCCCTTAAAAGGGGGGAAAAATGATTATTACTTCGGAACCTACGTGTTTTTGTTCAGAGGCCACCTTTGTATTTTGAATATCGTGTTCAGACCGCAGCACGCAGCAAATATAGCACACAGATTCAATGAAGAGCCTAGCCGAACGATGGCCGATTGGTTAGGGTGCTGGCCTTCAGAACCGGAGTTCGTGGGTTCGAATCCCACTGAGGCATGGATGTTCGTAGCCGTTCGGAATCGGCTTTAAGCTGTAGGTACCGGTCTCATTAGCCCTCGTGTTGCAAAAAGTAGACTGTAGCACTCCAAACCAAACCAAATCAATGAAGAGCCTTTTCGTTAACAATAATGCGTGTTGAAGCAACAATCGTACGCAAATATTTTAATTAGCTCATCAAAGACAGCCATGTAATTGCTACACTTGACTATTATTAGAATATCACCCAAAGGTAAATCGGTAAGACTGCTTCTACATACTGCAAAAAAAATTGCAGTTACCACTCCGTAACTATACCAAAATCATGTTACTCATATTATAAAAAATTAAAATGCTATGATCAGTTTTACAACTAGCTACATATGACCCAGTCTTATAATAGGTATGGAATCCCATTATGTCCCTTGTTACAGATGTGATCAGAAGTTTTGGCGCGTTTGGATATCATTACCTATCGAACTTGCTTCTGGGCCATAGAGAAAACACTCTCCGGACTGCACGTTTAGTACCACTGATCAACGTTAAACTTCAATGACTACGATAAACAACTGTAATAAAAATCTTCCAAGTTTTCTTTCTAAACAGGCCATTATTGCTAATGGATTGAAATAAATAGTCAGTACTTTGTTTTGAACTATGAAAGGTATGAACAATATCTCGCTGGGTATCATTACCATCTAATGCCTTTATCCTGTCAAAATATTTAATTTGATAAGAGCATCGTACTTTTATAAAACTGGATGGCTCAAATTAAGTCGCAGGTGTATCATCAAGAAACATAGATCACGATTTATGTTTAAACGCTGACGTATTTATTTGCAAACCTTAAGAATAAGGGCAAAGCTTAATATGTTTTTATTTTCCTTTAAATAATTACCGAAAGGTCGAGGCCATCTGGTGTAGAGGAATAGGATCTGTGGCCATCTAGCCCCTGGGTGAATTTTGTTTTTTGAAATTCATTTACATTCTTCAATGCTGAAGACGAAGGTAGAAATAATTGAAAATGCTGAGAATAAACGAGAAAACTTTCAAAGTTAGCAAGTAATCTAAAATCTTTTTTTTTTCTTCATAATTTTCATGACATTTATTACCCTAAAGTAAGGATAATCTCTCTTATTTCTGCGTGCGTAGCGATTGTTTCATTGTAAGTAAAATGCATGCAGTAAGAAAGAATAGAATTTCGTAGATTGGGTGATTTTTATCAGGAAAAACTCTTGATGAGATGGGTGGGGTGTCTCTTTTATAGAAAACGTTTATATTTCGTCTTAAGGGAAGTTATTTTTATGCGGATTAAATTGCTGTAAATCAATTTATTTTTTAATTTTCATGGACAATATTATTTTTTTACATAATATCTAAACTATTTGATATTAAATTACAATTTGTTTTCTAATACCTGTTCATTGCAAATGTAGTATGTTTTCATTTGATTGTTATTACTTTCTAATAACATTTTTTGATGTAATATTATTGGGTAACCAACTTCACAGTATAAATCTTTAATTTCATTTTGTCATTTTATGTTGTCAGTTCACATTATAAGTTCACATGAGCAGTAAAATTTGAAAATGCAATAAGTGTATTCAAAAAGTTTACTTTGGTAACGTTGCATGAGTCTATGCATTACTCAAAAATTATTAAGAATAAAACCAATACAAAATTGAATAACTAAATCTGCATAACTGTGACGTTTTGATAGTAGGTGCTTCTTTTTTATCGTGTCAATCAAGTATGAATCTTGTTAATAGAATAAATATTTTACACTTTTCTGTTATATCATGTAGGTTTGCATTTAATATATTTATAATTAAATTATGATTTTAAATTATAATTTGTTTATAGAATAAATGTTTTACTCTTTTTTTTACTATATCATGTATGTCTGCATTATGTACATAAACAGTAAAATTTTAAAAATACATTTAGTGTAATACGAAAGCTTAAGTATTGCATTACAGAAAAATATTATAGCATAAGTTCTGTATGGTTTGTAATAACTAAATATAGACTGCCATGTGCGAAGTGCCGTGGACTTCTGCTAATTTGTAGTAATATTTTTGTAGTTGTCATCCTGTATTACAAGTACTTGAGAGTAATTCGTCCCATAACAAAATATGTTTGTTCTGAAAAGTACATAAAACCTAATAGGCTTCAAGATATACGAGTTTCTGAAGTTCTGAAGGTTCAAAGGTTTAAATGAGACAAGTCCTGGCGCAGTTTAGTTCACTGAACTTTAACACATTGTATGCGGGACACGTACTAGTACGTTTTCTGACGATTGATACTTGAGCGCGGGGTCACGTACTAGTAGGGGTTAGTGTAACAACATGGTTTGTTTTTTCGTACAAAAATAACAATATATACAGGAAAACGAAGCCGAATGTTCTTGTCTACTACTACTCAGATTCTGGAACGTAAAAATGTTTGTATGTAACATAATTCGAAAAATATTAAAACTATAAACTACTATTTTTATTTGATTTTTCATATTTACGATACTATTATAAATTTATCCACTAAAAAATACATTTTTTGTTTACAAAAATCTTATAGTTGTTGGTTATATATTTTTATTTATATATTTGTTTATATATTTCAATATAAAATACGAAAAGTTGGTTAAAAAATTAAATAATTTTCGATCTATTGAGATTTAACTTAATAACTATATTTATGCTCAAAACGCCCGCTCCCGGTACAATTCCGCTTCGAAATGTACCCGCACACAATGTGTTAACATTAAAAATTCAAAAATTTTCTTATCTTTTCATTTTTTGTAGATTTTCCAGTTTTAATTGGGCGACTTAAATATTTTGTCAGTAGTGTTATGCTTATTGTAGTTTCAAATTCACATGCTCACTCGCACACACACATATATTGTTTTTGCTGATATTTGTTAGTCTTAGTACTCTTTTATTTATTTCAGTCAAATTAATGTTAAAGTTATTAATAAAGTAATTAAAGTGAAATTTCACCTTCGTGTATATTTTTTTATTTTATGTTATTTAATGTGGCATATTTAACTTTTTGAAACCTCTATGCTTTAGTTTGCTCAGCCTTTCCTAAACAAAATCCTGATTGCGCGAATGTGTACACATATACATGGTTTCCGCGCACCTGGAAAGTCATGGAAAATCATGGATTTAGACAATGGATTAATTTTGTCATGGAAAGTCTTGATTTTTCAAGTAAAATGAGTAAAAATCATGGAAAGTCATGGATCCGCTAAACTACCGATTAAAAAAATGCATTGAATTGTTTAATTCTATTTTTACTTGTCATTTGATTGAAGTTACTGAGTTTGGTATTTATGTATTATCCTATTTACTATATTGCCAAGTAAAATTTGCTCACCAAGGAAACTCAAAGCAAGAAAGCTTAATGGGTGGGTAAATATATATTATTCTGGGTTTTTTTCTTAAATTGTATATTAAAATTTTATTAATATAATAATAATTATTTAAAAAAAAATTAGTTAAGATTTTTGCACAAAATATAAGTTTATCTCTAGGGATATTGTATATAAACATTATAGGGTTATATTTGGCTATTATTCATGGTCACCTGGATAATACCAAAGTACCCTGAATTCAAAATTTAAACATTTTGATTGAAAAGTTGCTATATGATTAAACTTAGGTATGTAGATACAACAATTTATTTTTATATGAGTTTATTAACACTTATAAAGTAAGTTTATAGTTTTTTTATGATAAAATTCCTGTAATTTCTCTAAAAGCATATATTTTATTTGTATGTACACCAGAAGTTTTATTCATATATACTTTTAACGAAAGCTTTTTAAAGTCATGGAAAATGATCTGTTAAATCAGGGAAAGTCATGAAAAGTCATGGATTTGAAAAATTTTATTTCGGCAGATACCCTGCATATATCTGTGTGTACACACACACACACATTAATGACGTATCGAAGAGGAGAGATTTTGGGATTGTCTCTTTCGTAAGATAAACAGTGCTGTATGTAAGAAATGCTGTATTAATTTTCTGAGATATGATTTGACATGGGAATACCCCCTCTCCCCTAGAGAAAAATACGCTACGACTCTAATACACACAGAAATAACGGTTCATTTGGTCTCTGGCTAATAGATAGCTATTTTTATTTTTACAAAGAAAGAATTTTTCCTCGTATAGAGATCACAGATGATTAAAAGTAACGACTCATTCACGAATTTATCTTATTCAAATGTACATTGTATTCATATGTAAAATTAGAACTCTTGCACTTAATAGATTATGTCAGACTTTCTCTGTATATTATTAGCATATTTAATATTAACAGTTCATGTCGCATCTTATAGGTAGGTCAAAATGTTTTAAAATAAAGTTGCACATACTTCTCGTACTTAGTTATCGACAGAACTTAACACAGTGATATAATTAATAGCCCCTTTTGTAATTTGTCATCTTGTTAATCTTAAGTATTCGAGTTTATGCTGAAGTAATATAATAGGATTCAATGAGTTAATATTCTTGAGCATCTTTATCTGAAATGATATGATTCATATGATATTTTATGAATCATACTAGGATTAATGAACATATTGAGTATGCATGACTAAAAATATTGCAGCTGTATATTATTTCATGAGAATCTCAAAATCAGGGTTTTAATTGGTCAAAACTGATTTTGACCAGGACACTGGATAAAAGTGCTTTTAACCGTCCAAAAGTGGTCAGGAGTGGTCAGAACTGTTAAAAAAATAGTTTTAAATGGTCTTAATATATATATTTTGTAATTAGAGATGACTTTTAATAAGCAATAAAAATAGTAGTGCAGTTAAACAAAGTATTACACTAACACATGAGATTTAACATGCTTATACGATATAATAAGAAAGTTTGAAAATGAACCATGCACATGCCATTGTAAAAATGTAATCCAGTTGCAGTAAAAAACATAAAATATGAGTTACAGCTAAAAAATTAAAGGCATTAACATAAAATTTGTTGATTTTACAATACATCTAATGAACTATTGTGCCAGCTCTTCATCTATAGAACAGCTTGTATAAAAAAAAATAAGTAAAACATTTTTTTTTTTAATCTTGGCGATATGTTATATTTGTTTTTTAACAACTGTAACTTGTCTTTATCATATGCTAGTAAACTATGTTCGATTAGTATTAAATATATTGAAAAGTGAATTTCAGTTGTCAAAACTGGTCAAAATTAATATTGACCAGAACGGTTAAAATCGATACAACCCTGATCTAAATAGAAATCATAATATAAAATTCCATATATTTTGTAGTTTAAATGATGTGTAGTATATTATTTTATGATCATACCTCAAAGATAATCATAACATCCCACATATGTGAATCATATAGTATGTGGGATTTTATTTTATGATCATAAGCTTGGTATAATCATAAAATGTCCCATGTTTCTCATACTTAGCTATTGATTAGACCTTAATACAGTTAAAATAATCAATTTCTCTGTTTGAAATTTATAATCTTGTTAATCTTTAAGCATACAATTTTAAGTTTAAATCACTATAATAGGATTTAAAGGAGTTGATTTTCTTGAGATCTCATATATCTAAAATGGTCTAACGTTCAATTAATCTCGTTGATTTATATGCAACAGCATATCAAAACCGTGGGAGAGTAGCAGTCTCATTTTCATCTCTATTATGCTTCCATTCTTAGTAATTTTCCCTCAGAGTGTTTTGAAAATAATCTTGGATGTGAAAGGATACGCATCACTACTGCTGAAAAGGAACTTTTGTAGACCTAATTTACTTTGCTGAACTCTAGTAATCGATAAGGACGTGACTAGTCATAAAATAAGAGCTATCTTCGAGCTAGTAATTTGTTGATATTTTACTTCTAGAGCTAATTTACGAGATTTCATCTCTATTGTTGGCAAATTTTTGTACAGCTGTAACTTTGAGATATCACAGTTAGTTACCGAGCTCAAGTATTTGTTTTGAAGAGTTCATTTAAAGATACATACAGTGCGTTTGTGTCGATTATAATTTTGATTTGAGAATTTGAGTATTGATTTCAGCATAAACTGGTATATTTTAAGCATTATCCCTCGTCAAATTGTATGCATTGAAAAAACAACGGATTCAATTTATCATCCTTTTTCTAGATGAAGATTGTGCGGATTTTTCGTATGATAGTGAACATTTTTCAACCGGTTTATTTTGGTTCAGCTTGATGTGCGCTTAGATCTTAAATCATTAGAAAAGTCCTTGCTATCATACGTTTAATCTGCGCATTTGTCATCTTGAAAAAGAATCGTTAGCAGAATGTGATGTTTTTTTAACGCGTACATGTTGACATGTGATAAAAATAAAAAATTATAAATTCCAAACAGGGAAATTAATAATTTTTCTTGTATTAAGCTGTAATTTATAATTAAGTAAAAGAAATATGAGAGATTTTATTTTTAGGTATTTGGACACATCTTTGAAGTGGCACGAAGATTTAATTAAAATATATGAGAATTTAAAATATGTAGTCAATGTTACATACATATATTATATCGCATTATAAAGCTAAAGCCAATTTCATCTTCGAAATATAACTCTGATTTTTTTTTATATTTATCTGTTTTTTGGTCAGTATTTTCAAAGGTTAAAAATATTCTTTTATTTAGTTATAATCAGATTTCCTACTAAAGGGACCCCGGTTGTTGCTAAATTTATAATTTAAGAGTCATAAAATCTTTTCGCATATACATTGTATAACCAATTAGTTACATCAAATTTTTAGAAAATCCTACTTCTAAAATTTTTCTTTAATTTTTAAAATGTTCAAAATTAAAAGTTTAAATTTAAAATTTTCAAAATTATATTTTCTACATATTTGGGTATTTTTTTTTAATTAGTTTAATAGTGAATTTACAATAAATAATTTTCTGTCTAGGCTGAATTTTCGTAAAGAATTTAACTTTTTAAAAATTTAAATTACTTTTTAATAATTTGAAATTAAAAGTAAATACACTGATTTACTTTAATTTCTATTACAAGTATTTGGAAAAATTTTATAGGAATCGATTAAAAATAAAAATTAAGCAGCATTTTAAAAATTAACGAACAAAATTTTAGTTTAATATTTTTTTAATGATAGCTAATTTTTGTAAAAATATTACGAATTTTTATGTTAGTTGCACTTTAATGTGTCTGTGTACAAAACTTTATAATTACGAAGTTAATAATTTACAAGAACATTTTATAACGTAGATATTCTTAAAACAGTCTCTTTAGATTAACTCTTCAAAATGTTCGATATCTAGTTTTTTCATATATTAAACTGCAAACATTTCTGCGCATTTTCATACTGTTTCTTTTGCCGTCTCTCAAAGCGAACGATAGTTGTAGCGAATTAAATTATTTGCATCATTTGTTACGTTCATATGTTCAACTTTAATTTCATTTTCTCAAATGCTATATTTTATACATTAGGAGAAAGATATTTTATAAACTATTCCTTATAGCGTCATGACTTCACGTATTCATGTCAGTACAAGTTTATTACGATTTATATATCAAATAATTTAATTATTGTTAGTGTGTAATTTAAACTTTTTACTATGAAAATAGCACAAACATTTATTATTTTCTTATTTCCACCATGGTTTACTTATTAATAATTATATATATATATATATATATATGTCCTAAATGATGTATCAATTACATTTTAAAGATTCAGTGTTATCAATTAGGAAAAACATTTTTAGTGTGAATGTAAAATATTTTCTAATATTTTGTGTACAAAGCTCCTTTATTTCATGCATTCTAAATAGAAAGAGTTAAAAATATTCATTATAAATTTAATTTTTAAAATTATGATGAATGGTATTTATTTTTAATGAAAATCAAATATCTCAGTTTATATATATATATATATATATATATATATATATATATATATATATATATATGTATATATATATCCTAAATGATGTATCAATTACATTATATTTTAAAGATTCAGTGTTATCAATTAATTATATTAGGAATAACATTTTTAGTGTGAATGTAAAATATTTTCTGATATTTTGCCTGCAAAGCTCCTTTATTTCATGCACTCTAATAGAAAGAGTTAAAAATATTCATTATAAAATTACTTTTTTAAATAATGATGAATGGTATTTGTTTTTAATAAAAATCAAATATCTCAGTATATATAAATGGCAAAATATCACTAGTAAAGGAGGCTTAAAGATTTTTTTTTAAATGCCGATAAAATTAATTTTTGTTAGTTTTTCCACTAGACAAACTAACATGTTTAGGACATATCCGTCGTCATATGGAAATTTCATCAGTAATTAATACAGGGTTTAGACTCAAAACACGGTAAATTAAAAAAAATGAAGCCACTGACAGGATATCAGAGCAGTCTAGATTTAAGTGTTACATTCTGTATTGTTTTAATTATATACTATTTTTATGTGATGTACTACTTAAGCAAACTTTTTAAAATGGACATCCATCTTCAAATTTTACTGTTTTATGTATATTATAATGTAAACTTACGTGATATAACAAAAACAAGTAAAGCATTTATTCCCAGTTAACAGAAGTTAACCGGGTTCATACTCAAATAACAGAGTTAAATTAAATAATAATAATAATAATAAACACTGTCACGACATTATAGTAATGCAGATTTAGTTATTGCAATTCCGTAATGGTTTCATTCTAAATAATTTTTAAGTAATGCTGCGTTACCAAAGCATACTTTCTATTTACACTTATTGAATTTTCAAATTTTGCTATTTTTGTACATTATAATGTGACTGACACTATAAAATAACAAAACAATTTAAACATTTATTCTATGTAGTTGGTACTCATTAATATTGAATCAAAATATCCAGTGACAACTTTTTAGCCTTTTTGCCAGGGCCGTATATGAATCGGTTGCGCTTATAGTCGAGTCCCGCATTTTGGGGTTTACACACATAAATTAAAATTTTAATAATTGTATAACTGTTATAATTGCATTTTTTTTCAAATAGTTATTTAAATAAACATTTCCATATGCAGACATTTGTAGATAAAATCTAACTATAAAAATCAACAGTCAATAACTTATGACTTAAATTTTGAGGTTTCTCATAATATTCGATCCTGGCTTGCTTTTTTTTAATCCCTTACAAGAAGTTTTGAATCTCAATATAGTAATTAAATAACTATTATTAAATGACACAAAGCTATAAATATTTATAGAGCTTAGAACAATACCTGATAAACAACTGTTAAATTTGTATTGGTCATTAAAATATTTCTTAATTATAAAAATTTTTTTCAATTAAAATCTTATGAAATTGTTGCATTTTTACTATCATCAACTCTACAAATGGGATTTTGGATTATCAATAAATTCAGTTCCTAACTTCAGCTATCAATTTTTTCACATGTTTGAAATATTAAGAATAATTAAAAGTGAACATACCTTTTTTGATAAAAATTGGCTTCAACCCATTCCATTCACGTAATTAAATAATCCATATTTTTATTTCGCTGTGCACTTTCATCATAGCTGTCATGCAGGCTAACTGTCAAATATACCTGTCAAGGAACCCGTCCACCTCTGTTCAGTTTGCAAAACATTGTGATGCATAATGTTGTATTTCCCAGAACCGCTCTCCATGTTGGGGGCGCCACTATATTACTTCCTCGTGCCTTTTTCACTTCACGTCGGATTACCGCTCGGTCACGTGGCCTTTTTCTTTTCGTCTTGGCCTGATTTTCGGAGATGAAAAATGCCGAACAAAAAAAGAGCATTATTCACCTGGTATTCTTAATAAGAGTTTTCCATGTTTTTCCATGCCTCGCGCTTTCGTTTGCAGTGGAGCTCGCAGCACGTTTTTCTCTTGAGACGTTTTGAAACGTTTTGGCGTGCTCGAGATGTTTGTATTTTGTGTTCGTTTGTTTCCCCTCGCATTGTTAATAAAAAAAACAAAAACGAAATTTGCGCTATCGGCACTCTGCGCATCTCAAATGATGTTAGGCTATTTGGTTGGTTTGGAACGCTACAATCTACTGTTTTACTATACGAGAGCTAACGAGACTGGGACCTACTGCTTAAAGCCGATTCAGAACAGCCCCGAACATTCATTCCAGTAATAGATTTGACCCCACGGACTTTAGTACTGAAGTGTAGCGCCCTACACATTCGGCCATCATTCAGCAAAATTAAGGATGTTAGGATGCGATGATTCTGACTTATTTACTACCGAATCTAATCGCTTTACGCCTAAACTTTGGTCCGGGTAATTAAGGTTTTCCCAAACAAACATTCAGATTCATTTTATATAACATTTAGATTCTACATCTCCCAGCAATCAAAACTATTTCAAATATACTAGACGATTACGTAAAACAGATAGCAAATTTTAACTCTGAATAAACACCTTTCCCGGTTGGAAAAAGTCTCTTTTATCGTTGAGACACTAGCATGCATGCAAATGTGTAATAAATTACCAAAACACTTGTTCGTATAGTAGCTGAGATGCATTTTATTTTCATTGTTTTGAAATGGAAAGATTTTTTTTTTCAAGATGTAATATTTGCTTTGGCGCTCTCTGATATACTATCAAAATTTGGTTACGATTACTTCAGTAATTTTTTCAGTTATCCCGGACAAACATATAACAGTTTTTCCCTTTATATAATATACAGATGAACTTATGCTAGACCGGAGTGGATAGGCCATTAGCAAAATAAGCAAGTACTCAAGGGCATCAAGATTAGGGAAGGGTACTGCGAAAATTTAATTTTCATTTCCCATAGCCTACACGCCCATGGGCTACAAAAGTCGATCGCACTTTATAGAAACGATTTTGTGTTTATAGTTCTCTTTAGTTTTTGGAGATAAAAAATTGATATAGTCATTATAGGCTTCTCTTTGTGTTTTATTTTGAATAATAGGTTTAACTGAAATTGGCTTCTAAAATTCATAGATGTCTTGAAGATTCTGTAAGTGTGATTTCCCATGGAAAACACAAGTATCAGCAAACTTCAAAGAGGTGTAAAAAGCGAAGTTACCGCATTTTAAAGAAATGTGGTTTTAATATACCAAACTACTCGGGAGAAAAAGCGCCTAAAAAAGCTATCTTAAAGTGAAAATGAAAAAATGGTGGCAAAGTCGTAAGTGATTAGCTGAATAAAGTGCAATATTGCAAATGGAGCAGCTGAACGTAGATCTACAAAAAAGTACCGTGTTATTTTTAAATTATTTACAGTTTTTTTAAAAATTATATACAGTTATGTACAATAATAGCAAAATCACTCGGAGAGTGCGGGCTGATTCCAAAAGTCATGAACTCAAAGAGAAAAAAAATCCTTCCACTGAAATGAAAGCAAGTGAAGTAGTATAACCCCTTAATCGTCGTACTCGCCTTTTATGCGGACAGCCAATTTGAACAATTTTTTTGGCCTATATTTTATAGGGGCTGCATTTTTGCAATAAAAAGTTATGAAAATTCGAATTCTTATTCTTCCCACGTCATCTTTTTTAAAGAAATCATATTATTGTAACGATTTCAATGGAAGACGATACATATTTTTTTTCATACTCAGGAAAATTATTAAATTTTAAAAAATATATAGTTATTATTAAATAATATTGTTCTTGTTTAGCGAAACTATAATTTTTCTCTGTACAAGAATTACATACATTTCTTAAATGTCTGCATTGAAACTTATCCGCCTAGCTTACCTGTGCGAGGAAAGTCATATATAAAGTAAAATAAGGTAGGTTAAAGTGCTCAAGGGTTCAAAATACTTTTTTTCAATTATAATTGCTTTGTAATGCAATTTTTTCCTAATCATTTACGGGATTCATTATACCGGTATTACTACACAAAACAATTACTGAATTTTTTAAATATTTAAAAATTTAAATGCATTTAAATTTTTATATAACCCTTGATTAAATAACTCTTTTAAACCATTTTTTCACTTTTATATAGAGAAAATAGATTAAATGAGTTTATTTTCGGGATTTGTAAAAATATTGTTTACAATTTTTTAATAATTCATAAAGTAAATTTGTATTGTTTGCCATTTTGTCTTTTCAGTAATATTTTAAAAACTATTGTTTTAATGAAAAATTCTGAAGATAAATCAAAGAAACTATATTAAAGGATATACGTACACTATTTGAACCTTGTAGTTTGAATAAAATTTAAGATATGTCAATGTGAATGTGTACAATTTAAAGAAAAAGACTTTCTGAGATAATTGTATTTTAAGATTCCAGGTACTCGTCTTTTAAAAAAAATACCCACCATTTCTTCTTTTTTACATTATTTTAAGCTCTTGTGGTGATTACTCAAACAATATTAATGAAAAATTAATGTAAAAATACTTTATTATAAATCCAAATTTAGATTGTAATTCCTTGTAGAAAATAAACTAAAGTATTGTTATGAGAAATGTGGTAAAAATGCTATCTCGATGATTCACATCCTTGATTTTAATGTGAGTGGCTGGAAAAGTTAAAATTAAGAATGATAGAACATAAATTGGGAAAATTTTGAAGATTTTTAGAGGCAGTAATTTTTTTTATATATTACATATGTATCACGTCTAAAGTTGCAGCGGAATAGTTAGCTGATAAATAATTCGGAGATGACGGAACGAAATATTGTACTATACATGAAATAAAAAACCCTACTAATACGCGTGTAAATGAGTTTAAAATGAACCAGCCGGCGATCTCACCCGTGTGGAAATAGAAGAAATAGTTCTATATACAGTTATATCACAGGACCACGCTGTCTACATAATATAAGAAGGTAGCGATTTAAAAATACTCTTTGGTGACTGTTTGCAAGGTTTTAGCAATACCCACGCTAGAAAAGAACTTAAAAACAGAATGGTAAACCGCCATATTGATACCGAGTATATTAATTGATGTTTAAACTAAATACTAAATATATTTATTTAACATTTGACCAGATGTTTCTCGCCTGTTAATATGATGACGACTGCGAGAATAATTTTCAATATTTATGCAAAGTTCAGGGGAATATGATCCACTGGCCGGACGTTTGAACATCAGAACGAAGTAATTTAGCTAATATACTTTACACTTCAGATGAACTTTATAGCTGAATATTCAATTAGTTTAAATATAACATGTCCAGCTGCTTATTTTTTAACCTTAGGGACAGGTTTGTCTTGATCCAAAATCAAGATCTCAATTCCACTTTCCAACTAATCTAGAACCTTAAAATTCTCAAATCTGTTGACTTTGCCAAAACATAGTCGCCCGACATTAAGCATCTGATACCTAGAAACTTCATAACCCACTTCTACAAAATTAATTGGGTTGAAATTAGTTATGCCGTCCAACAGGTCGGAAATGGTATTCTGTAGTACCCGTGTAAGCAGCCGTCATCCAAACTGGATCCATTTGCATAAAAATCTACTTTGCAAACATGGTACATTACTTATAATCAAGATATTATTGATCAAACGCACTCTGTATCAACATCTTTGGGGCATGGCTCTTTATTTTTGTGTTCGCAGATTTCCCTAGCAAAATTGATAGCTGTTAGACTCGAAAGTCGAACAACTAATAGAAAATAACATTTCCTGGCACAAAACATCTAGTTTAAAAAGTATTTAGGTTTTATTATTTTACCTTTTTACACAAATATATGTTCTAGTTGTATTGCCGTGCTTCGCTGCAGTTAATCTGTGTTTATTAAGGTATTTGAAAGAATTTTCTTCTACGCATGCATGAAATATCAGTGATATTATATATACACATAGTATTTATATATACAGAGAAACCCCTTTTATAAGTTTTTATCTGTTATATTTTTTTTCTTGGGTCCGTCTTGGTCAGTGTTTCCTAAAATCAGTCTGTAAAGTTAGTATTTGATGAAAAATTTATCTTTTGTATATATTAGTGTTTTTTTTTTATATTTTAATTCTGCTTTATTGTTCTAAAATTATTTTAAAATGAGGGCAGGATTAGGAGCAACTGAAAAATGTCTAGAAAAGTTAGTGAAGTTTATTTAAGTGTGCGTGGGAGAAATGCAGGGTTTTTTTTTTTTAATGCAGAATTTTGTGATTTAGTTGTTAATATATGTCTACGGATCGGACATTTTCCTTATTTTTCTATTTATTAAATTTTGAGTATTTACTAGTAAGCTGCAGTTAAATATCTTAAATTTCCTATAATAATATACAGGATTTATCATAAGATGCGTATATAACTTTTATTACAGTGCTTTGATATAATTTACTACACATAATATTTGTTATTGTTGCCACTAATATCACTTGAAGCTATGCCTGTAAGCGAGAGGCTACTAGTATAATGGCGAAAGGGTGCGCCTTTCGTTTTGACGAGCACTGCTAGGGTGAAGGAATGACTTTTCTCAAGTGGATCCTTATAAGTTGGAAGCAAAGACCAATCGGAAAACCCCCAGGCTTGGCATGCTACTTCCAGAGGTATTGATTTGGAACTTGGAGGACATTGCGATCATGAACCTATTTTATGTGGCCCAGTCGCCGTTATGAACATGCATACGGATCTTTAACTGGTTTAAGCCTCGGTCTCGTAGCTTGGCATGTTACCTCCAGAGGTATTGATTAGGAACTTGGAGGACATTGCGATCATGAACCTATTTTATGTGCCGCAGTCGCCGTTAGGAACATGCGGACGGATCTTTAACTGGTTTAAGCCTCGGTATCGTAATCTTCCTGTTACAAGATCTTTACCTTGCCGACTGAGCAACATAATATTTAATATATGTTATGTTTCTGTGGGAATCTCGCATGTAAGATAGAAGGATGAGAGATTTAAAAAAGGAGGAGGCTGAAGGGGGTTTTGTTTTCTCTAATAGTAGCTTCAGGTTTTAAAATGGGTCTGTACCTGTCACATTGGATTCCTCTCGCTCAACGTGAACGTATGGTGAAAATAAAATTCCTGGACAGCTTCTATTTGTAGAATTCTTTAAAAACCTTATACTACGTGATATAATAGCAAATTCTCCAGGATGCTATCTTTCTATCTAAAAAGAATCTAAAAAAAAATATATTAAACCTTAAATTATAGAAGAGAAATTTTTGGTACTCTCTTTTTCAACGCAAATAAGAACATTCAACTATCATTTATTCCAAAAAAGAAAAAGATTTAGCAATTTTATCGCGTGGCATAAATTTTAAAACAATTCTTGAAATGCAAGTCGACCTGAGTGAATTTTATTTTTCCCATTGATTAATATAAAGCTTTAGCCAAACTTTCACTATGTTAAGCGGGATAACGAGATTTTATTTCCTTAGTTTTTGTTTTATATTAGACAATAAACGTATAGATAAGATCAAAATTAAAAAAGGAAACAAAGTAGCTGTCTCGAGTAGAAGTTTTTTCTAATATTTTTTGTGTCTTTCAAGGAAAGCCATGCTATTACTTTTAATGAATGTTTTTAAAGAAAGTATGAACTAATTTTAAAATAGTATTAAGTAAACTCTAGGCTACAATAGTTTCAAGTAGTTTAGAATTTAATTATTTATTTATTTGAGGAAAAAATTGTATATAGAGGGTATCCGCCAAAATGAAATTTTTCAAATCCATGACTTTCCATGATTTTAGCAGATCATTCTCCATGACTTTAAAAATATTTTGTTAAAGTATATATGAATAAAACTTCTGATGTACATACAAATAAAATGTATGCTTTAAGAGAAATTACAAGAACTTAAGATAAAAAATACTTTATAAACTCATATATATATATATATATATATATATATATATATATATATATATTGCAGCCGCTTCCGTTCAGAAAGGAAATTACTTGCAGAGGCATTTTTTTATTTATTTTTTTTTTTTTTTTTATTTTATTTTATTTTATTTTATTTTTTTTTAAATGGTAGTTTAGCGGATCCATGACTTTCCATGACTTTTACTCATTTTACTTGAAAAATCATGACTTTCCATGACAAAATTAATCCATTGTCTAAATCCATGATTTTCCCTGACTTTCCCTGACTTTCCAGGTGCGCGGAAACCATGTATATATAAAATATATATTCTTTGCATTGTATTTGATGTTTATTCTATATTCTAATGGTTGTTAAGTATGTATGATTTTTTAATATATTTCAGTAACATCGTTTATTCTTAACATCATATATCTCCACATATTTATAATGTGTGTGAGGGGGGGCAGGTGTTGGCATGCGGAAGGTATCGCCCCGCTGCGCTAGCTATTTCAAACTTTTTTGAGGTTAAAAAATTCATATTAGGAGATTAAGTAACCAATATTTTTTCATTAAGCATCATGCATTGTTAAGATCCTGGTTGTAATTGTAATTCCGTGTTAAAACACTTAAAAATGAATAATAAAGTCGAAATTAAAAAAAATTTAATAGTTTTTATTAAGTATTTTTAGTTTTACACGCTATTAAATTCATAACAATGAAAGCAATAAAAAACTGGTTGAACACTAGAGCACTAGTTGGAATCATTTCTATTCGAAGCCAGGTGCACACACACACACACACACACACACACACATATATATATATATATATATATATATATATATATATATATATATATATATATATATTGTGACTCCTTCAATATTCTCAAATGAGAGGTAACGTGAATAATGGATCACAGTCAAAGAATAAAATTGGAAATTTACTTTAATTCTGGATTAAATACGGCTATTTACAAAGGAACGTTAATTCCTAAATCATCTAGAACTGCAAAGGATGGTTGCCGGTAAAACTTCCTCACGACGATCACAGTCGAAAGAAAACCAAGAGATTTAATAATCTCTTACAAGTGGGGAGGCTTTTCAGGGTGCAATCAAACCCAATTTATCCCCCGTTCGGTATCCGAGACTCTGCCGTTCCCTATATGAGCGGACTTTACGAATCTCCCGAACTAGCAAGCTGTCGATGGTAAAAGGCGAAAGCCTCCACGAGGTCAACACACCTCCGAAAAAAATGACGAAAAGCCCTGAGTCGCAAAATTGTAGGCTTTTTATACCTGGGGGGTCAGTTACGGTCCCGCCACTGTTTTTTTCTCAGTTAAGATCCCAGTTACATGAGAACTCCAGCTAAAGTTACAGTTATACTTTTTAGCTGAATTCTCATTCGCTGTCTCTCTCTTCACGGATTTCCCGAGCATTCATTAACGAGATCCATCAGGGGAATATTCGTCTATACAGTCCGATTGTCAAGATCCCCGACTCTTCGACGCCACGCTATTGTCCAGGTACAGGTGTACTACGATCAGCTGTTTTGGCGCGTGCTCGGACAAAGGGGAAGGGGAGTCTTCACAATATATATATATATATATATATATATATATATATATATATATATATATATATACATATATATATAGCACCTATTATTTTTACATGCCCAGGCTACTGGGCAAGGAGAAGACTAATCAGCTAACCGTAATAACGATGCAGTCGGGCCATTGAAAGAGACCGACACAAGTCTAATTAAAACTTTATTTTAGAGCTGCTGAAACGGACCTCTTTACTAGTCAACGACAGACAAGAGAAAGACACAAAAATCACTCCCCCTCGAACAGAAGTGCACCCAAGAGCGAAGACAGAAAGAATTTTCCCAAGGGACAAGAAACTTACTCAGCGAATTTAAGTGTTAAGATCAGTAAAAACCCGGAGCCATTTGCCGGCGACAGCTGTAAAACGTGTTGAATAAACAAAAAATTTGCTTATAGGACAGAAAGCTTTGGGGAAAATATCGGTAGAATTTTAAGTAGAGGACACTCCTTCGATTAAGACATTTATAGGCTGGGAAAAAGATTTTAAGGAATTAGAATCGGAGGAGATTTTTAAGGAGATATTTAAGTTAAATAATTTTGATATATTACATACATATATACAGTGTATGTGTGTATCTACATATATACACATGAATACACGTAATGTGTGTGTTTATAACTATTTGTGTAGATATATATGTATATATTATATATGTATATATTATATATGTATATACTTCATCGATCTTTTTAACAGAGAAAATAGAAAGGTTGAGGGCGTTCTAATTTTAAGCATAGTATTGCGTACTTGTATTGTGTTTCATTATTTCTAATTTCTTGGTTGTGAATATAAAGTTAAATTGAATTTACCTGTACAATTTTTTTCTATACATAATAAATACGTCAAGCAGAACAAGCTCTAACAATTTTCTGAAAATATCAATTATTCTATTTAGAAAAGATTATCTGTAAATTAGAAATATGGAGGTTGTGTATTCAGCATTTTTCTCAATAGACGTGGGAAATATCATTGTAAACGGTTAAATATTGTTCGACATCCACACCCATATCTTAATTTCCGTGGATTAGAATAGTATGTTTGGGTATAAGTTCTATAAAGGAATGATTACCCTCTTTAACTGAAAGGTTGGCACACCCCTGTCTTAAGAAGCTGTTCTCCGTCTTGTAAAACCATTTCATAATAGGAGAAATAAACTCGAAGGCCACCAGGTTTGTTCCTCACTTCGATTGCGATATCTCGGTCCAGCTCGGAGGTCAATATCCTCCTCCTCCTCAAACCCGTCTTCATTCGCCCGTCAAATTTCTCCAGTCCATCTTGCCTGGAGGTTCATCTGCAAATCTCTATTGTTTTTTCTCTGGATTCCAATACAGCCTGGAGATAAATTTCCATTTTCAATCCCTCACTTACTCTGCAGCCTCTTTCCTTTACGCCCTCGAAATTGGCTGATGGCCCAGATTTTGGCAGCACCTTTCTTTCCCATCAAATTTGTATCTGCATTAAGATTTTCCACGGTTCGCTAATAATCGGGCGAGGGACCTTACGGAATAAGTTTCACTTACGCTTATGGCATGATTGCATCTGTTGTTGACAGATAGTTTTAACCGTTGTTGGGACTTCTCCATGCTTGTTTTTTGTAAGCCTTTGCACGATGGAGCCTCTAATTTGATTTTATGATGTAGATAGCATCTGATACCTTGGGAAACAGTAAAAGTGGATTCAGTTTATCGAGGGTATCTTTCGTGGTTGAGTGAAAATAGATGCTTTTTTATTGCAATTTCTAAGCAACTGATATGTGTCCATGTTGCTCTCTGTGTATGGTAGATATGTTGTTAGATTCTGATGCATTCAGCTACAGTTCGGTAGTTTGAACTACCATTATTTTATTTTACACATGTATATTTTTTAATTCTTACCGTTATGTGCCGTTGCACTGAAGTTTTCCCCTTGAAATTTCTTGAAGTTTTACGATCGTGTGAACCATGACTATCAATTATTTATCATTAAAGAAATGAATGGAGATATTTTGCCATTGTAACCATTTGGCTCTAAGCTTTTTTAGTATAAAATTTGCTTATGAAAATTTCATATACCTATATCTAACGTGATAGATGTCATCATTGCTCAGAAATTCCACTTAGCGAAAGTACGTAATTATTTCATTCACAATTCTCATCCCTGTGCCGAAAAAATGGCAGAGAGTCATATTATATACCTTTTGGTTTCTTCTTCCTGTTTCAGAAATTGAATCTGAAGCGGAAAAATTAATGTTTATTGAATATGCTAAACTAGTTTCTGAAATAATTCAATACATTTTGTCTACAGATACTTAAGGTTTCAAGGATAAAAACTAGTGAGGGGGTTCAAAATGCTTATTTTACTGACCAAAATCGAAAAAAAAATCTGACCAAAATACCGACGGATTTTTTAAAAGTATTAGCCAACTTTAGCATTGATAAATAAAATTAATTTTAGTACTCCTAATTTTTTTCTGTTATTCTGTATTTATGCAAGTTCTACATTTATTGTGGAGTCAGTTTGATCAGAAGTCCAGTTCTCATATGTGATGTGGTCAAGACTGATGATACTGAAATACATTTGGAAGGGTGGAGGAGATTTCACATAACTTCTCCACTTCTCTTGCATGCACGTACTCGGACAGAAACACAATATATATTAAATACTACATGTAGTAAAATTATACCAAAACTGTATAATAAAAATTGCAGTTGCATATATTGATATAAGCGTTGTATATTATTTTAGGAAAGTTAAGATATTATGTAGCTGCTCTCTGATAAATAACCAAAATATAGTAAACAGAAAAATAAGAAAAATATTCGATCCGAGGATATCCGTATACAAACTAAACCACGAAAGTCAGCTTATTTCTCATACACACATGCACATAAAAATAATTTAAAAAATAAAATTTAAAAAAACTTTTGTAGACATTTTTCAGTTGTTTGCAGTTTTGCCTTCATTGTAAAAAAAAATCTTAGAATAATAAAGCAAAATTAAAATATTCAATAAAACACAAGCACACGGAAAAAAACTAATTTTTCCTCAAATTCTGACTTTACAAAATAAATTTTGAAAACATCTAAAAAATACTGACTTTACTAACGTTTTTTTCATCTTGGATGTTTTCAAGAAAACCCTACGAAAACTGAACAACAGTTTAGAATGCTATTCTAAATCAACAACATTTTCATATCTAGATACAATTACGGTTTGGTCTGGCTTGATTTTCATTCCATCTCACTCCCTCCACCCCTAAAAGCATCTCTATGAAATGAGTTCGACCGATAGCCTGTGTGCTATCTCACGTCCTCTATGCTTGAAAGGTTGCCCACACCTGCCTGATATCAGTGGTTCTCACATTTTTTTTCGAGCGGCACCCGATTTGACTTCGAAATAGGGAATCCCCGCCAACTATAAAACTCTAAGCATGTTTACTTTTTTTCTAATGATCTCGCCATGTGTATATTTTGATTAATATTATTTTAGTATTCGGCTCTCGTTCTGCAACCCTTTTGTTTCATATTAAATGCGTCTAATTCTTATTTGTTATTAATTTTGTGAAATTAAATTGATTCTCTTCGATGAACAATGGCAATTTTACCCAAAGTCCTGACCAGTTAAACTGATATTCTATCATTTTCGTTTCGATGTCGTTTCTTACTTGTTTGTGAATCCATTCTCCAATAGTTCACTATGGCTAATTTTTTAATAATTTGGAGCTGTTGCGTTTGTAAGTTGCTGAGAGTTGATTGGCCATGAATATGAATACCCGGTTTATAAGTTATTATTATTTCCAATGCGGAGATACTTGCTTTTATAGCATTCGCCACTACCAAGACAGATATTTGTTGGCCATTTTAATATTAGAGCACCCTATAGATGGGCACATTGGTGAATAAGGATCAGCAGCATTTGTTAATTTGGGAGACAAAGGTGTTGAGGAAAATTTTTGGACCAATTAATGAAAATAGAAATTGGAGAATAAGAAATACCTGGAAATCATGTTAAGGTATGGAGAAATTGATGCTGTAACTGACATAAAGGTAAGGAGATTGAGTTGGCTAGGCCACATACAACGGATTGAGGATGACAGAATTGTTAAGAGGGTCTTTATGTCAAATCCTGGTGACTCTAGGAGGACCAAGGAGAAGATAGTTTTAAGATGAAGAAGATTATTTAAAGAAATTAAAGATAAAGAATTGAAAATTCAGGTCTCAGAACCGTGAGGAAGGGAGAGCTATCCTGAGGCAGCCTCGAGTCCTTAATGGGCTGTAAAGTCAATGAGTAATAGTAGTAGTATATAGGCGGGCAACATTATTTCTTAAGACAGCATAAGCAATCAAATAAGGCCCTCGTAATTTAGTAGTAAGGACCTAGCAGAAGACCCCTTAGGCTTGACATGC
Organism: Pardosa pseudoannulata; assembly: GCA_032207245.1. Taxonomy (NCBI): domain Eukaryota; kingdom Metazoa; phylum Arthropoda; class Arachnida; order Araneae; family Lycosidae; genus Pardosa; species Pardosa pseudoannulata. Next base: position 128,872,300 of record CM063501.1, read on the forward strand.
CACCTCCTTCGGTATCCTTTGTAAACTTGGAGGACATTGCGATCACGAACCTATTTTACATGCCCCAGCCGTCATTAATGAACATGGCTCTGGTTTATAAGGATTTTCGGTTAGTTAAGTAAAGTATATAATTATAATATATTATTGGGCTTTGCACCAATAAAAGTCTCTAAAGATACCAAGGCGTGCACTGTTTTGATGGAATAGCCGGCACCCTTGTTAGGCTAAAAAATATTGTGCACAGCTACGTTTTAGCGGTTTCAATACGAAGAAAAAAAATTTTTTTAATGTAAATGTAATGCCCATTTATCTGTTATGCATTGATTTAAACTTCATCGAGTAATTGCAGAGTAACAAAGCTGGCGGAAAAATTTTTGGAATAATTTTTACCCATTTTTAGTATTTTAACCTGTTAATTTGGGTTGTTAAAATAATTATCAAAAGAGAAAGAACAGAGTATTTTCAAATTTTAACTTTTATTTAAAAATTTCTACATAGTTCATATGCTTTTTCAAAACTCCTACATAAAGGAAACTTTTTTCTAAAGCCCTTCAAACTCCTGAATTTTGATACTATCTCTTTCAAAACTGAATTTCGATTTTTAGATATCTAGATGGGCTCCCAAGTATTTACAAATCTGTCGGATATAGTATAGTCGTCGGATACTTGTTTCATCCCTAGTTGCAATTGGTGAATGGAGTTATAAAAATTTGTTCATTTAACTGTTTACTTTTAGACTTTATTTTGTGCCTTAAAAAATTATACTTGTAAAATAGTATTTTAATTTCGTAAATATAGTCTTGAAAAATATCATTTTCCTACTGCAAACCTTCTGTATTTTTATTTCCAAAATTCAGTACGAATCCTAACAGGGTACACTTTTTCATAACTCCTGAAGTTTGGTATTATCTCCTTCCAAATTCTGGGTTTTAATTTATATATATCTAGATGGGGTCCCGAATATTTAAAAATCATCCGGATACTGTATAGTCGCCGAATATCCATTTTATCTTGTAGATTGATTATAAAAAGTTTGTTCATTAAACTGTTTACTTGATAGCAGTAAAGTAGTATTTTGAACTTCGTAAAAGTAGTTCCTGAAAAGTATCATTTTTCTCCTGCGAAACTCCTGTATTCTTATTTGTTGAATTAGGTATGAATCTTGTTGTAAATCCCCTATATAATAATAGCCTAAGTTATCTGTTCGCAAATTTATGAAGCGGTTCGACCTGGAATGGATAGAGGCATCCATTGCAAGCGAATAAAGTTTATCTTCTCCTAAACTATTGATCCGATTCTAAAATAAATTTGTATAAATATGCTTCATATCACAGCAAAAAATACTGTCGTCTTTAAAAAGTTTGAAATCCACTCCTTCGCCCCTTTTCGAGAGTTTAATTCCATTATTTCAAGCCCTATTTTCCCCGGTTAAGAGTAGGTGATTAAATTTATCCATTTATCACTTAATAAATAGGTAAAAATAACAATTTTTTCTAGCATTATGACGTTATTCGTTTAAACATCTCATTTAATCATTTCATATTTTAAACTATTTAAATATCGTCTACACTATTATAATATCTTTTACCATTGAACTTAGATATTACGTAAATGACTTTCTTTTATATTTGGGTTAAATAATAGATTAGGTACATATGTGATAATTTTAAATTTAATCATCGATTATTTTTGGTTGCCATGAAAATTTTATCACCGGTATTAACAATAAATTGTTTTCATATAAGTCTAGGAGTCTATTTTACGGACTAATAAATATCTAACTTAATTTATATATATTTGGAAATTAAGAAGTTTGTTCGTTTGTGTGTGTGTTATACATAACCACACAGTTTGACTAAATGAATTCAATGTGATTCTAAACTGAGTTACAGGATCGAGAGACTCTAGAGGAGTATGACGATAAATAAATTATTGAGAGTGAACCAGATAGTTCTCAGCCAAAATACAAACCATTTTTTACCTGACTCATTGGGTACTTCATAGTTCTGGAATATTAAAAATTTTACTAATCCCGTCATATGATGGGCTATATGCTAGTTATTCAAGAAAAGGCTTTCGTTATTTGCATTGAAGGTTTCAGTGAACTGAGAAAAGCGTTTGATCTGTCAAGTTTTTCTACGGAATGCTAAAATATTTTAATGCCTGATTTTTCAAATGATAATATTTTATTTTTCTATCATGAAGGCTGAATACTGATTAAGTGGTTATTAAATAATCAAATTTTAGCTCATTAGGGAGCGGTTTGAGAAAAAGAAAGTAAGGAGACATTGTTATACATCTAAATAAATTGTTAAATTGTGTCATTGTTTTACAAGGCAAAGACATAACTATTAATTATTTGAAACAATTATCTAGCATTCCATCAAACAATAGTTTTAAAACAAATGTTTTTATCTTCTTTGTCTTACAAATGGAGCTTTGTTTGGATTTTATCATTTAGAAATATTCGAGTGTAATTTAAACTTGCGATTAGACCAAATTTATTATACCTTTTAATAAACTTTCATTGTCTTGTAAAGTTTTTTTCCTTATCAATATCTTCGTCCCGAACTGTGGATTAATTAAACATTTCCAGTTAATGCTAGGCTATTTTGTCGAATTCCCAAAAATTAAAATTTAGAAAGGGCAAGTAATCAACAATAAATACGAGTGTGTTTTTTAGTTTAATTGGTAGCAAATAATAAATATGTTGACTGGCTTTCACTACAAAGTGTCCCTGCCAAATTTGGCCAAAAATTTCTATATATCGTCAAGTTTAAACACAAATCTGTTTTTCTTTATGGTAATCTTTTGTTATGTTTGTGAGACAACTGATAAATGTTTACAGTTGTTATTATTGCTCTGGTTTGGAGTGCGAGGTCTACTTTTTTGCTACACGAGAGTTAATGAGACGGGAATATACTGCTTAAAGATCATTCTAAATGGCTAGTAATGGAATTCGACCCCCGAACTCTATTACTCTAATAAGAAATAAACCCTTTGACATGGAAATAAAATAGAATATTATGCGCTAGAAAAAATTATTTAATTTGGTTCAACAGAACAGTTATGAGTAGGCTCTGATAAAGAACATTTTATTTTGACATTTGGATTGTTTGGATAAAACATTTCATCGACTCAAATATTGTCATTTGTCATAATATTTGAGTCTTGTCTCAAATATTGCCTAGTAGTGTATTTATCGATCAAAATCACTCCGAATACTGCTTTTGTAGGAAATTCATAGCCCACTAGTACTATACTAGATGCCGCTACTGAGAATATTTGTAACACAGCTGGGACGAAAGAGATCGAATGTAAGCTTCGAAGCGAAAGGATGGACGATAGGCTGTCCCCCTGTACTAAAGTATGTAAATAGTCTGCGCATGTAAATAAAGCAACAAAGCGAACCCGTTGAATTTTCATTGTGTAATTAAGGTAAACAACCACGAGACCCAGATGAAAATACCACTGAACCACCGGATCGAAAGAATATGCACATTGGCGCTACTGAGTTTCCTACACACTCCCCACCTGGACTCTTTTAAGAGTATATAATTATTAGAATCAGTACCTTGATACATTGCAAATAATATGAAATCAAATTACCACAATATTCTAATAAATTCAAATTTAAATGTTATAATTAAAAATATACTAAACATAATGTAAAAAAAAAAATTAAATCAAATCTACATATTAGCTTTCAATGCCTTTCTTTCTGATTTACTAATTTGTGGACGCATGTTTGTTAGTAATACTGTTGAGAAGGTAGAAGGGTGGTCATCTTAAAAATCGTAAACAAACCAAAATCAACGCACAGGTGCAGAAACAATAATCTGAGAATATAGTACACGACGTCCAATGAGCTCAGCTCGTGACTCGATTGACGAATCTAATTCGTCAAAGTCTACAATATATACAATGGCATATGAAACAACGTCAACAATGTTACATGAAATAAATGACGATCACAACTAGTCATTGCATGTCACAGGGTTAGTACTTTTTTAAAATGTCAATTTTTAAAATTTATTCTGTTATTTATTTTTAATTTGTCCATCTTTATTTTTTTTTTTTAAATTTCTTTTGCTGCATTTAGTACTCAAAACCAAAAACCTTTTTAATTTAAATGTTGATATTATGACTGGAGCTATTTATTTCACCGAATTGCTATGTATCCCCTATATAATAATAGCCTAAGTTATCTGTACGTCTGTCCACCAATTTATGAAGCGGTTGGACCTGGAATGGATAGAGGCATTCATTCAAAGCGAATAAAGTTTATCTTCTCCTAAACTATCGATCCGATTCTAAAATAAATTTCTATAAATATGCTTCATATCACAGTAAAAAATACTGTCGTCTTTAAAACGTTCGAAATCCACTCCTTCCCTCCTTTTCGAGAGTTTAATGCCATTATTTCAAGCCCTATTTTCCCCGGTTAAGAGCAGGCGATTAAATTTATCTATTTATCACTTAATAAAGAGGTAAAAATAACAATCTTTTCTAGCATTGTAACGTCATTCCTTTCAACATCTCATTTAATCATTTCATATTTTAAACTATTTAAATATTGTCTACACTATTTTAATATCTTTTATCACTGAACTTAGATATTACGTAAATGATTTTCTTTTATATTTGGCTTAAATAATAGATTAGGTACATACGGGATAATTTTAAATTTAATCATCGATTATTTTTTGTTGCAATGAAACTTTTACCACCTGTATTAACAATAAATTCTTTTCATAAAAGTCTAGGAGTCTATTTCATGGACTAATAAATATCTAACTTTTAATTTATATATATTTAGAAATTAAGTAGTTTGTTCTTTTGTGTGTTTGTTTATTATACATAACTACACGGTTTGACTAAATGAGTTCATTGTGATTCTAAACTACATTACAGGATCGGGAGACTCTAGAGGAGTATGGTGGTAAATAAATTGTTGAGAATGAACCATTTTTTACTTGCCTCATTGGGTACTTAACAGTTCTGGAATATTAAAAATTTTACTAATCCCGTCATATGATGGGCTATATGCTAGAATTATAAAGAACACTGGTTTTTGTTTATTGTAGGTATCACGTATTATTTATTTTTCAAAATTGAGGTCTGTTGCGCATGAAAAATATTACAGTAATATTGTTTTCTTTATTTTGGTTTAACAGGCTTTATCGTTTCCAACATTTTATTATTTTCGTGTGTGGCCTTAACTTTTAGTGATGTTCATTATCTCGACTGCCTGTTATCCAATACAATTAGCGAACAACTCTTAGAATCGCCTTCATACCTTCACGTATCCCTGTCAGGTATATGCCAATTACCGAAGCATCTTGACAGTGTGTTGTGTTAATAAAAAGGGAACATCCCGCGGGTACATTCCCCGCGTTAAATACACGTTCCCGTTACCCCGTTTCATGCTAAGAAAACTTTCTAGCCCAAGGAGGAATGGATACTTGCTAAAGAGTTGCTACGTGGCTTACTGCAAGTTTCCTTAATTGTTGTGTGTGAGTTAAAAAGATAAATATCTGTCGACAATAAAGAAGCAGGATTTTCTTTATCTTTAGCACGTGTTCTCGTATTTGTGAGAGCTATTTCGCAGTGTAAATGTATGTTTTATTAACTGTAAAACCGCGGGAGGGGTCATTTTGACTCAGAATATTTTGTATTTTTTTTAGCAGATTTAATTTTTTTTAAGGTAGTAATAACAGAAATAGCATAATACTCATTAAATTATATTTTCAAAATTTATCCTCAGAAATTTATATTTATTGCTATTACTATCTGAAAAAGAATAAATTTAAGATAACACAAAATAGTTTTTTGGTCAAATTGACCCATCCCGAGGCTCTAGTATTAAAATCAATAGTTTTTTAAGATGAAATAATTTCTATCCAAGTACACTATCAAAGTCAAACAATATACAGGAGTAGATTAACCATTAAGCAAAATAAGCAAGTGCACATTAAATCAAGTGAAGGAAGCATAGAGATTTCGCATAGCCGAATTTATTTTAGTGTATGGATTACATCAGGACCGGGTTTAGTAGGTATGAAAAGTTATTAAAATATTTTTCCTCTTGTTTAGAGTGTATGAATAACTGTTACCATAAACTTTGATTAGGGTTTAATGAATAGGCTCTTCATATTTTGTTTCTTACACATTGTGTGCGGGTACATTTCGCAGCGGAATTATACCGGGAGCTGGCGTTTTGCGCGTAAATTTAGTTATTCAGTTAAATCTCAATAGATCGAAAATTATTTAATTTTTTAACCAACTTTTCGTATTTTATATTGAAATATATAAACAAATATATAAATACACAAATAAACATATATATATATATATATATATATATATATATATATATATATATATATATATACATATACATATATATATATATATATATTATATACATACATATATATATAATATATATATATATACATATACATATATATATATATATATATACTTATATATATATATATACATATACATATATATATATATATACATATATATATATATATATATATATATATATATATATATATATATATATATATAATTTTCGTTAGGATAAATAAAAAGTTAATTTTAAATCTAAACTGATTTTTTTAATCAACCTTCCCGTTCTGTGGCTCCGCATCGACTGTAGTAAAAACTAGTTTTTATTTATCTAATTTTTTCCAGAATCTATGTAGTAAACTCGAACATTCGGCTTCGTTTTCCCCTGTATATACCTTTTTTTTTTTTTTTTTTTTTGTTTTTTTGTTTTTTGTTTTTTGTACCCACAAACAAACCATGTTGTTACACTAACCCGTACTAGTACGGGTCCCGCATACAATGTGTTAAAAAGTGGTGTACTTACAGTATGTTAAGTCATTTGAAAAGAAATGTATACTTAACATATTTGTAATATGAGGTAAAAATGTAAGTTAGAATCTATAATTTTGTTACCAAATTGCACGCTGTCCTTCTATTTCTTTAGGTAGGAGTATTAGTAATTGAAAAGAAATTATGTAAAAATTAAGAATTAACGGATATTATTAAAGAACTGGAGCTGGAAGAGTGCAGTTTATTGTTGTTTTTTGTTATTTTGTTTGATATACATTTAAATAAACTTAAATTTATGTTGAATATATGTTTTTACTTTTTTGGCTCCTAGTCAATTGTGTAGTGCCTTCATTTAAACAAAATAAACTTACTTATCAACTCCTATCCCATATTACTGCCATCCGGCCCCTATACAAGAGTTTAAGGATGGAAAATCCGCTTTCTTTTTCTAACATAACTCAGCTTGGGGCATAACTCCAAAAAAACCTATAAGAACCCGTATTTTGTTTTCTATTTAAACAATTTATAATCTTATGCTTCACTTAGATAAATGTTTAACATCCATCATCTTTGTATGCTCATTTTCACATTTGAAGATGTACAAAAATTCAATTTAGCTGTACAATATTTACAGTAACATTACATTTGTTTATACTATTTTTAAACAAGTACATCCATATCTACAAACTTGTTACATTTACTTATTCTTATTTTACATTTTTTTTTTAATTTTATATTTATACAATTCTTAAATATTTAATATTTTACAATATATATATATATATATATACATCAGTTTTCATTTTATCCACATAGCTTACGTAATTTTTAATAGTATACACGTATACACAAATATTCACCGTATTACATTATAGTTTACAATATTGCAGTGTCCATCAAAATATAATTTATTTATTTTATTTAATTATAAATTACAAACATAATATTACAGCTATTTAATTTTTATTACTGTGAACCTTTCAAAGTGACGTAGAAATAAACGAAATTTTTTTAATAAGTGATATAGTTTTCTGATTCTCTGAACATTTTATGGTAGTACTCCCAAAGTGTTTCCAATTCCCTCTTAAAAATATAATTTTTTTTTTTAAAGAACACGGAGTCATTAATAGTACATAATGGTTCGGATTCCCCCACTTTCCCACACAGACAGCATGGGGTGTGGTATCTTCCTATTTTATTTGGATTGGAGGGCAAGCTACCATGACCAGTAACAAAATAATCAATTACATGATTTTGAGATTTCAAGTCATAATTCACTATAAAACAAATGTTATATCTTCCCATTTGGCCTTGGTCCTTTCCCTTTTATCAAGTATCCAAAATATTCTGTTTGCTGGCTGTTTTAATCAATGACAAAGGATAATTTACTTTAATTATTGAGCTGTGTTTGCTTGTTTTGCAAAATGTCCACATATTCGTTACCCGATTCACCAATGAAATGTGCTTCAGTTTAATTAAATACTACAAATTTGTTACTATTGTTATTACGGAGAATTAATATTTTTAGACTAACCGGCGATTTTAGCACTTTGTTTTCTAAGCTTTTTGATACCGCCATGCTGTCCCTGTTTATTACTATCAGATTTTCTTTCCTATTGAAAGACCAGGTCAGGGAATTTATGACAGCCTGGCTTTCAGCTTGGTAAACAGAGTTATTACCCCTGATTCGCATGCGAGATACATGTATAATGGTATATTCTTTAATTCCGAACCAAGCAACCCCAGTTCTCTATTCCATCTAGCTTTTATCGGTATAAATTACTAACATTGTCTTGCATTATGTTCGAAGTCTATTTTTGAGCATAATTAATCTTAATATTTACTGGTAACTATAAGGACACACCTTGGATTTGACTTTTTTTTTTTGTTTCTATATCATTAATTATAATCTGCTCATTATTGAAAACTATAAGTTCCTTACTTTATTTAAAATTAAATGATATGGTTATTTCGGATGCTTTAACTATTGGAGGTATGTTTCCCTGTCAAACAATAAAGAGTATCCGTTTGTAACACATTAATATCCTGATTAAAAAGCTGCATTGTGCCAAGGTTAATTTTCTTCTACCATATACTCGTATATTCAGAAATGGAAACCAAGATTCAATTGCACAAACTAAGATTGATTCTACTACTAATCAATACTAAATTTTTAACATTGAGCTAGAAACGTCCTTTATAGTTTTTCATAATAATAAACTTCTATGCATTAGGTTAACTTATGAGTCAACTAGGAATCCGTATTGATTGGGAACGGCCAAAATACCATCATGCACGTAGGCGACTTAGCCCAGAACTGACCTTGGGTTATATGATGTAACACTGATAAGGGTGCAACCAAACAGGATCTACAAAATGATCCTTCATTAATTTTGAAAGTTATATGTAGATGCATATATATATATATATATATATATATATATATATAATATATATATATATATATATATATATATATATATATTTGTGTGTGTGTGAAGTAGCAAACGTACCTATTAAAAAGAAGTCTTAAAGATTTTGTAACTCAGAAAGCCAATTTCTGTTTATTTTTTTACTCATTAATTCCTCCGAGACCTCGTAACGTTTTGTTTCATATTTTATGCTAAGAATAAATTCAAAAGCAAGAATACTAATTCTTCAGTTCGTTGAAGCCACAGTTATTATGAAAGCAGGGAGGACAAAATTCCTTTACACGGTTGTTGCTTTCGTCATCGCACATAGAACGTCTTCCGCCTTGTTCATCGGCCCCTTGTGACATTTTTCCCAAATTATATGTGGCCTTTTCTCAGTGCCTCCCGGTCTGTTTTAGAGTTCGAAGAACTGCCTTAAATTGTGCATAAATCAGGCGCTGACAAGTCCGTCAAGTTACGATTGTTACACCAGAAAATGCACTCTTTTCTTCCGAGCCGATTGCTATCAACTGCATGAGGGTAAAAATAAAAGGAAAAAGCAAAACAGCGACCGGTGTACCTCTGAACGGAAAATTTGATTGCTCGCAATTGCTACCCGTTCCTGATGGACATAACTCATTGTGTTCCGATTTCCTGGTGCGTTCGTCGGATATGTAGGACGTAAAGGATTATTTTCCTTGTGTTTTCTTTCGAAGCGGGGTCGCTCGGGGTCGCAGACTCTCTGCCCCGGAGGAGTCGTGGCCGAAAGTGGGATGAGTACCTTGCCGGTTCAGAAGAGGTTCTTCCTGTCTGGATATACGAGTAGAGCATCCCTCGCTAAATTACCCGAATATATTATATTTCACTGTTATTATATCCGTCGACCCCTGAATACCGTTAAGTAATAGCTTTTCGATGCGTAATCGTGCTTCATATACGGTAAGCGGGCCTTAATCGTGACCTTCAACTCGATTCCGAATTCCCTCAGCTTCCGATTTCGCTGTTTGTATAAAGAATCGTACTTCCCCAGCTACGTTTATTTTTTAGTCATTTCTATAAATATATTGAATTTCAATGAATTCAAAACTGTTGTTCGTAGGTTTTTATTACTACCTGCCTTTTTGTCACTATCACAGACTGTGACTGAAAGATCTATAAATGTAACTTCGCTCGATGACTAAATTAGATATGTTGCCAAAAGGCAACACAGGGCATTTAAGGGTTAAAATGTACTAAAGTTAGTATTGCTCATCCCCTATATAATAATAGCTTAAGTTATCTGTACGTCTGTCCTCCAATTTATGAAGCGGTTGGACCTGGAATGGATAGAGGCATCCATTCAAAGCGAATAAAGTTTATCTTCTCCTAAACTATCGATCCGATTCTAAAATAAATTTGTATAAATATGCTTCATATCACAGCAAAAAATACTGTCGTCTTTAAAACGGTCGAAACCCAACCCTTCCCTCCTTTTCGAGAGTTTAATGCCCTTATTTCAAGCCCTATTTTCCCCGGTTAAGAGCAGGCGATTAAATTTATCCATTTATCACTTAATAAATAGGTAAAAATTACAATTTTTTTCTAGCATTGTGACGTCATTCCTTTCAACATCTCATTTAATCATTTCATATTTTAAACTATTTTAATATCTTTTATCACCGAACTTAGATATTACGTAAATGATTTTGTTTTATATTTGGCTTAAACAATAGATTAGGTACATACGTGATAATTTTAAATTTAATCATCGATTATTTTTTGTTGCAATGAAACTTTTATCACCGATATTAACAATAAATTCTTTTCATAAAAGTTTAGGAGTCTATTTCACGGACTAATAAATATCTAACTTTTAATTTATATATATTTGGAAATTAAGAAGTTTGTTCTTTTGTGTGTTTTTTTATTATACATAACCACACGGTTTGACTAAATGAATTCAACGTGATTCTAAACTGCATTCACAGGATCGGGAGACTCTAGAGGAGTATGACGATAAATAAATTATTGGGAGTGAACCAGACAGTTCTCAGCAATAAAACAAACCATTTTTTACCTGCCTCATTGGGTACTTAACAGTTCTGGAATATTAAAAATTTTACTAATCCCGTCATATGATGGGCTATATGCTAGTAAATTTATAACTTTACTTTTACTGATAATAACTAATACCACTTTTTAATTTAATTGCATCTGAGATGATATTTCTTGCTTATCATTTGGCCAGGGAATTTATCAGGCGAATTTTGCTGGAAATACTATATTAACCCTTTGCACTCGAGGGCTCTGCTACGGAGACAATGCAAATAATTTTCAGTTTTGGCCACAAAAACAAGTCGTAAAAACTAATTATTTTGCATTGTCTCCGTAGCGGAGCCCTCGAGTTTGAAGACAAATTTTCAAATTTTCCGCTTCGGAGTCCTCGAGTGCAAAGGGTTCATATTGTTTAAATGTTATATTTGATCAACAAAAATAAAATCATTTTTAGGGTTTATTATAATGATTTCCTCACTTTTATTTATTTATATAGGTAAAAAATATTTCTTCGACACGATATAGTAATTTTTCTGATTGTTGCATTATCTTTTGAAAGGTGTACTTTTAAAATATGTATTTATTGTCTTCTATCATTATTATCACTCTAAAAGTTTGTACAGTTCTTCTGTGTATATATATTATAGCTTTCAGGAAAGATCTAAATATGAGAGATGAGATATCTATTCATTTAATATTTCACATTTATCATGCGAAACAATAATTTTGACGTATACTTATTTTAATTTAAATATATTGTTTTATATTATAGCCGCGTATTCTTATTAATTATTATTTTCATTTCAGCTTGGACCCTGGTCCCCCAAACATGACTCATTGTCTACTGCATCAGAAGTTGCAAGTAAGTTGTTATTTTTTAAAATTATCTATCAGCAGCAAATCTCGAATTTCAGGCTTCTTTCAATGGAATATATTCGAACTTCATATATAAACGATTTTTTATCCATATATATATATATATATATATATATATATATATATATATATATAGATAGATAGATAGATAGATATGTGTGTATATATTTATATGGGTATATATATATATATATATACACTGTCTACCAATAAGTATTTGGAACCTGTCATAGCAAAGAAAAACTAACTTTATTCAAAATCAATAGTTGATAGAGCCTCCACGAGAGGCAATTACAGCGTGAACTCTCCGGGGCATACTTTCCACAAGTTTTTGTATTACAGCTAGTGGTATTGTCTTCCACCCGACTTGGAGTAGACATACAAGTTCCTTCACCGATTTTGGACGGGTAGTCTTGCGCCCCTTAATTGGGCGATCCAAATCTTCTCAGAAGTTCTAGATAGGGTTCAGGTCTGGGCTCTAGTCAGGCCAGTCCATTCGATGGCACGATTGGCACCATAGCAAGCCTTGGTTAACCTCAAAACATGACAATTGGCATTGTCGTACTGAAAGTAACAGGGGTCCAACCCGTAAAACTGCCACAACGTAGGAAGCACGTTGTCATCCAAAATAGTGCAGTACAGTAGGCATCAGCGTTGAGCTTACCATGAATGAGGACCAAGTGTCCCATTCCATACCAGGAGAAACACCCCCAGACTATAATTCCACCTCCGCCGAACTTGACTATTGGCACAATGCATTCTGGCAGGAGACGTTCTCCAGGCAGACGTCAGACCCAGACTCTCAGACAGGGTGAACCTTGATTCGTCGCTCCAAAGAACCCGTTTTCACTGATCTACGGTCCAATTTCGATATTCTTTGCACCACATTAACCGAGCAGGGGGGGGGGGGCATGCCAACTACTCCGGATGCCTACTACGTCCTAAAAATAATGCTGAATAGTATTTTTTTCACACAGTAATGCTGCATATTAAAAGCTTTCAGTATTGTGCGAAAAAACCAAACTGAATTTAGATTAAATTTGAGTAGACAAACTCTAAAATCCCTGATGATATACAAATGGAAATATTTTAATCATGGTCAATGTTTCTATAAGAAGCATTTTTCTGAAAAATAAGTTGTTAAAGCTAAAAAAGCTACTTATAAATTTTTAAATGCATGAACTGTAAATTACCTTTTACAATTTACTACTGTGTAAATATTTCAAATTTTATTTTAATTTAGAAACCAATAAGATATGTGCTTATGTATAATCTGTAATTAGCATGTTAAAATTCCAAACCGGACACAAGTGCCTAAATGTTGTATATGTCTGTATATGGTTAAAAAAATATAACTATTATAATATCTATTGTTGCTCTTCCACTTTTGATTGAAATCTACACGAAATGTTTCAATATAATGTATATCAACGCTGTGAAGCAAAACTGGAAAACTGTTAGCCATAAAATGTTGAAATTTTATATTTAAAACCTTAAAAACATATAGTTGTGCATCTCTATTTTTGTTTGCATTCCGCACTATAATGACGAATAATTTTAATATAACATTAATGTTACCAGTCTATAACAATTCAACTCAAAGCTATCGACTTATTCATATAGAGTTGTAACTATGCTATTTAAACAGTGGAAACAACGCTTTTAGAAAACTATAATAGAAACTAATCATATGCAGTCAATAATTTTGAATTACTGCTTATTACTTTCTGCTACTGAGTGGAGGAAGTATTGTAATCTGGAAACGTTTCAGCTTAGAACAATATATATATATATATATATATATATATGGAAAACAGTCTTCTTGATAAAAATAATATATATTATATATATCATCGTTCTTCTATATATAAAACCTATATTTCATTGTTTCGAAGCATAATATATGAATAGGTGTATCATATATATGTATATGTCCACTTCCATGCTGACTGAAACTTATCTGTTTGCTAGCTCATCAAATAGCTCAAAAATGCTACCGCCTGACCGGATGATCCCAAAAGCTTACGTGAGCGTGGGTCATTTTCATTTATTTTATTATTATAAAAGAGTTCCTTTTTTTTTAATCATTTTTACTCACGTAATTTCTAACTATCCCCGTTTTAGACCTGACATATATATATATATATATATATATATATATATATATATATATATATATACAACAAAAAGTTTCAATATAACGATTATTAATGCTCTGAGTAACTGCTTGTTGGGAGTACTGGCGCACTACGTAGACAAACATAGCTACCTTAAGAAACGAAACCTATTTTATATCTTGAAGAGAATGTGGAAGTAATGATTATGATGACGCATCATGCAAAATAAAGAAAAGGCATACAATGTAATAGACATACGAGGAAGTCATGTGTCGACATCAGATTTTTCCAAACTGGATAATATATCTATTATATTAAGGGAACAGAGAGTTTTTCTGGTGATCACATAGATATCTACACAATAATTAATGCAATTTCCTTTTTAAAAAAATATGTCCGTTATAAATGTTCTTATTTGCGTCTGAAAAAGAGTATACCGAAATTTTTCCCAAAGTGGCACCCTTGTCGGTTTAAAAATATTTCGCGAGGAGCACAGAAAAAAGAGTGTGGAAGTTTGATGCACTTTTGTCTTTAATGCATTGAAAGAAACTGTTTGGTTGACGTTTTCATTATTTTATTATTGCTGCGGCACCTCTGGCATACACTCGCGGTACCCAGTTTGAGAACAGCAAATCTAAATAATATGTGTGTGTGTGTGTTGTTAAATTTTTTAAATAAGCCTGTATTTAAGCCCCCCCCAGTCATTCAAGCCTGTTATGATAAAGCTCCTTGAAATTTTTTTTACTTAACCCTTTATCTACAGCACTATGAGCTACTGAAAATTTCTTCATAAATATATTTTTTTAGCTGCCATATTGATAATTAAAGAATATACAAGAAAAAAATCTCCCCGGTGCGAAATTTAATTTGTTAGAACTAATTAATTAAAGTGGTACTTAAAAGTACCGTCAGTAAAAAAATGGTTAAAGTGATTGGTATTTATAAGCACCGTCAGTAGATAAAGGGTTAAAATAGGATCATGCTGAACAACAGGGTTTTTTCCTACCATTTAAAACCGAACGATGGTCGAATGATAGAGTGCTGCTCTTCGGTACCGGAGTTCGAATCCCGCTGGTGGCATGGCTGTTCTTAGCCGTTCGAAATCGGTTTTAAACAGTAGGTCCCGGTCTCATGTAACAAAACAGTAGACCGTAGTGCTCCAAACCAACCCTACCATTTAAAATATCGTTTGTAATATGTCTACAAAATAATATGTGCTATACAAAGTAATATGTTTGTAATATGTGTACTTTGACTACAAAATGATTTTTTTACTCTGATTTTTATAGTGAGAGTGTTAAACATTTGTATTTAATATATCCTAATTATGAAACAAAACATGCTTATGCTACTTTTATCGTATGTTTTTGTTTATAAAGAGCATGACCTTCATATGTTTATTAACCCTCTGACTGCTTAATTTGTAAACCGATATCTCTTCAAAAATTGCTTATTTTTTGTTGCATATTTTAAACACATATATATATATATATATATATATATATATATATGTGTGTGTGTGTGTGTGTGTGTGAGTGTGTGTATATGTATATATGTATTTGTATATATGTATATATATTTATACATATATATATGCATATATATATTTATTTATACATATATATATATATATATATATATATATATATATATGTATGTATACATACACATATTTATATACTTATATACATATATATATATATATATATTTATACATATACATATATATATATATATATATATTTATACATATACATATATATATATATATTTATACATATATATACATATATATATGCATATATATATATATGTATATATATTTATACACATATATATATATGCATATATATACATATATATATGCATTATATATACATATATATATATATATATATATATATATACATATACATATATATACATATATACATATACATATATATACATATATATATATATATATATATATATATATATTGGAAAATTGAAATACGCATTTGTTTCTAGAAAATATTTTTTATATTGATTTTTATCATAAGAAACTAAACTGCCAGAAAAACTTATTTCAGATGTTATCACTAACAAAATTTATTTTTTAATAAATTTCAATTGAATTACAGTTAATTTCTATTTATAACAAATATCCATAACTTTATTATTTAATATAAATATAGTTCTCGTCTACAATTCTATTTATTACAAAATTAAACGTCTAATACTGTATATAATTTATGCCATTGGTTAAAAGGTGAAAAGACGGGATGTGGTCTTTAATAAAGGTAGAAAAACACATGCCTGCGAAAATCGCGGGATAAGCAGTCAGAGGGTTAAGTTCCTTAAAATATACTACCTTCTTACGCTTATGTCTTCTCTTCAAGAATAATATATTTCTTGTTTGCCTAACTTTCAAGCAAAAACTTTTGTATTTGGTTTGTAAATGAAAAGTATCTCTAAAAAGTAAATCTTAAAACATTTCATAGTGCAGTGCCAGAAAGGGTCTCCGTTTCCGACTTGCGTACAGATATGTTACTTGTTCCGTTTCAGTGAATGCATATGAATGTTGAAATATTAAATGCTGATCAAGATTAGTATTATCAGTTGTCGAGATCGTCCGTTGTAAGCGGAAAGGCACGAAACTGAATGGAAGAACCGGCTTACGTAAAAACACCAAGAACATTTCTTACAACATTCTAACGTAACTGATTTAGCGCTGCTGCATTTCATTGCCACGTTATATACTGAATTGATATCAGTACTGCGTCAGAGTTATGCTTAATCCTGGTTGGAACGGTTTTGCACCAATCGCAAAGGTTCAGTTCCCCAGATTTATTAGTTGTTATTTATTTACTTAGTGCATAACATTTCATTTTTCAAATAATTTATATTTGTTGTTTACGTTGTAATATAAATGCCCCTTTTATTGAAGCTTTTGAAACCCCAAATTTTAATCTAAATGTGGTTTGAAAGACGAAAATAACTCGATATAAATATTATAATTTTGTCGGAGAAATCTAACCTGTTACGGATAAAACATCCGAAATTGGTTAACTTGGTTTAGATCTAGTGCCTGTATAGCCTTTTTTATGTTTCATTCTTTTTACTCCGAGTTCAAAAGCTGACCGCATTACGAACTTATTTATTGGTCCTTAACCCTTTAAATGTTAAATGCATTGCGTACTTGTTTATTATTTCTCAACTATTTAAAAGTACAGTGGTTTCTCAACGCAACTACCTGTTATATATATACATATATATATATATATATTATAATATATCAAAATTATTTAACTTTAAAATTTCCTTAAAAACCTCCGCTCTCCCATTCTAATTTTTTAAAATCTTTTTCCCAGCCTCTAAATGCCTTAATCAAAGGAGTGTTCTCGACTTAAAATTCTTTCGATCCATTTCCCAAAACTTTCTATCCTATAGATGTAAATTTTCTGTCTATTCAACATATTTCCCAGCTGTCACCGGCAAATGGCTCCGCGTTTTTCCTGATCTCACACTTAAATACGCTGAGTAAGTGGAAAATTCTTTCTGTCTTCGCTCTTGGGTGCACTTCTGTTTAAGCTGAGTGATTTTTTTTTTCTTTTCTTTTGTCTGTCGTTGACTATTAGACGTCCGTTCTAGCAGCTCTAAAATAAAGTTTTAATTAGACTTGTGCCGTTCTCTTTCAGTGGCCTGACTGCATTGTTATTACTGTTAGCTGGATTAGCCTTCTTCTTGCCCAGTAGCCCGGGCAAGTAAAAACAATAGGGCCAACATAATTACTGGGACCGGCAGGTATTATTTTGATGGATTACATATATATGAATAATTATTTCGATGTTCTGTACTTGACAGTTCAAACTGTGAATAGGTGAAGACTACACTTAATTTTTTTTTTCTCTTTGACTATACGCCTTACACGGTTTATAAGCGTTACATGGAAAAATTAGGATTTCGATTTTCTCTCTTATAACTCTAAATTAAAATGCTTACCCAAAACAAAACATATAAATTGTTTATCTATTTAACTGTTACATTATTTTAGGATAATTATTCATTGTTCTCCCAACATAATTTTAAAATTTTAAGAAAGTATTATTTTCACGCTGTGCAAGGGTATGATTTCGCAGTTAACCCTGTCCCCTTAAGGAATTTAAAATTTTTTTCTAGACATATTTCAGATTTGTAAGGTTTATGGTAACATGTATATATATATATATATATATATATATATATATATATATATATATGTGTGTGTGTGTGTGTAATGAGACTGACTTCTCGATGGGGGGTTGCAGTCATGGCCATAAAAATGATACCGTTTCAGCTATAGACCTTTATTAAGACAACTTTGAAGGACGGGTTCCCACTTCATCATAGGGACAAACTGAAGGGTCAACTAGCATGTAGTTCTATGTACAAGACACGTAACACCTGGGTCAACATCTGTAGGAAAATATCTCTAGAAAAATCTGTCTCCGACAGCGTGTATCTCCTTTTTATTTGGAAATTTCCTAAATTGTCCGCTAGGGCCATGTAGGTTTATAATTGGCCAGGCCCCTTCTCTGAGGGCGTAACCTGTAGCCCCAGTGGTCAATTTAGGTTAGGGGTTAAAAAGGGGAATGGAAAATGACGCGGGAATATTTACCCTTTTTTTAAGTTTTGAAAACCCCTAAGAATTTTTCTTACATATATATCCATTAAATCCCAGAGCATTTTTAATCGTTAAAGGATTAAAATAATACAATATACCAGGGGGTGTGAACTCATTTCACGTCAAATGCCAGGTAATCAGTTAAAAATAAACCGAGGAGCAGACGCAAATTTTCGAAAATTTTGGTTTTTTTACAAAGTTTATATAACTTAAAAAAAAAAGAGTAATCCCAGTACTTATTTGAGGGTTGGCAATTCCCTGTCCGAGTTGGAAAATAAAACATCATTAATGGATATTGTTTATGGTTGAAACTTTCTTATACAAATACGATGAGAAACGAAAAATTCGTCGTAAAGGTGAATATTTCGTGTAAGTGAATACAAGTCGTTTCCAATTATGACAACATGAAACCAAAATTAGACTGTTTTTTGTCCTTTTTTAACTATTAAAAGTAGATTAAAGCCTAAAAATTATTATTTTACCTAGATGTTACCTGTCAAAGCATAACGATGAACTTTCCCCTACTATATGTAGGAAGGGGAAACCGTTTTAAATTACAAGTTCTAATTCCGGAATCATAGTGAATAGTATCGGAATTATTTGCATGATGTACTCGAAGAAAATGTTGTTGTCTTATACCACCTGGTCAAATCAAGCTCGATATGAGCCGGAGGCTACTCGATTTAAGGCGAAGGTTTCAAAGAGCACCTGAAGGGTGAAAGTATGACTTATGTTCAAGTAGGTCCTCATAATTTTGAAGCAGGGATCAAGCAGAAGACTCTTAGACTTGGAATGCCATCCTCAGAGGTATTGATTGAGAACATGGAGAACATTGCGACCACGAACATATTTTACGCGCCCCAGTCACGTTTAACGAACAAAAAAAAAAAAAAAAAAAAAAAAAAAAAAAAAATTCAGTAAACAAAGTGCTTAAGCAAGACAGTTAGTTTTATACTCCGTCCATGGATAGCTAGTTTGCATAATCTTCAGAGGCACAAATTAATAATCTATAAAACTCATCACCAACAACTTCAATAAAGTTTTTTATAAAACTGCCAAAATTTCATAATTTCACCTGCTACTTGTAGTCTAAAAGCCTTATCACACGAGATGAATATACAACTGTTTCGTTTTCCAGTCTATCACACGCAGATTTTCACGCACGAAACAGTCACACTAAACTATTGTTATTGCCTATCTTCGTGTCATGTGATACAGGTCATACAGGTGAAGCAAACGGAATAATTTCAAGTTTGTTCTATGCTAATTTGATAGCATTATACTTCTTCCAACAAAGATTTTTCCCAAGATAAACTAATCTTTTAGATAAACTTTTAGAAGTTCAAGAAGTCTAGAAATAAGTTACTAATGTCATTTCTATTTCTGTCACATATTAAGGCCTTATCACTCTATAGAATATATATATATATATATACTAGCATATAGCCCGTCATATGACGGGATCAATAAAATTTTCAATATTCCAGAATTGTAAAGTACCCTTTAAGGCAGGTAAAAAAAATGGTTTGTTGTTTGGCTGAGAATTATTTTACAACAAAATATTACCTTAAGAAAATTATTTACGTAATATCTAAGTTTAGTGATAAAACGTATGGAAATAATGCAGAAGATATTTAAATCTAAAATAAATGATGAGATGATTAAAGGAATGATGTCATAATGCTAGAAATTTTTTTTTTATTTTTACCTATTTATTATGTGATAAATCGATACATTTAATCACCTGCTCTTAAATTGGAGCTTGATATAATAATGTTAATACTTGAATTTAATAAAAAAAATCATAAAAATTTGAAAAATTGTAAAAATTTAAAAATAATAAAACAACTTTAGGAATAAGAATTCAAAAGAAAAAGCAGAAATTATTAAATTAATTAGACATTTAGATAAATTCGGTTACGTCGGGGGCAGAACCATTAATCTGAGAAGTACGACGATCAAATGGACATACACTCTATCCCATGGGCCAGCTTACACGTGGTGAAGGAAATCGTTAGAATATATAAAGGTCAAGTAAAAACAGTCCAGAAATTTAAATATTGCACTCCGCCCTCGCCATCCTATAATAATGAATTTAGTATAGAATAAGGCTTGAAATAATAGCATTAAATGCTCGAAAAGTAGGGGATGAGGTGGATTTCGAACTCGCTTTAAATTTCACTAACCCTAACTCATAAAAAATCCAATATGGATGCCTGTATGTATTCCAGGTACAACCGCTTCATAAATTCGCGGACAGACAACTTAGGCTATTATTATATAGGGGATAAATGTTGTTCCATTTTACAATCAGGCTGACTAAAAATTATTCGTATAAAACTTTACTCACTTTGAATTTTCCTAACCCTGATTGATCAAGAGTTCAAAATGAATGTCTTATCGCGTATTACTACGATATTAAATTAATTATACACTTAGTTTGAGCTATATTATATTCCTATCCCTTAATCAGGCATAATAATCCAATAAAAAGAAACGAAACATTTTCCAGTCTTATTAGAACAACAACTTTTTATTCCATACTAATTTTTATCAAAACTTTATATCAAAAACCAAAACATGCAAACGATAAACTTGTAACAAACTGCAAACGATTTTTAAACTAAAAATAAATCATTGAGTCTGTGTTACCACAGTCTCTTTACATTCAAATTTCGGCGCTACAGTATCAGGAAAAAATTACTTGGTTCGTTGGCGCCATCTATTCACTAATATATTAACTAAAAAAAGGTCATATTTATAATAAAAATATTTCCCATTCATTCCACCATCCTTTTGTGATGATTTTAAAAATTTGAGTAATCATGTAACATTGCAGAAAGATATTGTTAATTATAAAGGATTTGAAAATAACATCCATGCTTATGAGTTTGTTGACAATCCATGTTATCCATGCCGTGGCCCAATTTCTTTTAAATGAAGCAATGAATACAAAATAAAAACCAGAAAATAAAGAAAATGAGTACAGTTTTAGAAGAAGCTTTTAAGTTTTTCCCAGTACCTCTGAATTTGCAGAAGGCCAGGCATATGTACAAAACAAATTAGGTAATATTTCTGCAGGTATAAAGTTTATAATAGAAAACATTAATTTTAAAAACTTTAAAAAAAAAGATGAAAATAAAAAAAAATTAAAGTAAAAGTAAAAATTAATTTTAAAAATTGTCAAAAATGTAAATAAAATATTTGAAATGAAGCAAACATTCTAAAGCTCATTTCTTAGCAAAAATTAATTTTATAAACTTAAACCGACAAAAAGTAACAAAAATGAAATTTAAAAATTTAAAATTCAAGCAAAAAAAATAAAAAAAGGAGAAAATAGAAAATTAAATTAAAATATTGTTAAAAATAATAAAAGAACTTTAAAAATAATAAAACAGCTTTAGGAAAAAGAATTTAAAAGAAAAAGCAAAAAATATAAAATGAATTAGACGTATAGAAAAACTTGGTTGCGCCGGGGACAGAACCTTCAAGTCGGCTGTTACGAAAATAAAACGGGCAGGCACTCTAACCATCATGCCACGCTTTCACATAAAGCGTATACTAATTAAAGCATATCTCAATTAAACTAAAATAGTATATAAACTTAAATATTACGCTCCGTTCTTGTCATCCTATTAAGAATGATTTTAATATAGAAATTCATTTGCTTTTACTTTAAACATGAACTGGTGAGAACTCTTTCTATTTACCGACCGTATGTTAGTTGCCAGCTTTAGTTTATCTTGTCATATTACATAATAGGATGGAGAGCAGAGGTTTTAATATTGACAGTGATTATTTGGTGGTATATATGAATGGTATCGAAAATGATAAATTTAATCGCCTGCTTTTAACGGAGG
>CM063501.1:128895194-128902694 GCA_032207245.1 Pardosa pseudoannulata
AATATGTGTTATACAAAGTAATATGTTTGTAATATGTGTACTTTGTCTACATAAAATATTTTTTATCTGATTTATATAGAGTGTCAAACCTTTGTATTAATAATATAATTATGAACAAAACATGTATGCTACTTTTATATCATATGTAGTATAAAGACATATTCATATGTTTATTTAACCCTCTATGCTTAATTTGTAAAATATCTCTTTAAAAATTTCTTATTTTTTGTTGCATATTTTAAACATATATATATATATATATATGTGTGTGTTATATTATATATTATGTATATTTTTGTATGTGTGTATATGTATATATTATTTTATATATGTATATATATATATATATATATATATTTATTTATACACATATATATATATATATATATATTTATATATATTTATAATATATATATACATATAATATATATATATATATAAATATAATAATATATATTTCATATATATATATATATATATATATTAATATAAATATTATATATATAAATATATTAATATAAATATATAATTATTTTTATAACATATATACATATATAATATATATATATAAACATATATATATATATAACCATATATATTGGGTTGTTCGGAAAGTCATTTCGTTTTTTTTGGGGAACATGAAAGACAGTTTTCGTATAATGAATAAATATTTTATTAAATTATATATTGGCCATTCTGGTCCAACACCTTTTGCCATCTTTCTGGTAGTAGCATAATTCCACGCTCATAAAATTTTTGGTCTTTGCTGGCAAAAAACTGATCGAGGTGGTTTTTGACCTCCTCATTTGAGGTGCAGGTTTTACCGTCTAAAAATTTTGGAATGACCGAAACAAATAATAATCCGATGGTGCCTGGTCTGGAGAATTTGGTGGGTGTGGTATTGTATCCCATTTAAGCTGTAAAAGCTTTTGGTGAGTGACCAAACTTGTGTGAGGTTTCGCGTTGTCTTGGTGAAACAGTACACCTTTCCTGTTGATTAGTTCTGACCTTTTCTGTTGAAGTTCATCATTCATTTTGTCCAGCTGATGACAGTAGACTTCCGAATTAATCGTTGTGTTATCCGGTAAAAGCTTAAAAACAACGATTCCTTTAAAATCCCACCAAACAGACAGCATCACCTTTTTTTGGTGAATATCGACTTTGGAAATGGTTTGAGCCGGTCCATCTTTTTTACTCCATGACCTCTTGCGTTTGACGTTGTTGTATATAACCCATTTTTTGTCCCCAGTGATGATGTGCTTCAAAAACGGATCATTTTCGTGACGTTTGAGAAGCGAATCGCAGACGTCAATGCGGCGACACAGATTTCTCTCTGTGAGAATATAGGGAACCCATACATCGAGCTTCGAGGATAATACCAGGCCTTTCAAGTGGTCATAAACTGTTGAATTTGATAAATTTAACCTCAATCTGATCTCACGTGTTGTTATTCGCCGGTTCGCATCAACTAATGCCTTTATCGCGTCTTTATCAGCTTCCACCGGACTTCCCGAACATGGTGCAGCTTCGACATCAAAATTGCCGGATCGAAATTTAGCGAACCAGTTCTGGCACTGGCGTACTGTCAACACACCTTCTCCATACACATCGGTCAATTTTTTTCTGGCTTGAACAGCATTTTTACCCTTTCTTTAGTAAAACAGTAAAATATGTCGAAAATTCTGCTTATCGCTCTCCATATTTAAGAGGGTACCAACCAAAAACTACTGCGTAGAATTAATTGGAATTTTTCACACACAAGCCTTGCTATATGAGCTATCAAAGCATATAAAAATTATACGGCTTAAATGTGAAGTTGGGTGAAAAAAAATACAATTAAATCCTCTGAGGGTAAAAACGAAATTACTTTCCGAACAACCCAATACATATATATATACATATATATATGTACATATATATATACATATATATATACATATATATATACATATATATATACATATATATATACATATATATACATATATATATTGGATACATTATAAATACGCATATATGTTTTTCTAAAAAATATTTTTTATATGAATTTTTATCATAAGAAACTAAACTGCCAGAAAAACTTATTTCAGATGTTATCACTAACAAAATTTATTTTTTAATAAATTTCAATTGAATTACAGTTAATTTCTATTTATAACAAATATCCATAACTTTATTATTTAATATAAATATAGTTCTCGTCTACAATTCTATTTATTACAAAATTAAATAATACTGTATATAATTTATGCCATTGGTTAAAAGGTGAAAAGACGGGATGTGGTCTTTAATAAAGGTAGAAAAACACATGCCTGCGAAAATCGCGGGATAAGCAGTCAGAGGGTTAAGTTCCTTAAAATATACTACCTTCTTACGCTTATGTCTTCTCTTCAAGAATAATATAATATTTCTTGTTTACCTAACTTTCAAGCAAAAACTTTTGTATTTGGCTTGTAAATGAAAAGTATCGCTAAAAAGTAAATCTTAAAACATTTCATAGTGCAGTGCCAGAAAGGGTCTCCGTTTCCGACTTGCGTACATATATGTTTCTTGTTCCGTTTCAGTGAATGCATATGGATGTTGAAATATTAAATGCTGATCAAGATTAGTATTATCAGTTGTCGAGATCGTCAGTTGTAAGCGGAAAGGCATGAAACTGAATGGAAGAACCGGCTTACGTAAAAACACCAAGAACATTTCTTACAGCATTCTAACGTAACTGATTTAGCGTTGCTGCATTTCATTGCCATGTTATATACTAAAAAGATATCACTACTGCATTAGAATTATGCTTAATCCTGGTTGGAACGGTTTTGCACCAATCGCAAAGGTTCAGTTCACAAGATTTATTACTTGTTATTTATTTACTCAATATATAGCATTTCATTTTTCAAATAATTTTTATTTGTTGTTTACTTTGTAATATAAATGCCCCTTTTATTATTAAAGCTTTTGAAACTCAAAATTTTAATCTAAATGTGGTTTGAAAGACGAAAATAACTCGATATAAATATTATAATTCCGTCGGTGAAATATAACCTGTTATGGATAAAACATCCAAAATTAGTTAACTTGGTTTAGATCTAGTGCCCATATAGCCTTTTTCATTACTTTTACTCCGAGTTCAAAAGCTGGCCGCATTACGTACTTATTTATTGTTCTTAACCCTTTAAATGTTAAATGCATTGCGTACTTATTTATTGTTTCTCAACCCTTTAAAGTTCAGTGGTTTCTCAACGCAACTACCTGTTATATATATATATATATATATATATATATTATATATATATATATATATATATATATATATATATATATATATATATATATATATATTATAATATATCAAAATTATTTAACTTTAAAATTTCCTTAAAAACCTCCGCTCTCCCATTCTAATTTTTTAAAATCTTTTTCCCAGCCTCTAAATGCCTTAATCAAAGGAGTGTTCTCGACTTAAAATTCTTTCGATCCATTTCCCAAAACTTTCTATCCTATAGATGTAAATTTTCTGTCTATTCAACATATTTCCCAGCTGTCACCGGCAAATGGCTCCGCGTTTTTCCTGATCTCACACTTAAATACGCTGAGTAAGTGGAAAATTCTTTCTGTCTTCGCTCTTGGGTGCACTTCTGTTTAAGCTGAGTGATTTTTTTTTTCTTTTCTTTTGTCTGTCGTTGACTATTAGACGTCCGTTCTAGCAGCTCTAAAATAAAGTTTTAATTAGACTTGTGCCGTTCTCTTTCAGTGGCCTGACTGCATTGTTATTACTGTTAGCTGGATTAGCCTTCTTCTTGCCCAGTAGCCCGGGCAAGTAAAAACAATAGGGCCAACATAATTACTGGGACCGGCAGGTATTATTTTGATGGATTACATATATATGAATAATTATTTCGATGTTCTGTACTTGACAGTTCAAACTGTGAATAGGTGAAGACTACACTTAATTTTTTTTTTCTCTTTGACTATACGCCTTACACGGTTTATAAGCGTTACATGGAAAAATTAGGATTTCGATTTTCTCTCTTATAACTCTAAATTAAAATGCTTACCCAAAACAAAACATATAAATTGTTTATCTATTTAACTGTTACATTATTTTAGGATAATTATTCATTGTTCTCCCAACATAATTTTAAAATTTTAAGAAAGTATTATTTTCACGCTGTGCAAGGGTATGATTTCGCAGTTAACCCTGTCCCCTTAAGGAATTTAAAATTTTTTTCTAGACATATTTCAGATTTGTAAGGTTTATGGTAACATATATATATATATATATATATATATATATATATATGTGTGTGTGTGTGTGTGTGTGTGTGTGTGTAATGAGACTGACTTCTCGATGAGGGGTTGCAGTCATAGCCATAAAAATGATACCGTTTCAGCTATAGACCTTTATTAAGACAACTTTGAAGGACGGGTTCCCACTTCATCATAGGGACAAACTGAAGGGTCAACTAGCATGTAGTTCTATGTACAAGACACGTAACACCTGGGTCAACATCTGTAGGAAAATATCTCTAGAAAAATCTGTCTCCGCTAGCGTGTATCTCCTTTTTATTTGGAAATTTCCTAAATTGTCCGCTAGGGCCATGTAGGTTTATAATTGGCCAGGCCCCTTCTCTGAGGGCGTAACCTGTAGCCCCAGTGGTCAATTTAGGTTAGGGGTTAAAAAGGGGAATGGAAAATGACGCGGGAATATTTACCCTTTTTTTAAGTTTTGAAAACCCCTAAGAATTTTTCTTACATATATATCCATTAAATCCCAGAGCATTTTTAATCGTTAAAGGATTAAAATAATACAATATACCAGGGGGTGTGAACTCATTTCACGTCAAATGCCAGGTAATCAGTTAAAAATAAACCGAGGGGCCAGACACAAATTTTCGAAAATTTTGGCTTTTTTACATAGTTTATCAATTTATGCAGTTAAAAAAAATAAATAAATAAAATAGTAAGCCCAGCACTTATTTCGGGGATGGCAGTTCCCTGTCCGAGTCGCAAAATAAAACATCATTAATGAATGTTGTATATGGTGGAAATTTTCTTATACGAATACGAGGGGAAACGAAAAATTCTTCGTATAGATGAATATTTCGTGTAAGTGAATACAAGTCGTTTCCAATTATGACAACATGAAACCAAAATTAGACTGTTTTTTGTCCTTTTTTAACTATTAAAAGTAGATTAAAGCCTAAAAATTATTATTTTACCTAGATGTTACCTGTCAAAGCATAACGATGAACTTTCCCCTACTATATGTGGGAAGAGGAAACCGTTATAAATTACAAGTTCTACTTCTGGAACCATAGTTAATAGTATCGGAATTATTTGCATGATGTACTCGAAAAAAATGTTGTTGTTGTTGTCTTATGCCACCTGGTCAAACCAAGCTCGATATGAGCCGGAGGCTACTCAATTTCAGGCGAAGGTTTCAAAGAGCACCTGAAGGGTGAAAGTATGACTTATGTTCAAGTGGGTCCTCATAATTTTGAAGCAGGGACCAAGCAGAAGACCCATAGACTTAGAATGCCACCCCCAGAGGTATTAATGGAGAACATTGTGACCACGAACATATTTTACACGCCCCAGTCACGTTTAACGAACAAAAAAAAAAAAAAAAAAAAAAAAAAAAAAAAAATTCAGTAAACAAAGTGCTTAAGCAAGACAGTTAGTTCTATACTCCCTCCATCGATAGCTTGTTTGCATAATCTTCAGAGATACAAATTAGCAATCTATAAAACTCATCACCAACAAGTTCAATAAAGTTCTTTATAAAACTGCCAAAATTTCACTACTTTACCTACTGCTTGTAGTCTAAAAGCCTTATCACACGAGATGAATATACAACTGTTTCGTTTTCCAGTCTATCACACGTAGATTTTCACGCACGAAACAGTCACACTAAACTATTGTTAATATCTATCTTCATGTCATGTGATACAGGCCATACAGGTAAACGGAATAATTTCAAGTTTGTTCTATGCTAATTTGATAGCATTATACTTCTTCCAACAAAGATTTTTCCCAAGATAAACTAATCTTTTAGATAAACTTTTAGAAGTTCAAGAAGTCTAGAAATAAGTTACTGATTTCATTTCTATTTCTGTCACATATTAAGACCTTATCACTCTATAGAATATATATATATATATATACTAGCATATAGCCCGTCATATGACGGGATCAATAAAATTTCCAATATTCCAGAATTGTAAAGTACCCTTTAAGGCAGGTAAAAAAAATGGTTTGTTGTTTGGCTGAGAATTATTTTACAACAAAATATTACCTTAAGAAAATTATTTACGTAATATCTAAGTTTAGTGATAAAACGTATGGAAATAATGCAGAAGATATTTAAATCTAAAATAAATGATGAGATGATTAAAGGAATGATGTCATAATGCTAGAAATTTTTTTTTATTTTTACCTATTTATTATGTGATAAATCGATACATTTAATCACCTGCTCTTAAATTGGAGCTTGATATAATAATGGTAATACTTGAATTTAATAAAAAAAATCATAAAAATTTGAAAAATTGTAAAAATTTAAAAATAATAAAACAACTTTAGGAATAAGAATTCAAAAGAAAAAGCAGAAATTATTAAATTAATTAGACATTTAGATAAATTCGGTTACGTCGGGGGCAGAACCATTAATCTGAGAAGTACGACGATCAAATGGACATACACTCTATCCCATGGGTAAGCTTACACGTGGTGAAGGAAATCGTTAGAATATATAAAGGTCAAGTAAAAACAGTCCAGAAATTTAAATATTGCACTCCGCCCTCGCCATCCTATAATAATGAATTTAGTATAGAATAAGGCTTGAAATAATAGCATTAAATGCTCGAAAAGTAGGGGATGAGGTGGATTTCGAACTCGCTTTAAATTTCACTAACCCTAACTCATAAAAAATCCAATATGGATGCCTGTATGTATTCCAGGTACAACCGCTTCATAAATTCGCGAACAGACAACTTAGGCTATTATTATATAGGGGATAAATGTTGTTCCATTTTACAATCAGGCTGACTAAAAATTATTCGTATAAAACTTTACTCACTTTGAATTTTCCTAACCCTGATTGATCAAGAGTTCAAAATGAATGTCTTATCGCGTATTACTACGATATTAAATTAATTATACACTTAGTTTGAGCTATATTATATTCCTATCCCTTAATCAGGCATAATAATCCAATAAAAAGAAACGAAACATTTTCCAGTCTTATTAGAACAACAACTTTTTATTCCATACTAATTTTTATCAAAACTTTATATCAAAAACCAAAACATGCAAACGATAAACTTGTAACAAACTGCAAACGATTTTTAAACTAAAAATAAATCATTGAGTCTGTGTTACCACAGTCTCTTTACATTCAAATTTCGGCGCTACAGTATCAGGAAAAAATTACTTGGTTCGTTGGCGCCATCTATTCACTAATATATTAACTAAAAAAAGGTCATATTTATAATAAAAATATTT
>CM063501.1:128907694-129008039 GCA_032207245.1 Pardosa pseudoannulata
TACTCCTATACACTCCTGCAATATGTAATCCATACCAGTGTCACAATTGACCTCAGTGCAAACCCCAGTGGTTATAGAAAATTGTAATACAACGTGCACGCTCGAGTTAACTCGAGCGCGCTAACCTAGTCAAACTGTGCACACTTGAGGTAATTCGAGATAATTTTTAATGATAATAAATAATGTTTATTCTGAAATGGGAGAAGAAAGGTAAAAAAAAGTCTATGTGCATGTAATATTACAATATTCAACTATTTTCTGCAATGTTATCAAAATCCAAAATTGCAAGAAAAATTTTGATTATTTTTGTATTTTTCTTGGCAAGACAGCATTCTAAATTGTGTTTCTACATGAAATTTTTATTTATTTATTTATTTATTTATTTTTTTTTTGCCGGCCTTTAAATAAAACTGTGCATTAAGGGGTTAATAAGCATTGAAATAATTAATTTCAATGATATAGAAATTTAACAACTGATTTAAATTTATTGGTAATTTTATTTCCGTTTGCTAAGCACAATTGAAAATTCTCGATTCGTCGTCCACAATTTCTGCTTATTAATTTAAATTTAAAGTAATTATCTTTTTTTTTCTTTCTGTTACTGTTAATTGTTTCTGCGCGTATGTGAGGCAAAAAAATCTTAATTATGATTGAGTTCCTTTTAATTTTTCTCCATATTTCAAATTAATCTTTATGCGATTAATTCACAGTCTCTTAAAAACTCATAATGGAATAGTAATTTGCATTAAAGGAAAAAGATATTTTACCATTTATTTGTGTCGCGAGTTTTAAATGGATCGAGATAATTCAGAAAAATTGTGTTCACGGTAAGGATTTAAGTCAGAATCGGATAGGCAGTAGGGCATTTTTGATATGATTACAGATTAATCTGGTATTAACGATACCCAAATAGCATCACTTTACTTCTCAATCCAGCTTAAAATAGGATAACCAAATTTCGCATCACCTTAATATCAACTCGCTAATGCCTTAAAGAACTGCGGGAACCAAACAATGGTTTTAACCATAGTGTTTATTTTTTTATATATAATATCTAAAAAGAAATGAGCTGATGAAAGCAACTAAAGCTAGTTGCATGCCTGAAAGAGGCGATTTCTAAAGAATGTATTTTAGCTCAAAGCTTTTCTTGATATCCGATAGTCAAATTGTTGTTGATTTTATTTACGAGGCGCATCCAGAAAGTAAGTTTCCCTACTTAAAAGAAAAAAAAAAGAACTCACACTTTCAGGAACATATTTATTGGCAACAAGTACAGCAATGTTTCAGCTATTTTCATCAACATAGCCACCACCAGAATTGAGACACTTGTCGTTTTGTGGGATCAACTTTTGTATTCCTCTGTCGTAGAACTCAAGGTCAAGGTCAAGGTAATTGGTTTTTACGGAGTACCTAGCAGTGGAAATGCACTACTTCAACCTCCGAACGAGATAAAGAACACAACATAATTTGGTGCAGAAAGAAAAATGAGTTTGCCAAACAGAAAAGTTAATACGCTTACAGCGGCTTTCGTAAAACGAAAGAAAAATGCTGTAAGGTGAAGAAATCGTTCACATAACAACGTATATGTGAAAAACAACGCGTTGAATGATTAAAATACTCATTCTGTACCTTGAACAATGACATAAAAGCACAGTAAGTATCAAATTTATACTCGGCCAGAGCATAATCACATAAAATGAAAACAGTAATACGGTATCGCCATCTATTGAACCAGACTTCCTGTTCCAGAACACCGTGCTCATCCCTTTCCGTACCGCCAGCGTCTTTTTGAATTTAGTCCTGACATAAGATCCACTGCATTGACAGTTGCTTGGTTTCCGGGGTAAAGTGCGAAATCCAAGTCTCATTGCCCGCGACGATCCTGTCGAGGAACTCGTCGCCGTCATCGTGATACCGTAGCAGAAATAGAGTGCTGTTCCTAAGCTTTGAATTTTGTGTTCGAGTGTCAGTTTCGGCTCATAGACCTGGCAGAGCTGACAATGAATTTCCATTGGCGCAATGCTTTGTGCATTCAGGATCATCGACCGAACCTTGCAGGCGGCGGGAGAAGGAATTAGAGTTTCCATTTTGGACCACTGTTACCACGCTACTGACAGGACTCGGGACTTGTCCAGCTGGCATACGATTGATACGTCATAGATCTGTTACGCATGCGCAATTGACGCGGCTAATTACGTTTATTTTAAAGGGGAAAGCATCGGGAAACTTACTTTCTGGATGCGTCTCGTACATTTTTACGATATCTACAGTTATCGGCCATGGTCCACTTTCTTCAACAGGCATCCACCCGTCCCCTCTTTTTCAATGCTTAAATGCCATTTTTTCAAGCCCTATTTTCCCCGTTTAAGAGCAGGCGCTTAAATTCATGAACTATCACACAATAAATAGGTAAAAATAACATTTTTTTTTCTAGCATTATGACGTCCTTTCTTTAACCATCTCATTTAATCTTTTCTTATTTTAAATTATTTAAATATCGTATGCATTATTTTCATACGTTTTATCACTGAACTTAGATATTATGTAAATGATTTTCTTATTTAATAATAGATTAGGTACATATATGATAATTTTAAATTTAATTATTGATTATTTTTTGTTGCAATGAAAATTTTATCACCGGTTTTAACAACAAATTCTTTTCATAAAAATCTAGGAGTCTATTTCACGGACTAATAAATATCTAGAATTAAATTATATATCTTTGAAAATTAAGAAGTTTGTTCGTTTGTGTGTTTGTTTTTTATACATAACTACACGATTAGACTAAATGAATTCAATGTGATTCTAAACTGCATTCACAGTATCGGGATACTTTAGAGGAGTATAAAGATAAACAAATTATTGAGTGTGTATCAGGTAATTCTCAGCCAAAAACCAAACCATTTTTTTACCTGCCTCGTAGGGTACTTTACAATTCTTGAAAATTAAAAATTTTTCTAATCCCTTCATATGACGGGCTATATACTAGTTTCTTATATTAGGTTTGAGTGATAATTGTAGGCGAAGAATCTTGTCGTGCAGTCTAGTTGAAGAAGGCAGCAGTACTAATTTTGCTTTCTTAAGATAAAATTTTGAATTCAGCCCGAAGTCATGTAGGTTATTCTCGAAACGAAATTTAAAGTTGTCACAATGTGTCAAATCTAGAACTTAGCGTGAAATGTGAAATTCTCATTCAGAATCCGATTTACAGTTTTGTTATTTGTATCGTTTTTTGTTTATAATTTTATTCCATATTTTATTTATTTTGTTTCCTGGTACTGCCTCGGAGTATAGGTGAAAATATAAACTAAATTTAATTCACGCTTATTAACCCAAAAAGTCCCTTTTCATGTATTTATCGAAAAATACGAGGCTGCAGATAGAAAATATGTATATATAAAATTATGCTGCTTATTACGTTTATTATTTTCAAACAGCGCCTGCAAAATAAACGATTAAATCGGAACCCGCATTAGTTCGTTGCTGCGATAAGTCATTTTTGAGCGTTGCAATACTTTGATAATGGGGCAGTTTGAATCTCACTTACGGTAAGCGGATGAATTTGACTTTCAAATTTTAAGGTCGCTACAAAGTGGGCTCTTTTCTCTTCGCTCAAATAAATGTTTTCTTGTTCCACCGTTTCTTTTTGAAATGGGCGGCAAATTTGGGAAAGTGAAATTAGTTTAATCAGCAAATGATTATTCTTCCGTGTCTTAAGTTTTAAGTAATCTCGGGCACAGGCGAGGCCGACTCTTTGAACACTCTAACTTATACTTCACGCTATAATTCTGCGATTATACTGTGATTTAATTTATTTTGATTACGCGATAAGAAGAGTTTTTTCGGTAGCAGATATGCATCGAGGTTATGACAGGATTTCGGAAATAATGGCTTGAAAGTTTCACGTCGTACGAACTCGTTTGTTTTCGCTGAAAAAAGTAGTTTGAGATTTCTTTTTACTTTGGATGACCGCTGTATTAACAATTCATGAATGACTCGGGAACAAGTGGTTATTTTATGGTTAACTAGGTTGCATTTTCGAAACGTTTCATTTGATTCATACTCGTTCAGGCTGATAATACAGTTTTTCTTTACATAATATGTTACTTACAGGTTAAAACATACAGTGTATTAAATATTAAAGATACATTCGAAAGAATATTTTTCCTGTGTACTGTCATGCAATAATTTTAACCCTCTCTCGGGAGCTATAGGTCTGACAGGCACAACAAATTATCACCATCCCCTTTTCCTGTTTTAGGAACCTGTCCCTCTTTGTAGTCTACTTTGTTTGCAGGATGTTTCAAGCCCCCCACCCTTCTCAATGACTTGCCCGCTTCGTGCAATTATCTCCGAATCGGCCTAATAGGTGTATTGCGTATGAATTACAAATTCCTCCATATATTTAAAGATTAGTAATTAGTAAGTTCTTTCTCTATCTTTATCTATATCTCTGTGTAATCTATCTCCCCCCCGTCTCTCTCTCTCTCTCTCTCTCTCTCTCTCTCTCATATATATATATATATATCTATATATATATATATATATATATATATATATATATATATATATATATACATATATACATACATACATACATACATATACATACATACATATATATATACATACATATATATATGTATATATATATATATATATATACAAACATATATGTATATATATATATATATATATATATATATATATATATACACACACATATGTATCGTGATCCACTGTTAAGGCGAATGGAAAACGGTCTTTCTTGATAATAATTAGTTTATTAACTCATTGTTCTATTTGAAAGCAACTTACGCCATTTTCATTTTTCGTGGCGGAGCTAAGCGTGGAAAAGGTGTTGACCGCTCCATGTCCACGCACTAACTGAACTTATCTGTTTGCAAACTCATGAAAATCTTCTAAAATGCTTCCGCCTGACCGAATTATCCTAAAAGTTTACGCGAGGGTGGGTCTTATTATTATAAAAGAGTTCCCTTTTTAAAATCGTTTATAACTCACGTAATTTCCACCTACCCCTTTTTTTAGACCTGACACTGACACACACACACACGTGTGTGTGCATGTATGTATAATGGTGTGCATGTATGTATGGAAATGACAAGCTGCTTTTTGCCTCATCTCGAAGTGAAGTTCCGGACGGTTATTGCCGCCCTGCAGTCGTGGAACTTCGCGAAGAGAATACAACTGAATAAAGACACTGGAAAATCGAACTATCTTAGTTTATTCATACTGTCAACTCAACTGTTGAACGAACTCTGCCGAAACTTTACCGAAACTGTTTCCAAATATCATACGTCTGCTTTTATGGTTTTAGCTACCAGCCAATTAGCAATCACTACATGTCACGTGGATGACATAACTTTTGCGTCAGAACTCTATTTTTAGATATGCAACCGGAAGGATTCTACTAGGGAACATTCAAGAACATTCGCTAAGGTTGGAAGAAAAAGTATTACCGGAAAAACAGAATCTTAAACCGAAAGTGATAAAAATATTATATATATATATATATATATATATATATATATATATATATATATATATATATTGTGTGTGTGTGTGTGTGTGTGTGTATATATATATATATATATATATATATATATATATATATGATTATAGATGGATAGATATATAGATGTGATGCTAATGTAACAGCATTACATAATGCAATACTAATCCTTTTTAGTATATACAAGTATATTAAAAGAATTTGTCTATAGTCTACGTATCATATGTGACAGTTACAGATCTATTTGTGTGTATTATAAATCAGTGTTATGGGGTTACGTGGTTCTTATTCGGTTAGATAACTATGTCAAACTTTCTTTAGCCTGAAACCAGTAACGAAATTGAGAATCGAAACAGATTTATTTTCTATTATTTTTCGACATTTTTTGCCATTTTCTTGTGTGCATTAAAATTAATCTCCCTAAATCTGCTTGACCTCGAAGATTCAGATGTAGCTTCAAGAAGCTTATTATATTTAAATGCATCCCGCAGGCAATGCTATCCATTTTGTTTTCATAACATATGACTGGACTGTTCTTCCTTTTATCCCCCTATAATAATCAAGAATATAACAGAATCACTACGTTAATTCTTCGAATATGGATTATGTAGCTAAAATAAAATATTATCCTCCATGCTTGTAAAATAATCTTAGCTGAATTCGATGTTGATCATAAGTATGATAAAATAAATGTATTTTGTGAATTTACTTTTATTTATGTTGATAGTTGAATCAGATTGTCAGTTATATATCTATTAGCATATAGCCCGTCATATGTCTTGATGAGTAAAATTTTTAATTTTCCAGAATTATAAAGTACCCTGTAAGGCAGGTAAAAAAAATGGTTTGTTTTTTGGCTGAGAATTACCTAGTACAAGCTCATTAATTTATCTTCCTACGTTTTCTTAGCTACTTCGAATTTTTGTCACACTAATTTAGCGGAAGTAAAGGAATGAAACTATATTTCCACTACACCCTGGAGGTAGATAGAATTTGTTGTTAATATCGGTGATAAAATTTTCATTGCAACAAAAAATAATCAATGATTAAATTTAAAATTATCACATATGTACCTAGTCTATTATTTTAGCCAAATATTAAAGAAAGTTACTTACGTAATATTTAAATTCAGGGATAAAACGTATGAAAATAATGCAGACGATATTTAAATAATTTAAAATAAAAAATGATTAAAGGAGATGATTAAAGTAATGACGTCATAATACTAGAAGACAATGTTATTTCTACCGATTTATTATGTCACAAATTGATAACTTTAATCGCCTGCTCTTAACTCGGAAAATAGGGCTTGAAATAACAGCATTAAACTCTCAAAAAAGGGAGAAGGGGTGGATTTCGAATGTTTTAAAGATGACAGTATTTTTCGCTGTAATATAAAGTATAGTTATACCAATTTATTTAAGAATTGGATCAATAGTTTAGGAGAAGATAAACTTTACTCGGTTTGACTTTTTCTTCGTAAATTCGAGAACAGATGGACAGAGTTATTAAGTTAACTTAGGCTATTATTATGTAGGGGGATTGAAACCGCTTTTGACCCCCAAATGTGTATAATAGGTATCCCCTAAGTATTTTTTATGTACAAATTGTAAATCGTAATCAAATCTTGTTATGTAAGAGAATCTGTTTTACTTTAATCCTATTTTTAAGTTTATTGCATTTTGCAAAGTTAGAATTATCAGATGCTTTTTTTAAATATTTCTGAACATTTAAAAATTAAAGTTACTTATACAATAAAAATATTAGTTTAATAAACTATTTTTATAAACTAATCATTTATTTTACCTATTCAAGTAATCAAAATATCTTTTCGTATATTATGTTCATTCATTTATGTATTCTGCACTCCAATTCAGACAGTTTTGCCGCTCCTAAATTTTACCGCCGTAGACTGTCGCCTAGCATAAGACCAGCCCTGCAAGCGAATGTCTGTGTATTACAGGGAAATCAGTTGTACTTTGGTCCTGATTTTAGATGTTATTGAATTTTTTTCAGTTTCGCAAAGAAAAATTTAATGGGATGCATTATTATAATACTCTAGGTTATTAGTGGGTTTTTAATAAGGGCCAAATACATCACCACAACATACCTCGAACCTATTGACTGTTTTTAATTTTTAATTCGTAAATGCATAGGTATATGCCCAATGGCCGAATGATGGCCAAATGGTAGGGCGCTTCTTTTCAGAACTAAAGTCCGCGGATACGAACTGCTGGCATAGATGTTCGTAGCCGACCAGAATGGGCTTTAAACAGTTGGGCCCGGTTATATTAGCTCTCGTGCAACAACAAAAAAAAAAGTAGACCGTAGCACTCTAAACCAAACTAAATGCGCCCGGTATGCTCCGAAGTTTATCAAATGGGAATAATTAAAAAGAAATATTGCTTATAAAAATTAAATTTAATATACAAATAACTGATTTATCTTTTAAAAAAAAGTAGCATGAAAGCTGTTATACCAAGGTATAACAGCTTATAACAGCTTTATATAGGACCAAGGTAAAATTAACATGCCGGTCCGACGTACGACGAGTAAATTGTCCCGTTGTACTTCGGAGTTTGTTATTCTGCACACACACACTCGTAACAATAAGCCTGTGAATAATAAATCAATTCAGTAAATTCAAAAATCTGCAGATTGCACTGGAAATATCGTAGGATCAAGTACATATATGACCAAAGTACAACAGGTTCCCCTACTGCTTTCAAAGTGTTTATGTATGAGCGCACTAACCAGTTTTTGCATTTGAGAAGTACTGGCACTAATAAATCTGTTTATGTTGTAGAGTTTAGGTACGTCAGAGCTGTAACTTTTGGAAAACGAACCAGGTGTCTTACATGGAAATCTGCAAAACCTTAAGGGGCTTTTGAGTGAACCACAGGAAGAAACCCTTAACACTAGATTTACGAATGTTGATCATATACCTATTTTCACTGAAGTGAGCTAATTTGACTCATACAAGAAAATGATAAAATAAATATCAATTGTAATATCTTTAACAAATAAATTACAAAATTGCCTTTGTGGATCAAATTTTTCTGGCAAAAAATTAATTTTATAAAATTCTAAATTATATAGTACTTCACTGCAGTGCTCATAAGGGATGTATTAATCGATATGATTACTGAAGTGGATAATAATGTAGCGGAGTAGCGAAAACAAGTGACAGTGGCTCCCCCATACACACAAATATTGTATGTGAGGAATGAGAAGAGAAACAAATCACGTGCGACTTGACTGTTGCCCAATAAAGGACCGATAAATTATATAGGACCAATAAATTTCATGTTATGCGATTAACTGTTAAACCATTCTATGAGTCAAATTGGCTCACAACCGTGAAAATAAGTATACCACATTTGATAATGCGAAATGAAGGAGTCTGGGGGGGGGAGAGGAATGAAAGTTTATATTATATATATATATATATATATATATATAGTGATCAAATTTTTAATGAGTCAAATTGGCTTGGTCCGTAAATCTAGTGTTAAATCAATTAAGGGCTTAAGTAGAAAAAAAAACATTAACACGGTTGGGTCTAAGAGAACTAGGAATGGATTTTATAATGAATTGAATTGAATATTTTTAAATTAAACAATTAAATTAATTCATGTTTCTGGATCCATTTTTACATATAAATTGACGTTTTGTTTCGTTTCTCAATAACCAATCATTTAATTCAAAATTCAAGCCCTAAAGTTGTGAAGAATTGTTTTGTGAATGTGAAAAACATGGTTATAAAATATTAAAAAATAAAATAAGAAAAGACTTTTATATTTTCTCAAGTTTTAATAAAGTTAAATTTTATAAAAGTCTATCCAATAAACTATTTTGTTTCTCAATATCCACATATGTAATAATTTCATTTTAGGAGATGAAAAGTATTTAAACAACTTTAAATTTAATAAACGAATGTGCTAAGGGGACTCAGTACCGTTTAGACATTTTTGTCTAAAGGAATCCCGCTGTATTATAAAGCATAATCTAATTATGAATTATCGATTCATAACGCATAAACAAATGTAAAATGTAAGATGTAAATGTTGAAATGTAAGATTTAAAGTCTTTTCTGATCTTCCTACAGAAATGATAAATGCACAAGATCTGCACTTCTAATGCATATGGGAGGAGTTATTTCAGGATTTGTAGAGGTTTACAAAAAGAATGATAAAAAAAAAATCACGTTTCAATAAAACAGGTGTCCTTATATCAAACTTTTAAACTAAAATAGTTGCGAAACTAATTAAATCTTAATGCAGGCTTTTTCTCTAATCGACATAGAGGGTCTTTGGGGTCCAACGATGGATTTGGATTTATTAAACCTTAAAACAGATGAAAGGAATGATAGAAAATCACGTTTTAATGAAAGAGTGGCTTTACATCAGACTTTTGAACTAAAATAGCAGCAAAACTCATTTAATCTTGGTGCAAGGGTTCTGTTGGACATACAGTATTTCAGAGTCGAACGATGTATTTGGATTTATTAAAGCATTAATACTGGAAAAGTCGATTTACATAAGTATGCCGTATTGAGTGGCAGAAGAATATTGCAACTAATTTTTCTTTACGCCTATGTCTCTAAATTAAATTTTCAAGACCCCCCCCCCAACATTTCGTTTTTCTGCTCCATTTGGGTTCAAAATGTATTAGATTAATGTACAGACCTGCCTATGAGGGGTCTGTGCGTTATTCAAATATGCACCTGCCATATTGGTTACATTTCGCTCCATGTTAACCTATGTATAAACTAAAATACCCTCTGGCCGCATTGCATTTTAAGAATTCTTTAAACGAATTACACCACGTGATAAAACAGAAAATTGTATATTTTCCTTTTTTAAAAATCACTAAGAAAAATAATACAGTTAATTTTAAATTATTTGAGCGAAATTTCGGTATACTCTTTCAAATGCAAATAAGAACATTTAACAAACATAAATTCATAAAAAAGAAAAAGATAGCATCTAACAGAATTCGATGTTTTATCCTGCGGTATCATTTTTTTAAAGAATTCTTAAAATATGAGCCAACCAGGGGAAATTTAAGTTAATATTAAGCGAGAGGAATCCAATATGGCAAATACAGACCCACATTAATCGCTGCAATATAAATCACATTCTGTAGAATTTTAAGTCTAGTTTTACTGTATTTCTTTGGACTATTAAAAACCTTTTTTTTTTTTTTTTTTTTCGTTTTTTGTTAGATGTTGAATTGTTGCATCCAAAGGAAAAAAACCCGAGAATGGCAGCAATTAAAGACGAGCTCGGAGTCCGTGTCGGAAGTGGTGCCCTCTGGTGTGTCATCTACGCAGTATAGTGAGAGCGACGATGATGAATTTTTCGAATGTAATGACAATTCATCTTCATCGTCTTCCGTCGATTCGAAAGGTGGCAGTAAGTATTGAAGTTTAGTTGTCACAAATTTTATTTTTTTGGTTATTTATTGCTCAAATTAATGAATATCCGGAAATTTCTAGTGATTTTCCGTGTACTTAAAATGGTTGAACATCTCAAAAATTCTGAATGGGAAAAAAAAATCCTTTGAATCCTTTTTCCTCCTTTTGAGAGTATATTTTCTCGGGAATCAAGGAGTGAACTGGAAGTTTTTCTGTTTAACTTTTAAATACTTAATTAAAAAAAATGTTAGATCTTTTAGGTTTGTTTCAATTCAGATATCAAGAAATAATGACTCCTAATTGATTACAATAGAGAACAAATTAATGCGGTAATAAATTTTTCTTGTGTATATAAGATTGATCATTTAAATTTCATTCTACTTTTAATTTATTTATTTTTCTAATTTGTGTGAGATTTTAAATTGCTTATGGTAAAAGAAAATTCCAGAATCAATTTTTGAAATCATTTTAATCTAAGTTCCATATTTTTTAGGAGATTGTATGTGTGTGTGTCCCCATACAAATTATTCCTATGTGTGTTCATCTATTCAAATGATGCTAACAAATCTTGAATTATAAATAACATATTTACTAAAAAATTATGGATACAGAAATTCATATTGTTTTAATGATGGTACGAATACACATACTAAAGTGAAAGGAATGATTGCTCACTCACAAGCAGAGTCAGGATTGAACACTTGCAACTCTTCCACTGGAACTCCTTCTATTTGTACTACAGTAAAAAGGAACTTAAATTCTTTATTGATGTTAATCTAAAAAAGTAAAAGTTAGTTTATGTCTATTGCCACAGAGCAAGCTGTAATGGTTACCTACAGATTAATGTCTATGTTTTAAATTAAGCTAGCTTGTAGATATAATGCATAAATGAATTCTCCTATATTAATTGTTATACTTCTAATCATAATCAATTAAGAGGAATTATTTTCTGATTTTATAAGAATTGAAAATTTTAAATTATCTTACAACCTTTGGTATAATTTTATTAAGTATGTAAATATTTATTAGTTCAAATGGGTATACTTTTAGCCTTTACAAATCAGCTCTTCTACCTGTAACATTTTAATATTGATGTTTTGTCACTTTTCTTTTATGCTTTAGAAGCAGCATTCTTTTAAAAAATCTTTAACTATTTATTGGAATTATTTCCTCATTTTATAAGCATTAAAAGTCTTATAATCTTATAAATTTTTGTATAATTAAGTATGTAAGAATTAATTGGTTGAATTAGGTAACACTTTCAGCATGTACAAATAATTTCTTCTACCTGTAACACATTTTAATCTTATCACTTTGTTACTTTAATTTTTCTCATCTGCTATTTTAAAACCCCCCTTTTAAAAAATCAAACATTTTACCTCTGATTATTTTATATAAATTTAAATATGTTCTAACTTTTTGTAAATAAATTTTACATATTTAAATGTTTATAAATATATCTAGGTATTAAAATGTTCAATGGAAAATTATTAAATTTTTACACTTTGGATGTCCTAGTATGACATATCCTTGTTGTTTCATGTTAGACTGTATTATATTATAACTTTTAATATTTTAATGCTTCCAGAGAGAAAACACCCTGAAGGACGACTCAGACAGCTCGGCGACATTAAACTTCTTCACCATGATGAACCACTTTATATTCCTCTTACACAGGTATATATGTAAAAAGGACATTTTAGCTCTGATCAGTATGATAATTATATTGAATATATTAATATTTTAATTCCTTGCAAAGTAATGACTCAGTAGCTTCAGTTTACTTTTAGTTAAAGTGTTTTTAAGAATCATATTACAGATCTGCTTAAAATATAACCAAACATATAATTTATCATATTTTGGTTTTAAGTAGTGTAAAAAAAAAAAAAAAAAAAAAGATTGTGAAAGCACAACATAGATTAAAGAAGCTTTAATTTAAGTAGGAACATTTAATTATACACAGAACATACAGTGAATGGTTTGGGAAGGAGTTCCAAAATAATACCTCTAGATATATCTTTAATGGTACTTCAACTTCATAATACAATTTTGAGAATATTTTAGTGCAATGTAATTAACATTTTCTTGTTAGTTTGTAGGGTTAGACCATATTTTTCCATACTAAATATTCCTAACTGGGTTTTGGAACAGCTAATAAAATCAGTATATCATAAATAAGAAATCTCAAACTCTGATATTTAACATAGATTTCAGCATTTTGAATACAAATAAATTCACATGGTTTTGGTGAATGGTAAGGCCATAACTAGAGAGAGAAAGCCCTCTCTCAAATTTCCGGAGTTTACTGTATTAAATTTTCATTTTGAAACAAAAGTGCATCCTCAAATGTAATTAAAAAAAAAACTGCATACTTAGCCTAAATCCTGGCTATGGTTTTGGAGAATGGTACAGCTATGGTACAAAAAAAATTATTGCCATTAACAAAACAAACGATAAAACAGTTCAATAAATTAGTATACATAATTACATGGAATAAGGAAATATTGACAAATCAGCACTGCAACTTCAACAAACAGTTTAAAATTTAAAATATTTGACATTTTTCTTTTATAAAAAGTGTGTTAAAAATTTGTATTCTTGATTTGATTTCCACCCAACCCAATAAAAACTTTTTTTTTTACTATATATATATATATATATATATATATATATATATATATATATATATATATATATATAAAAGGGGAGGAAAAAATTTCTAATTCCTGTTTTTCTAGTGTTGAATAATTTCAAGTCGTTCAAACAAATGTTTTTTTTTTTTTTTTTCAGTTTTTTGTTGTTACAAAATAATTGTATGTGTTATTAATATTTATAGGAGCCTGCACCTGTCACTGAGGATATGCTGGAGGAACAGGCAGAAGTTCTTGTGCAGCTAGGCACTCATGCAGAAGGAGCAGCATTGAGAGCAAGAATGCAAAGTGCTTGTCTCATGTCTGATATGGAAGCCTTCAAGGTAATATTATCTTTACTTTCAAACAAAAATACTTTTTGTATTCATATAAAAATATTTTTATTATTTTCTACACATTTTTGTTAATAAAAGATCACATATATTGTAAAAAGGATGTCTATGAGGGAGGGGGGAATAAAATCAATAAGCAGATTTTTTTTTTCTATCTCTCTCTTGTGATTAATATGCTAATT
Source organism: Pardosa pseudoannulata (assembly GCA_032207245.1). Taxonomy (NCBI): domain Eukaryota; kingdom Metazoa; phylum Arthropoda; class Arachnida; order Araneae; family Lycosidae; genus Pardosa; species Pardosa pseudoannulata. Next base: position 128,921,815 of record CM063501.1, read on the forward strand.
GTGTGGCATAACACTGTTTCTAAGATCAAGTAGTTTTATGTGACTGGTTTTTGTATTTGAATATGGTTTGTAAAAGGAGGGCATCAGATTTCTACAAATTTCTAAATTGGATCCTGGTTGCATTATGTAATTGAGCAAAAAAAAAAATATGAAAATTGTAAGGTAGTTAAGTTGATCAACATAAGCCAAGACCTCATCTCTAGTTCAACTCATAGTCATTTTATTAAAGATAAATTGTGTATATGTGTTCTATGGTTCTAGAATTCCATGTGACACCGATGTTACCAATCACATGGGTATCATTTGATAATCATTTTTGTTCTCAATGCGATCAAAACTCTTCTGAATATCAACTATGATTTGTGTGTCAAGACCATATGCTAAGTTTTATCTAGTTAGCTCATAGAATTTCTGAGTTATGTTCACAAATCAACAGACATATACAGATTACTAATTTTAATCCCTCCTGCTTCTTTTGCTTTTGAGTCATCATACTCAGATTCTTATGAAGACTTGTACATTGTTATAAATACAGGCATTATTCTATAAAGGTTTTTCTCGCATTTAAGATGGTGAAGGTTTAAGGTATTCCTTTAAATATCAAGAAAGGATAACAATACTTTCTTTATACTTCATGTATCAAAAACTGATAAAATAATCTATTGTTGATATATTTATGATACTTTCATTTTCTTTATTTAAATTTGATCATTAATATTTATAAACGAAATTTACACTTTAAAAAATATTGCTAAATTTGTATCAAGTATTGATAGCCACCCTAAAATTTTGTATTCCTAAAATAAAAACTCCATATAGTTACTTTAAATATATCTCTAAATTTTATTGATAAACAAATTTAATGTATAAACAGGAAATAAACTGTGAAATTAAAGTATTTAACTGCTTTTAACTAGAAACCAAAATGGAAGATTCCTTTTTTTCCCTTGCTATGTCTACAAGTTTTGACTATAAATATCAAATTACTTGCACATTGCCTCCTTGCACATATATTTAATTGGTATGAGAAAATAAATTATGATTTTTGTTACTAAAAACTATTTTAAATTGCTTTTCCTATTTTAGGCAGCTAATCCCAAGTCTGTCCTAGAAGACTTTGTGCGATGGTACTCACCAAGAGATCTGATTGAAGAAGAATGTGTTGATGAAGAAACTGGTAAAAAGATCACAAAATGTAAGATCAAATCTTCCATTTTTTCCACATTATACTACTTTCATTATGTTTACTGTATAAAATATTTCATTTCCTACCTGTAACCTGAATTTAAAAACTCTAATGGTAAAATCATAAAATATATTAAATCAAATTCTATTATTAATGAATACAAATTCTATAGACTGTCTTGTTGAATTTTTACATATTAGAATAAAATTTTCTTTCTAGATAATTACCAGTAGAATGTAGTATATAAATAAAGGTATTTTTATGATATAGTTAACTCAATGGCATCATATTTAATTACCCTGATAATTTTATGTTTAAAAAGTCATTGGCTGTGCTTCATTTTAAAATATATTTAAGAGTCATCTTGTTAGTTAGAAATGGAACTGCATGCCTATATATATTGCAACATGTTTGCAAGCTGAGTTTGCCATACAAGTTAAATGCCATAGCAATTTCATGTGGAGGTAATTCAACATTTGTTTCAATTGGGTTAATAAGTATTTATTTCAGTTGCAAATTTCAATAAATTACCATAATTACTAGTGTATAATTCCCTTAAAAAAATTAAAGTACACACTGTAGATGCATATTTTACATTGTTTTAATACAAGAATAGAACAAGACAAGAATTTAAAGAAAAAATAAAAGTTGAATAAATTTTACTCATTAGAAGTATTACTGCATTTTTATTTTACTTTTATTGCACTTTTATAAAGGAGTGCTAACAAGATTAACTCTGAATGCTAAATTTCTGACTTTCAAGCTCAGTTCCTATTTCCTTTTGAAACTGAACTAATTGCATCTTAAATACTACAGTCTAACTAGATTACTTTTCCATTTAATTTGTACGTTGTCTCAAAATACTTTTTCTTAATGAAATGGAATAAAAAAATTAATTCTTCATACACCACTCCTTTTTTAAGGAGGTTTCAATTCAATATTTCAATTTCAGACCCCCATGTTCATCTCTCAATCCCTCCTAGTCATCTCAAACAACTGTTGTAAAGCATGAAAAATTTCATTATGAATGGAGTTGTATAAAGAATGACATTGAAAGAGTGTTGAGGTATTTGTTTGGTCCTTGTAGCAAATTGTTTAGAATCTTGAAAATCACTTGTATGTCAGAGTTTCTGTGCTCGTTATGTATAAGATAAAATTTTTGCCATTTTTTCTTGTAAAGGACAGGATACATATTAGGAAGGAGTAAATACGGTATGCTTAGTTGTTTTTAGTTCATTTAGTTATAGGAGATGCTTTTATTTTAGATAAATTAAGTGCTCGTATGCTACTCCCTGGTAATATGTGGCTAGAAGCATGGGAATCAGCTCGTCCTGTTCCTGCTAGACGTCAAAAAAGACTCTTTGATGATACAAAAGAAGCTGAAAAGGTAACTGTCACAACTTCTAATTGTACATGAAAATATTATGAAATAATTTTTTTTTCTGTTTTAAAGTATTCACTGTGTAAATTCCATTGTATAACAAATTTTATTGAAATTCTGCATCTTTATAACTATTAGAATTATTCACTAGAAAAATTCTAACATATTGCATTTCTTTAAGTAAGAATCATTTACACATATTGGAATATTTCTCTTATATATATATATATATATATATATATATATATATATATATATATATATATATATATATATATCTGTAATGACATCCTTTCTTCTTTTCTGACGTAAGCCTGAATGTGTAGTAGCCATGTACAGAGAAGGTGGCATATTCTCTTTATGTGGGATTTATTTCATCTTTGGCAATGTTAATCAAGCTAACATTGACTTCTAGCCAACTAAATTTCTTACAATATTGTTGCTTACAGTTTTGCCACATTCTCAATACAGTCACCAGTGGGTGCTATTATTTTACATTTTCTTATTAGCTTTACTGTTGATGGACATAAGAGATTAAAAACTGATTCCTAAACATTAATTCTAAGGCTTAACTTGGCTCAGAAGATCCTAGTTCACAACTTTTTTAGTATCAACCTCATCCTGCCTTAAAACTATTTATGCTCTTATATTGTCTAAAAATCTAGGTATAACCTCTGAAGTACTAGTCAGAATGATAGAACTTTCTTGGGTTAGTTTACCAATTATGAATTTAGAATAAGTGGTTTAGTATTATATTTATTAATTATTCTAGGTACCAGTATATTATTTTAAGCTAGGATTTGTTAGTTTACTATATATATATATATATATATATATATATATATATATATGTATGCACATATGTATAAGATATATATAGTGGTTACATATATATATACACACGCATACATATGTGTGTGTTTTCTTTGTAAGTTTACTTATTTATATATAAATGTATTAAGATAATTATAAAACATTAATTTAATAAAAATCTTGAAAAAATACCATTTAAATTAATTTTTTTCTAAAAATGTTTAAAAAATACCCTAGAATATTTTGTTGAGCATATGAAATTTTCCAATACATTTCATAATTTTATATCTTGCATACTAAATAAAATATTCTATGTCACAGGTTTTGCATTTTCTTGCATCTGCTAAAACATCTGATGTGATTACATATCTCATGCCCATGTTAATTCATTGTGCTATCTTGCAATTAGCAGAAGAAGGTAATGAATCATTTCAAATTTAAACATTTTGTTTTAATTATTATTATATGCTGATTATTATTTCTATTACTTTAATTAGAAGAATGCCCAAAATCATTGCCTGTGAAATTAGAAGAAACTGCTATTAAAGCTGCTAAAGTCATGAGAAGTCCTGATCCTAAATATGAGGTTTGGTTGTGTGCTTTTTGCTTTTATTTCACTTTGAGACTTATTTATCTTCATGGTACTTTAATTAAAGTTTTAAAAAAAAATTCACCTGTTTAAAAGTAAAAAAAAAAAGTAAGATATAAATATAGCATTATATTTTTCATATCTGGAGTGCCTAGTAATTCTACCTTATCTTTATGTATCATAATTTAACCCAAATACAAATTTTAATAATATTTCTACTTAGATAGCATACATAAAATACCAGTCAAAATGTTTATATCTCAAATATGTAAATTTATTTGTTATTTACAGTTTATTTGTTTTTTTCTAGCAACATAATTTATAAATTTTCTATTGTTACATCTGTTTTTTAATAAGTAAAATTTCTTAGTTTTATAAGCAATAAGAATTTTTCATTAAATAGCTCATTTAAAGAAGCTGTGTGCAGATATCTCAAAATACTCTTGTATAAGAACATAAGTTAGTAGAAAGCTAATATTCATGATTTGAATAATATTTATTCTGCAGCTAAAAGTCCATTGTTCGTTGCAGGCAGTCCTGAGATGTTTGTACCAGGCTGAGGTTATTGTTGCACAGATCCAGTCTGTCAGCACAAAGTTTGGTCTGTTGTGCAATCTGGAAGAAATGCAACAAAACATTGCTAATGAGTCCCAAGACAATAATGCACCCTCTCAGGAACAGATGTCAAAAATTTCTCAGCGAAAATCAAATGTAAAAGACCATGACAAAGTATCTGAACAACAAGAAATTCGAAAATTTGTGCTGGACTTATTAGATAGTTATGAAGTGGATGTGCCTGGTGCTGGTAAAGGAATAGTTGGAAAAAGGATCCGTCACTTATTTTCTGAAGCACAGAGGGTGAGTTTAAATTTTAAAGTAGTTTGAACTTCTTAGTGCCTTTTCATTATTTTTCTTAAATTTAAAGATCAGGGACAGTTCTGGGCTTTTAGCCCACCTGCATGCAATCAGTATTTGTGCACCCCCAACCAATACATATTCTCAAAAGCTTCATAAATTAGCCCAATCCATAGAAGCTTACTCTTATGTTTATATGACATCTCCATATAATTAACTGGTGATCACAAAAGTTAATATACACATATATGTATACATATATAATAATACAGGGGTTCTTGTCTGTTAAGCATTCACCCATTCAATGCCGCTGAATTTTTTTACCATTTTGTTATGGGAATATCATAAGCAGCTGACATTACTCTCTAGAACAACACAAACATAGTGGGTCCTTATAATTTAGAAGCAGAGACCTAGCTAAAGATCCCCAGTCTTGGCCTGCAACCTCTGGAGGAAACATTGGGAACTTGGAGTATATTGCAACTAAGACCTATTTTTATGCCCTGGCTGCTGTTAATGAATACAGAGAATTTTGACCAGCTCAAGCCTCAATCCTATAATCCTTCAATTATGAAACTGATACCTTTACTAAGATACCAAGGTTCTCAGAATCCTAGTATTGGAGCATAATAGTGCCTTTCTGCTGGAATTTTGAGCGAAAAAATGAAAAACATTTTTAGACCCTCCTTAATCTAAAACTTGATTTTATTTTTTCAAGCATTTTATATATGTATATACGGTTATGTTAATATACATACAAAATGTATGTAACAATAAATATCATTTACATTCCACACCAAGAAATAAATTAACTATGTTGATCTATAGTGGTATGCCAAACTTGAATTTTTCTCTCCCCTCCTTTCCTTTTCAAATAAGGGCTGGGAGATATTCCTTTCCCCTCGAGAATCTTGGGCTTTGGATTTCTCCTCTTACTATTGCCCTAAATGTACTAACAGGGGGGGGGGTTAAATTCACAATTACACCCACCTGAAAGAGAGTGTTACTTCCCTGGAGATTTTTGCATTGGTAGCAAGCTTGTGCTGTCTGTGCCAAGGTGAAGTGACCTCTTGTACTGATAAACAGCATCTTAGCCTGCTGGGCTACAGTGGGCTCTAGCATGAATAGTAATAGTGCAAAACACATTATTTTAATTTTTTCAATTGAGATGGTGTTCAAATAGCATTTTTATCTTTATTGCAGTTTTGTGTGAAATTTAACTTCAATTTATGTATTCAGCAGTACTATAAAATTTACAATAGTTATGGTAATTTTTATAGAATTTTCCTTCTAAAGCTCACTGAATTTTTGTTAAAGTCATGTGCAACACATGAAAGCAAACTTTACAGCAATATGCACAGATAAATTTTGAAATTTTAATAGTACACCTATTTTATTGCTTGTTAGAGGTACATTTTTGTATTACATAATTTGGAGCAAGATGCGAGACATACACAGTTTGAAATGTACAAATTTTCAAGCAAACTTAATGGCATTGCACTAAGAAAAGTAAAAACCTCTGAAAATATGTTTTTCCTGACTGTTAACTCCATCTGCTTGCTGAATTATAAACTAATAAGTAGCAAAAATTCAGGCAAGACAGTAACAGAGCATGAAGAATTCTTTCATGTACAGAATACAAGATACTCAGTCAAATCGTTAAAACATTTTTACACTGATAAACTTGCCATAATATTGAATTAATACAAGAATAAATAATCAGTGCTTATCACTAACATAAAATCAAAAATGCAGTTGAGCATGAAAGAAGTGACTATAGAGAGAAAGCAAGCAGTTTGTATAGTACTTGTCTAAATTGATGTCTAAATTAATGAAATACCTAATCGATGGTTTAAATGCAGGCCTGGCCAACCCAGAACTCTCTGAAGACTGCATTAGGAATGTATTTTGTTTTTGTAGGCCATACTATGTGTATATAAATATTGATGCGTATAAATACTGTATACTATGTGTATAAAATATCTGTATGTGTATATAAATATCGATATAGATATAGGGTGAGATGAGATAAAAATTAATAAAATACATTATTAAAGTTTTTATTATTCAAGTTAACAGCAGAACAGCTAAACATAGTATAACTACATAAATAGTTATAAAAACAATAATAATAATAATCCAAAAAAGCAATCAAATATTATATTTGCTTTTACTATAATCAATGAAAATATTTATTTGAACTTTAAGTTTTGTGAATTTTGCCACAGGATGGAAAATTATATATGACAGGTTAACATTTGACCACCTGCTTGAAAAGTATCAGTTGTCTCCTCTAGATCTCTTTTGCTGTAACTTCTTAAGTATCTGTCTCCTCTTTTTTCTATCACCATTGCTATAAGAATCAACTAGCACACTTTTATTTTTTCGTCTATTAAAACTCCAAACATAACAAGATAATGGTCCACATTTATTTTCTACATTTTCTCAAAAGAAAGTGTACTTCATAGCACTTTCCTTACTACTATCTAATCTCCATCCTGCAATTTAATGTTAATCTTGTCAATTCCATGCTCATCTTCAGCCCAAATCTAGCTTGAAGAGAATCATTCTTCATTATTTTAAATTTTAATGACGACTTTACTTCAGATTTTCATATAATGGTGTTTGGAATTTGAGATTGATGTTTTACAGAGAAAATATTTGAGATAAATAAGGAAAAAAAGTAACAGGAATTATTCAAGAATTCAGGGAAATGAAAAATTTAGAGATAGACAAGCTTAACTGTTTATTTTTTAACTAATTTACTGTTTGTTTGCCCTTTTTATATTAATTGCACCTGTTAAAAAGATTTATCAAGTTTAAAGTAGTTTTAATTACCATCATAAATTATTTTTAGGCTTCCCATCTTATATTAGATGAAAAACCCTTAGCATCTCCTTCTACTCCAACTGAATCTAACAGCCATCATTCAACTATATCAGAATTCCCTCCACCCTCGGGTAAAGAGTTTATCCTCAGAACTTCAATGTCTCGACCACCAGGATGCACAGTCACACCTCAGCGCATGTACTGCGTTATCACCAGGGAAGAATTTCGCTTAGCTGGAGCATTTAGTGAAGATACTACATTTCTGTGATGCATTTCAATATTTTTCTGAAATCAAAGTAGAAAGAAAATAAAATTAAAAGTAATATTTAAATTAACTTAACTGTATGACTTTTTTTATAATAGAAAAAACTTAAAGAATATATTATAGTAGAAGATATGTATGCTATCTTCTAATTTCATATTTTCCTTTTGTTAATCGATGTGCACTAAAAATTTGAACTTGCTTAGATTTTTTAAATATTTTAATTTTTAGAATTAAGATATATTAATTAGTATCTAACATTCTTTTATTTTCTCTATTTTATCAAATTTTCTGATTAAATGAAAGTGGCAATAATAGCCTTTTGACTGTTCTTTAAAGTAAGTGTCTTACTTTTTTGCTTTCTGAAAATAATCCATTATATGTTATATATTTTCCTACTTCACTTTATATTAATGTAATCATTGTACAGTAATTGTGCATTATGTGTTTATTTGTTGGTCTTTATGGTAATACTAAGGTTGTATTTTCTATATTGTTCTGTCAAGTTACGCATAGAATGCTAACACTTTACCTGGTAAATCGAGGAAAGGAGGGAATATGAAATGTGCACATTTACCTCAATCTGTTACTGCTTAAAAATGGAAGAATATGTTCTGTAAATTTGTAGACCACTTTGGAATTTGCAAACTGAGTACTGATAATTATACATAAATGCTCATTTTGGTTATTTGATTTTATTTATAATAAATGTTAAACAAAGGGTGTAATTAAATGGTGATTTGTATTAGATGCTTTACACTAAGAGTCCATAAAATAATTTTAAAATTCTACATCAAAAATATTAATACCAAACAGCTTTGTAATCATATTTTCTATTCTTAATTAAAAAAACTCATTAACTGAATCATTTACTTTAATATAATATGAATTTTTTTTATTATTTCTTCAAAATGTACAAAAAATATTTTAGACAAACCATTTTTATAATCAACTTTCAGATTGTTGTTATTTTACATTTTGCTACTGCAAAAAGAAAGACTAAAATTCAATTACAAGTATTTTAAATATATGTATTTATATAGTTTACTAAATAAAATCAATTCCAGTTTGAGGCTTATGCATCAATGTAACATCCCTTAACTATGACATTTTTGAAATACAGAAAGGTAGAAAAAGTGTTGAATTTTATCACATTCAACTTTTGGGCAACGTAATTTCTTTTACATTATGGTCCTTAATAATATTTTACTAACTTAACAAAATATTTATTCAATTATTAAATAGCACTGTTGATGGAGTAGTTTTGACAAACAATATAAAAGAAATTATGTTTCTATTAATTTCTTTTATATCTACACATGAATATAAAGCAGCATAACAAAAAAATATACATTTTTATACCACAATAATAATTATAAATGAGCTATAGAAAAATGCATATAAAGTTATTTAAATTTATAATTTTATAAATTAAATTGCAAAAAATGCCCAGCAGTTTTGTCATAGTCATCATTGTAAATGAAAATTTATATAACTAAAGATTTCAACTACAGAATTATCTGCATTTAATTTCTATTTGTATAAACATTTTTAAAAGTAATTAAGTATTACATTGATAATACTTTCCTACCAGATTATTGTATTGGTTTTTAACTTTAAAAAATATTAAAAATTATAGGCTTTTACTAACATTTCTAAAATGCCTTGTAATTAGTATATATATGTATATTTAATCTTAACTTACATTGAAAATAATATAATGAATGATGTTTATCTATTTCTGTATACATAATATACAGAAAATACCAATTATTGCAAAATTTGTATTTAAGTCTATTAGCCTGATCAAATATATGTAATTACAGTAAATATTAAGTAATCTTTGTTTGTAATGATATGAAAATTCCATGATATATTAAAAATTATATTTATGTGCTGCTATAAGTTATTAAATACTGAAAGTTGTTTGCCAAAAAAGTTTATAGTTAAGCTTTAACTTATTGTAATATCATAGAGTAAGATATTAATAATTATATTCCTGAGAAAATTCTGTATAGTGTTTTTAAAAGACACACAACCTTTAACTGAGTACCAGTTTAAAAGTTTATAGAAGTAAAATACTTGTATACGAGTAAAAAAAATACTGAACTTTGTTTATATTGTCAAAAATTTTTTTAATTAAAAAGTAATTAGTTAAAACTATTTTATTTTAGGGATACAATGGTTATCCAGCCAACATACTGCTACCGACATATCAGGCAGTACCCAAAAATTATACATTGAGAATTAAGATAAACATAACAAAAAGAAAAATGTTAAACAATATGTATAAGTATTTTGGAACATTATGTAAAAAAGAATTAGATTTATTTATACATTACAAAAAATCAAATCATTCTTTTTTCAGTCTCAACTTCCAAATTGTGTTCTTGTATCTGAGAACACAAAAGACAAAACTTAATTTTTTAGAGGATAGGAAAATATAGACAATTTACTTTTAAAAACAAAGTGGGAATATGTTCTTGAAATTTTTCATATACAAACATAAGGACTATTAAAAATGTTTTTATGCAGATTTGATTTTTCTAATTAAATAATGTCAAATTGAGATATTGAGTACTGAAACTTAAAGAAAAAATTTAAAATAAATTGTAGTGCAAATAGTTGACTAATTAAAAAATATAAAAGGTGAGAAAAATATTATGATTTGGTTGCAAAAAGTACATAAAGCTGATTTATTTAAAAAGAAAAAGTGCATAACATACTAACATCCTGCTGAAGTCTGGCCAGATATCCAGTATCCGTTATCTAGCAAAATTGACATTCATTGCATCCCTATCATATTTATTGATTTTGTTATTAATTGATATGATGTAGTATATGGCAAAACATAAAGAATTTAATAAATTCTGTAAAATGTTTCATCTTTGATTATCCATCTACGAAAATGTAATAAATTAACTGCTGAAATTCCATAAATCATGAAATGATTTGTAATAAGAAAAATTGATTTTGAGACAACTTTTGACTTCTAATTGTTAACAATTTTCAAAAGACATCTTTCTCATAGTTATTTAGGGATAAAACTTGTTAATACTGTTTTTCATGCAATGGTAATCAATATGCAGATTCCCATAATTCTCGAAATAGGGAAGAAATAGGGGTGTTTTACAATTCAGTCTTGGAGTACTATTTTATTGAAGATATGCTAATTATTACTTTGGAAAAATGAATATTACATCTGTTAACAGGTAGTGCATTGAATAATTAATATTTTCAAAATAACATGGGAAATCTAATTTCTTTTCGCCTTCATTTTTAATTCTGAAAAATTTAAATAAAATGCTTCTATAAGATCTTGTCATTTATATAACTTCATTGCAATTCTCTACAGTCCTTTTAAAATTTTATTTTAATATTTGTGTGTGTTATGTCATCATCAATAAAATTGGCATAAATTGTATGGAAGGGAAAAATCAGACTTGTTACTTTAATGTAAATTTCCTAATTGGTTTGACATTTTTATGATTATTTCATTGGTTATTTATTATTTATTGAAACAAATGTGGTCTGTAAAAAATAACAATAAAATTGTTTTTATTTTTCTAAAGCTTTGTGTTTCTGATTAATTTACATTTAATAAATTATGTCACCTCATAAATTTAAAAAATGAACAGTTTACAACTTTTTACTGAAGGTGGCTATGTACACAGTAAATACAAGAGCGATCTCCCTTTAACCCTTTAGTGGACAGTGGTTTCGCAGAGAAACCTCCTGTTAAACATCTTTTCTCTAATTTTTAGAGAAATGACTTTTTTTCGATTTTTTATGTTTTTGACATTTAAAACTTACACTAAATGATACTACTACATTTAATCTACATTTCCTTTTGAAATATATGTATTTATACTTGATACAGCTGAACAGTTAGTAATGCAATTGTTTTTCATTTATGACCCCAAACAAAAGTATCTATTCAAACAACACTTATAAATTGTTAAACTATTTATTTATTTTACTTTTTTGAGAACACGTATTTATTGTTCTTTCAATATAATTAAAAATTTAAAAAGTATCATGTTCATGCCGTACAAGGGCATGGGTTTGTCTGCTAACCCCTCTCAATTCCTCCTATGGCATTCTTTGAGGCAAACCCCTCTAAAGATTGCAAAGAAAATCTTTAATATATTTTACATTTATAAGGTTCATAGATAATATTTATAAACTAATTTTATTAAATTCAAAAGTATTAATGTAGGTGACCTTTAAAGGGTTAACTCTAACTCATATGCTTCTGTCAACCCTTTAATGATAAAATATTCTTTTGAATGCAATTAAATTAGTAATTTTTATTATTATTAGAATGTAATGAAATTTGTATAAACGTTATCTATGAACATTATACATGTGAAATATATGAAAATTTGTGTTAGTTTTAATTAATATCTGTTAATCATTGTACTTCAAAGTTGAGACTTAGCAGAATTCACTAGAATTTTTCAACTATATGATTAACAACTGGCCCTAAACTACAGACAGGTGAAAGCTACTAAAATTTTCTTTGAAATAATTTAGTTATGATGTCATAACAACAAAATTCACGAATCGTTTGAGGAGAAAAAAAATTAAACATTTGAACCAAAAGAATTAGCGTTTTGGTTTGTTTTTAATTAATATCCCCTTAATTATGAATATACAAAGTTGAGACTGTACGAAATGAGTTCCTCAGAATTTACCGAATCTCTACATACCTATTTCGACCTCAAAGAGCCATTTGTTTTGAAAGGGTTTAGGTTACAAACAGACAGTTAAACGTGAATAATTTTAATGTATTTTATTCTAAAATGATTATTGCAAAATATCTTTTTCAATGAAAATTATCATTTTCAGCCCCAACTTCAAACTTAAAAAAGTGTTTTTAATATGTCCCCTTAATATTACTTAATTCAACATTATGTATTTTGCCCCCTCCCCCATCTTCCCGTATGTTACGCTACTGTTATAACCTCATTTTTAACTATTCAACACCTGCACCCAAAAATGAAGTGGTAACAAGCGCCGGGTCAAAGTTACCCTAATTTTTAAGTTAATTACATCAGATAAAATAAATTACATCAGACTTCACATTTAAATGACTTTACCTGTTTTTACAAAAAAAAAAGTTTTTTTTTTTAAAGTATAAATTCTAATTTTTAAATACAAGGGATGGTAGTTAACTTACTTTTGATTTTTTTAACATTTTTGTACTATCAATTTTCATTCAAGCATGTCCTACTTTACCTTTTTCATATTATGTAAAATTTCATACTTGTACTGAAATAATAATAAAATGAATATTTTTGGTAATGTTTACACTTGATAGTTTTGACTAAATGAAACTTAAACGTCCATCACTGAATATATATTTCAATTTCAGAATTTTACTTTCCTCTGACAGATTAAAAAGAAATATTTTATAATTTAGCACTTGCTACATCAGTTTACACAAATTCTGTATATTATAAGAGAATTTAATACGTTATTTATGAAAATAATTGCAAAGAGATCTAATCGCTGCTGGTCGCTCTCTTATTCCGTCATGATCCCAACTTAACGTTGGGATCATGACGGAGTAAGAGACTATGCTCAGCACACTCAAAGGGTCATTTTGATTTAAACTTCCTATAGTTTTTCCATACTACCATTTCACGAGTGTACCGTGAATGTCGAGAATCCGACAAAACATCAAATCTCCCGATATCGCTGCTGCCGAAAGAAGACTGTGCTTTAAGGGACCAACGATGACTAGGGAAAATCATTAAACGAGACAGAAGTGCATCCTTTCCGCAAATTGCAGCAAATTTCAATGCTGGGCCATCAACAACTGTAACCGTGCGAACCATTCAACGAAATATCATCGATGTGAGCCTTCGGAGCCGAAGTCCCTCTAGTGAACCCTTGATAACAAACTGCACGACACAAAGCTTTACGCCTAACTGGTCCCGACAACACCGACATTGAACAATTGATGACTGGAAACACGTAGGTTCGTCTGATGAGTCTCGTTTCAAATTTATCTAACGGATGGGCGTGTACAGGTATGGAAACAACCCCATGAATCCATAGACCCTGCATGTCAACAGGGGACTGTTGGAGCTGGGGGGAGGCTCTGTGATGGTATGGGGCGCGTGCAGTTGGACTGATATGAGAACCCTGATACATGTAGATACGTCTCTGACAAGTGACATGTAAGCACCCTGTCTGATCACCTTCACTCATTCATGTTCACTGTGCATTCCGATGGACTTGGGAAATCCAGCAGGACATTGCGACACCCCACAAGTCCATAAATGCCACAGAGTGGCTCTTGGAACACAACTTCTGAATTTAAACACTTCAGCTGGCCACGAAAATCTCACATATGAACATTATTGAACATATCTTGGATCCCTCGCAACGTGCTGTTCAGAAGAGATCTCCACCTCGTACTGTTAGGAATTTATTGACAGACCTGCAGGATTCATGGTGCCAATTACCTCCAGCACTACTACAGACATGAGTCGAATCCATGCTGCGTCGTGCTGCGGCACTTCTTCGAGCTCGCGGAGCTCCTACACGATATTGGGCAGGTATACCAGTTTTTTTCTCCTCAGTATATATACACTCTGTACAGATATCATTTTTAGAATAAGCATGAATTGTATATAACTTTGCACAGAAGCGAATATATTAAGAGAAATTGCTCTCTCCATCGACGCGAAGTGGACCGTTCGAAAAACAACCTTCATGGACAAAAACTCAAAAGCGAATCCCAGCCTCTAGCCTTTCCAGTTATGCGCTTATGAATAGCTTTTACTTAACTTGTGTCTCAGTTGATAATTTGAAGTACATTTTAAAGTACATTCCTGACTTCCTAGAGATCTAAAATTTTACACTTGGGCTCGATTCCGGTGACAACACAATATTTAATCATAAAAAATTAGATTGACAATATATATATATATATATATATATATATATATATATATATATATATATATATATATAATCAGTTTGGTTAATGCAAAAAGCTGTTCAGCGCACTTGGATTTTCAATGATAGAGACTGTAATCGCCATTTATTTGCAAGCGGCATAATTAAAAATTTCTACAAAAATTTTCATTTTTTAGTGTATTTTTAATTGTTCATAAATAAAAGTGATTTTAAAAAATATCTTTTGAACGTACAGATTATCTTGCCAGTCCAATACTCTCTGAAGTGAAAGAATGACTTCTCCCGCATTTCGGACAGAGGTCAGGCACAAGCTGCAACAAACGCATCAAACATTCCATGGGATAGTGGGAGATATTTGGGCAGGAAAATATGCATTATATATTTTACAATATGTACAGATTTTAATTATAAAATTTGCCTCGCTTGACGGGGGTTTACTCACGTGAGTAGTTCTCAAATATCCAAAGTCTGCGAAAAAGGAACATTTAATTCCATAAAAATGTTAAAGATATTTTAGTTATTTTTATATTTTTCCATATATCTTATAATATGTGTAAAATAGTGGATTTTTTATTGAGAGAAGTAGACATGACTCATACATCAAATAGTCTCAAAATTTTATATATATCCAATTTTTTATATACGACCGTATGTGGGGATTGTAATCCGGCATGATGATTGCTGTATTATAAGTTTGAGATGCGAGGTGATGGGGACTTGGTTTGTAAATAAATCGCTATGGTCTATTATTTTGCTACACGAGGGCTAGTGACACCTGGACTGCTGACAGCCGATTCCGAACATCCATGCCAGCTACGAGTTTCGACGGAGACGCTCTACCCATTCGGCCATCGACCGGGGAAGTTGAAGTGGGAGAAGCCCCAACACCAATAAAAAAGTTTTCGTTACATAATTGATATACTATATTATATTGTCTTTTAATTTCTATTAAAAAACGAGGCTCATTACAAAATGACAGAAATAATACTTACATAATTAAAGGATTTAGAAAAGTGCAAATGGAGGTCAGAAAACAGTTTTAAATTAAAATAAGAAAATAAAACGTAAAAATTAATATAACAGCATAATTGATAGAATACAAAAAGTTAACAATTTATTCAGGGGAAAAATAATAGTTGACATAAAATTGAATTCCCGAAATTCCAAAATATAAGAATATATATTTACATAGAATGGAGCCTTGATCTATCATTTCCGCATTGATCGTTCCATTCATCTGGTTTCGAACTTATTCACTTATTCTCATAGAACAACTATTTTTACGACATTGATCGTTCTCGGTTATTCATTTACTCGCATCTATGTCGAAAAAGTTCGGTCTCATCGCTTTCTTTTCCCGGAAGTATCGTTTTGTGGAATAGTAGAAATGGAATAATTAACTATTTTTCCAAGGCTGGTTCAAGACAACCAAGCTGCATCTCATGAAGATCACGAATTGTTACAAGACGACTGAAATAAATTTATTAACATGAATTGTGATGGTAACGTCGGAACTGATTGTAACCTAACAGCGATTGGGGGTTATAACCGTGGAAGACCTTTCCATAAACACTAGAAGAAAAGTCATGAGGAAGAGGAGGAGGACAAAGACTAATAAAACTCAATACCGAATTTTTCTGAAGTGCACGAAGCTTTGTCAAAAAGCACAGGGACAGTGATAGTGTCAGGAATCCAATTATAAAAACAGGTATTAGTTACAAAATACTTTAAAAATTTGCAATACCCGCCGAGCGGTTTGCGATACTTCTCTTTTCGATTGTAAGTCATACCCTAATCATCTAGATATGATTTCGCATGGGTCTCGTAAAAAGAGCAGGTATGGAGGCGAAATAATCAGCCGTAGAGGATTTCACACTTAACAATTATTCATTTATTTAACAAAAAAGCTTTTAAAGAAATATTAAAGTGTATAAGTAAAAATCGTTCAGAGAGGAGATTACTCTAGACAACCTGCTCATCTCAAAGTTCAGCCGGGAGTCCCCTCCCGTTTCTTCTTTTCCAAACAGGAAACCTCGGTTTTAGGGGAGATCGACCCCCCCCCTAGTTGACCTTTGTCCTTGGAGTAGCCGAAACGCCCTTTGGTGCCCAGGCGACACGGTCACACAAAGCACAGTTTCTTTTCTCTGTCGGTGCGTTGACAAAACGGCACATTTGACACCTCTAATCGTCCGTGCGTCAAAAGGACCATTACTGGTACAATACTGCCGTTTTCCAATTGTTCAAAAGAATAAAAGTTCGCCCGACCACCGACAGAGACGGACGCGACTATTACAAAATTGTTTGACATCATTCTAAATATAAACTGTACTTATAAAAATCTTAACTGCTTTCAAATAGTTTGTAAATAACTCGTTGTTTTTTCATACTTACAATTTTACCAAATTTCTACATCACTTTTCCGTATCCATCGTTTTCTAATTTCATCCCTCTGAAAAAGTATGGATCGAGGTTCCACAGTATGTATAATATCAAAAATATGAAACGTATTAATTGTCATAATAGAACAATAGTTAATTGGAGTAACTGTGTTATATAATCCTCAAAAAGATAATAAAATTAAATAATTTTCCGACCTTTATTATATAAGTTGTCACCGTGATTCAAATTCTTCTTTTGCCAAATAGATAACTCTCCTTTCTGAATTTTTTTAAAATTTTAATGTCCTTAGTGCGTATTGTACTGTACGTTTTCAAGTCAAATTTCTCTAATAAATGTTAAAAGCGCTACATGACAAAAGCCATCAAATAATAAATAATTTATTTCAGAAGCCAGTCTGAATAACTAAATGTAAATTATAATAAAAGTTTAGTTAAAACACTTTAAATAAAGAAATTAAAAATTAAATAACATATGATACTAGCATATAGCCCGTCATATGACGGGATCAGTAAAATTTCTAATTTTCCAGAATTGTAAAGTACCTTATGCGGTAGGTATAAAAAATGGTTTGTTTTTTGACTGAGAATTATCTAGTACACGCTCAATAATTTGTTTATCTTTATTGACCTCATGTTAGTTGCCAACTTTAATTGATCTTGTCATATTACGTGATAGGATGGAGAGCAGAAGTTTTAATATTGACAATGATTATTTGGTGGTATATATGAAAGATGTCCAAAATTGAGCGATTCGATTGCAAACCGTGTGGTTATGTATAAAAAACAAACACACAAACGAACGAACTTCTTAATTTTCAAAGATATATAACTTAAACGCTAGATATTTATTAATCCGTGAAATAGACTCCTAGACTTTTAGGAAAAGAATTTGTTGTTAATACCGGTAATAAAATTTTCACTGCAACAAAAAAATAATAGGTGATTCAATTTAAAATTATCCCATATGTACCTAATCTATTATTTAAGCCAAATATAAAAGAAAATTATTTACATAATATCTAAGTTCAGTGATAAAACGTATGAAAATAATGCAGACAATATTTAAATAATTTAAAATAAAAAATGATTAAATGAGATGGTAAAGGAATGACGTCATAATGCTAGAAAAAAATGTTATTTTCATCTACTTATAATGTGATAAATTGATGAATTTAATCGCCTGCTCTTAACTGAATTTTGCTGAACCTAACTCATCAAGAATCTAATATGAATGCCTCTATCCATTTCAGGCCCAACCGCTTCATAAATTCGAGGACAGACGGACAAATAACATACTATTATTATATGGGAGATTCGTTTCTTATCGCTACTAAACACACAATGTAAAAATTTGTAAACAAACCTGCTTATATTTAGTTTTACGCGCGCTTGTACTACATTATTTTTCATATTTACCTATCGCTACATCGCTATGACGGGAGATTAAATACACCTAAATAAAAAGGAGACATTTTTATATTGCTGAAATCAATTGAAATAAAGTAATAATATTCGCAATACATGCAACAGTAACAAAACAGTTAATTTTTTACTAAAATTTTAATTAAGAAATGTATTTACTTATGTTTATCTATAATAAAAAATAAAAATGAAAATTGAATTAATTTTCTTTCATTTGTTGAATTGATTAAATCCCTCAATATAAAGATTAAAGTAATAATAAGGATTACTCCAAGAATATTGTAATTAAGACCCAATTAAGACAAAGTTGGTTCCAAGACCTGCTATTTTTATAAGCCCTTCCTCTCCTTCCTAGAGTTCGGCCGAACGATGGCCGAATGGTTAGGGTGCTGGCCTTCGGAACCGGAGTTCGTGGGTTCGAATCCTGCTATGGCATGGATGTTAGTAGCCGTTCGGAATCGGCTTTAAGCAGTAAGTCCTGGTCTCATTAGCCCTCGTGTTGCAAAAAGTAGACCGTAGCGCTCCAAAACCAAACCAAACCTTCCTAGAGTTCAGTTTAACGATCAATTATTTGTGCTAATTTTAACAATTTCCTTTACACGATACTATGAGAAAGTTTATAAGTACCAAAAAAGTATAAATTTGACATTTGATTTTTCATAATTTCCAATAAGAATAAAAACTTGCTTTTATAAAACTTTCTATGTTTCACGAAATATTGCTTGATAAATTATCCAACAATTTTTAAATTTTTGTGATTAAATAACTTAAGTTTTAAATATTAGATATAAAATTTTGTGGAGCATAAAAATTTTAGTTTTAAAATCGGCCACTGCCAAGTAGGCCAATGCTTTAATCAATCCCTACTTATTCTTTTTATATGTCGTTAGATAAAAGACAGTAATGTAACCAACCTTTTTTTTTTTTTCAGGGAGTGTCCAAAGTCTTAATCCAAAGTATAGTGAACTTTCAGTTTCATAAAAAATAGTATACATATACACACGTACAAAATACATACATATATATTATACTTACAACCATAATTTTGAATGCATACATAAATACGACATAAAACTTATTAGCAACGCTGTGCGTAATTTCATTCTATCTTTAAAAATATATGTGAAACCACACTTTATCTTAATTTATGCTCCAGGTTTTTACCAGGTTTAAATTTGCCTGGTAAATAATGTAACATATTTAATTTACGCTCCAGTATTTACCAGATGGATATAAACTAAAGTAGGAATTCCGACATATCCATTTATTATTATTATTATTTTACAAAATTATATACCTTTTGTAATGCATCAAAATTCGAAAAAAATGAGATAATCAGATTCATAAACTACCGTTTATGGTATATTAATTCTTCCAGCTTTTAAAGCCAACTTGTTCAAACTTTCATCCTCATATATAGGCATGCCTATATGCATCGAAAATAATGCCAAATTTGTCAACCTCTTGTGACCAGTTCTATTGCGAAGAAATATTTTCACTCTTTGGTTGTAAACGATCTTTTAACACTTCCAGTAGAAACTAGATATGTACACGAATTTGAATAAATTTTAAAAATCTTACAACGCATACATTGGAGATATTTCGGGGAGGGTCCAGATCCTACACCCCATTAATACATTCTCGATATAAAATATACCATCTATAATTTTTACTTGAATTTATAATTTAAAAGGAATTTAAAAACACACAATGCATACTATTTTATAATTTTCTCTACTTTTTGTTCTGTGGAGTTTATCGATTTATCACGCAATTCATTCAAATGCCGGACTTCAAGTAAAAGATTTTTCCTCACGAGATTTTTTTTTTTTTCCTTTTCTACTTGAAGCCGCTTTAGATTGCGAGGCCCTAAGCTGTAGCTCCTACGTAAATCCGTCACTGTGACGCAAAGAAACATTTAAAACTTGTTTAAAAAAAATATTGCAGATTAAGTTATTAATAGCATATGCAAGAAATAATATTAAATCATAACATCTTTCTAAAGATCAAACCCGAAGCAATGGCCCAACCCTCATTTCCCCCCACCAATGAAATCAGCCGCTAACAGGTGTGATAGATAGGAGAAACAACCAATAGCGTATAATTGCGAGAGCGACCTTTAGCGGGGACGGGTCAACTGTCGGAGGGCAGGGGAAAATTTTTCTAGTTCTGATTTCTCACCCGATATAATTGAACTACGAAGTTTAAAAATTCTACTATGGCTAAGAAAATTGCATATTGATGTTTATAAGCTATAACGCGGAAAACACTTCTATAATTTTTACTGATGCTTTTTAAAAGGCAGTCAGGTACGTTAAAAATGACAAGAGAAAAATAATATAGGCCGTTCACGGTTTTATCTTATAAAAAATAACATTACGCAGATGTTTAATTATTTTATGTAAGGAAAAGAAAAAAAATATATGAGTTTTAGAAAAGCACAAACGTAATTATTACGAGTATTCTAGCAAGGTAAAAAAAAAAAATTTCGTCGATTGCGATGGATTTGGAGAACAGCAGTACCCTTCCGCCACCGTCAGAGTCGACTGGAATGAACGTAGAACTCGAAAGCAGCAACGCTGATCTCCATTTGAACGGGACTTCAGGAGATCACTATCCGACGGATTATATATTTGTGAGTGAATCCAACCATTCCACGAGTCACAGTGTGGACGGCCAATTTATTTCGACGCCGCTAGCTCCTTATTTGAATCCCGAAATTCAGTGCGATTTTAAAATAGAGACGCAGGGCGTCATTTATAATCCTAACGGTGGAGGGTCTTTCACGGAACTTCGTCCTCCATCTTCGACGCACACTATCAACTACGATGCATATTGCGTCCCCGTGCCTCCTTACTCTATCTTTGGAGCAGCCAGATCGTCCAGTTCGAGCGTAAGATGTACGAATCACCATGGTCTTCGAAGAAGATATGCGTCTCTAACTAGCCAAAGAACGAGAGACAGAGGTTAGTAGTTTTCCTTCTTCAACACTATTGCTTAAGTGTAAAAGTTGACATCGAGTTTGGAACTTGAGGTTATCAGCCCATTCCAGCCGAATCATTTCTGCTGATGATATCGTAGGCATCCCCTATATAATAATAGCCTAAGTTATATGCAAGTCTGTCCTCGATTTTATGAAGCGGTTGGACCTGGAATGGATACAGGCATCCATAGTTAGCAAAATTCAAAGAGAGTAATGTTTATCTTCTCCTAAACTATCGATCCGATTCTAAAACAAATTGGTATAAATATGCTTCATATCACAACAAAAAATACTGCCCTCTTTACAACGTTCGAAATCCACCCCTTCCCCTCTTTTTGAGCTTTTAATGTCATTATTTCAACTCCTATTTTCCCCGGTTAAGAGCAGTCGATTAAATTTATCAATTTATCACACAGCAAATAGGTGAAAATAACATTTTTCTAGCATTATGACGTCATTCTTTTAACCATCTCATTGAATCATTTCTTATTTTAAATTATTTAAATTATGCCTTATTTTCATACGTTTTATCATTGAACTTAGATATGACGTAAATAATTTTCTTTTATATTTGGCTTAAATAATAGAGTAGGTACATATGTGATAATTTTAAATTAAATCATCGATTATTTTTTGTTGCAAGATAATTCTCAGCCAAAAAACAAACCATTTTTTTACCTGCCTCATAAGGTACCTTACAATTTTGGAAAATTAAAAAAATTTACTGATCCCGTCACATGACGGGCTGTATGCTAGTTTAAGTATAACTTATTAAGCCCCAAAATTGATTTACATATGACTCAGAGGTGAATATAACTTTGTCATCTCTAATAATGCTTGGTAGATATTTCATGTCATAAATCAGTCATTAAAACATCAGTTAATCAACTGTTACAGTTAAAAAAATCCATAAAATAAGATTTACTTTTAAAAACTAATAAATAACGACCCACAAATTGTAATTCGCTATATGCCAGTTTTGGACTTCTTAAATCATGTCGGAACGTTGACGATATATTGATGAATATCTTAAAATTAAAGTTATTATGAACTCTTGAGAGTCATTAGAGCATCAGTTAACCAGCTGTCACAGTTTGAAAATCAGTAAAAGATATATATTTTTTTATAATGACCATAATTTGTAATTGGCTACATATCTATTTTGACTACCTGAATTATGTCTGAATGCTGGCAATATATGGATGAATATCGTAAAATCAATGTCATTATGACTCTTAAAAGTTTAAAAAAAAATTAAATTTAACAGCTATGAATATAATAGTATTTCTTCACTAATGTAGAGCTGTCAGTTTAAGCATCAATTTAATGTCATTTATATAAAAGTCAAAGTTCGTAATAGATTTATTTGCTACCATATGTAAACACATTTCTTTTAAGTTTTAGAACAGATAATGCTATTAAATTCCTGGGATAGGATTTCCAATAGAATTTGAAAAAATTAGAAGATCGTTTATGCATACCTGCCAACTTATAAAAACTGACATTCCTAAAACGTTTCAGTTGAAAGATCGGTTGGTTAGTTGGTTTGACGTTTGGCGGTACAAGTAATTGTAATTAGTAAAAGTTAATTATTTTTCACTATTCCACGAAAATTGCAATTAGTAAAATCTTTATGCATTATGTATGATTTCTTTCAGTTAAATTTGTTTCTAGAAAAAAAAATTAACTTTTTTTCAAACTGAATATCTATCAAATAAGAGCAGAGACGGGGCATTATAATGATTTTGATCATACAGTTTGATATTTTAATAAACAAGATTAATTTATTTTCGTTTGCGTGGTCCTTTATTTTTAAAAATCATTCACAATTAGCTACTGGTATAAATATGCAATCAAGACACAAAAGCCAAGCAATGCCTGTATTCGATGGTCGCTAGAGCCCTGCCAAATGTATTATTGTGTCACAGTAGGATATTTATTCATCGTTTTATCCGTTATGTAAATTCATGCTGAAATTAAAAAGTATTTTCAACTATTACAAATTACGAAAATGAAAAATCCATTGATCTCTCTCTATATTAACGATTTCATTTTCATGGTAAGAAAATTGTAAAAATTCTCCGTATATCCACAAGTCTATAAAAAGAACCAAAAACCGTAAATTTTACGGATAATCCTTAAAAGTAGGCAGGTATATTTATGGGATTGGCATCTACCTCCAATAAAAAAAAATTAATAAATAAATAAAAATAAAATCGTTCTTAGGAAACAAAAATTATACAAACTATTTTTCAACTGTTCCCTTTCTACCATGCTAATTGACAGGGAATTAATCCAACTATTTTCTATCTGCAATTTGGGATGCATTGGGGAAAACCTTCGAAAGGATTGTATCAACTGAAGCTAACGTAAAAAAATAAAACGCTTAAAATTTTTGTATATAATCCCGGGATTAATAATAGCATAAATTTGAATTAATGGAGAGAAAAATAGTTTTACGAAATAAAATAACCGACTAATTTGAGAGTTGTGCAATGCTTTAAACATTGGTATTCAAACTTTTGGTTAATTTGACTACTTGGAAATAGGAGTAACATCCTGATCCAAAAGTTAAAATTAATCAATAATTTAATTCTAATAGTTCCAAACTATTGGTAGGTAACATTAATATCAGGAAGATCCTACTTTTATTCATTTTTTTTTAATCATACAAAACAAAGTGTCATAACTAGCACGATAAACTGAAAATAAACTCTGTAGTTACGCAAAATATTTATTTGAAAAATCGACTAGTATTATTCATTTATAAACTAAAATTAAAACATGGCGCTATAGCAAGTAGAGTATTAACCAAATCTCAGTAAAGAATCAGTTTAAAAAACTACAAAAGGAAAAGATCTAATAAAACCCACAAGCCTACTTTTGGTTAACAAGTCATATCTGGTTCTATTTTGATCAGTTTGAGTCTTAAAGGAGGTCCTAACGCTAATTTGTTTCGGTATATATATTTTAAATAGATATACGGAAAATCCGATCTTGCTTTTAAAATGCACCAAACGGTGATGATACTTTAAGAGTTGCATTAGACAGTTCTGGATTTTCGAAACTGGGTATAATTGGAGATTTTTCAAACAAACACTAAGCCAAAAATTGCTTAATATTCATTTTTTACACAACATATACTTAAAGAAATTCCGAATATCTCGAGAGTCAAAAAAATCTTCCGGAAAATGAATATTTAAGATCTGTCAAGTGAGTTGCTACATCTTTAATAACCAAATGAATCTCTTTGCAGTACAATTACGCCAAATCAATTTTCTTTGAAAGGGCTTTGATTTCATCATTAGCTATAAATGTATTTGTTTCACATGAAGACTTAAATTCGAACAGTCCAATTTTAGAAAAAATATCCCTAGGTAAGCTATCTTGTATAGCCATTTTGCATGAGTCAAAAAAAAATTTTTCTCAAAAAAGTTTGTTAATGATGTATTTGTATTCAATTAAATTTGCAATTTTTCCATTCACCTTGTGACCCTTAGATAATTTCTCTTTTCGGTTGGATAACACTGTTTCAAGGAAATGTGACTTGCTTGCGATTTAATAAATCGAAAGTCTTTAAATTGTTTTTTATACTTTTTTCCAATTTTCTGTGGGGTGAAATTTTAAACAGTATTAACACTTTACCTAATTTAATTAGCTAGAATGGGTTTGAGATTTAGTTTCTTTTTAGTGGAACAAAACATTCTATTTAAGATTTATATAAAATTAAAAACTTTTTGAGATGAATGTACATTATCAGTGACATACACAATGAGGGGGGGGGGTTGGATGTTCAACCTTCCTTCCTTCCTGTACAGTGACCAATAGACTGAAAAAAATCGTAAATTTTAAACAAAGATTACTCATTTGAATTATATTTTGACACTAATATTACCTTCTTGCAAAATTATAATAGAATGAGCACTTGTACATATTATATTTTGACTAAATATGTTGTATGGGAGAAAGCCACATACAATAATTTATCAGTCTGCATCCACCCCTTCACCCCCATAATCGATTGGTTAGTTTGTGGATTGCAGTCTTTTGTTTTGTTACACGAGAGCAAAAGAGACCGGAATTACTGCTTAAAGCCAATTCCAAAGAGCTACTAACATCCATGCATGATAGTAGCATGTGGAGTTTTGAACCCACGGAGTCCGGTGCAGAACTCATTTGGCCATCTTTCGCCTCCCCCCTCTCTCAAATAGAAGTCTATGTATACAACCGTATACATTATAGTTTAAACATATATATTTAACAAGAATCTTAAATGAAACTGCATTTATTTAAGTGCTTCATGCTGTTTAACAGTTTATAAAATAAAATAGTTACAATATAAAAGCTAAATATTGATAAAGTTAAAAAAAAAAAAAAAAGCAATTGTACAGTAAAAGTTATATATTTCAAAAGAAAACGGTCAACAGTCAAGGGTGCGCATGTGTGCATAATTTAATCAACAATAACTATTAAATCTTCCATTTTAAATGTTAGACAATACAAGTATATATAAATATTCATATGTTACTTAAACTAGATGAAATTACTAATGTAAAGTTGATTTTTAAAATAATTTAATTTACACTATGCTCACTGCATTTGAAAATAACAACTACTTTTAAAAATAAACATTTTAAAATTGTTTTGAAGAAAAAATAATTCCCTTTAAGTTTTTAATTATTCTTCTGTTTTATCAAAGTGCTTATTTCAATAATTTGATTAAGATGAACTAAATTTTAAAAATATTGCAGAATTTTAGGAATGATAACATATGTGATAATGCATAGCAAGTGCTATAAAATTTAAAGAAATGGATGTGAAGGATTTCATATTGAGCATCTTTGTCAAGAAAAAAATAGTTCGATCAAGAATCGTTGCATTAAAATCATTACAAGTTACTAAACTTCCTGACGGACAAACAAGGGCGTAGTGAGAAACTTTCCCATGAGGGAGGGTCCTTCCCCTCCAACTCATATCTGAACATTAATAAAGCAACCTTTGCACATATATATGAATGCCTTAACGGGGGAGGGGGAGTTGAAACCCCTGCTCCCACCTTTCGCTACGCCATTGCAGACGAATATGAAACGTTTAGCTATTATACAGAAATGAATGAATGAATGAATTCTCCATTTATTAAAGTTAAAAACCCGTTAAAGTTATATGACAAGATGAGAAAATTTCACTTCCAGGTAAAGTTACATGTTTCCACAATTACTTTAAATTACACTATTAAAAAAAAATATAACTTTTTCGAATGATGTGGAGAAATGTGGTTTTAACATATCATTCAATAGTAACAATCTCGGAAATTCTTTTTAGATTAGTATTGGATTTTTCCGAAAAGTTACCAACTTGAAATATATTTTGGAATATGTTATTCAAAATGATTTTACAAAATACACACATGTCGCACCTTGCGTCGTTTTAATCAAACAAAAATCTTACCATACCTGGTAACCCATGGTGAACTTATAAGCAATCTCTAAGCTTTACACGACATCTTTTTCATAGTAGATTCGAGATGAATTTACGATACATTGATATCATACATTTGTTAGAGGGTCCCCCCGCAGCAGTATCATTCTCTCTGTCTTTCTATAGAGTCGATTTCCCCGAAAACGCGTGCGAGGGACGCATACCTGAAACATGTTCAACATGGCACGACAGCTGTCATTGCAGGTGTGCCACACGTGCGCTATGATGCTCTCCCAAACTTCTGTCTCATCCACAAGCTATTAAACAGTCCACAGTTCGTCAAACACAGTTTTATACACATCATCATATGACTATACACTGCACCCCCTTAAATACTGCCAAACAACCACACAATCGCTGAGTTGGCCCTGTTGGGAAAACACCGTCCCCTTGCACTAGACTAGAATATTGGTGGAAAAGTGATTATGTGCTCTTTCGAACGTATAACACATATATAGGTTTTGAAATCCAAAAAGCCAGCAGCAAACATCCATAGTTTTTGACATCGTTTTGGATATCGAATTTGTGCTATTTTGTCCTTTAGATTCTTAATGTACTACAAGTAAAAGAAAAAAAAATACATCTTCCTTTAACATACCTCAAATCTTTCCGCTTGAAGAATGAAGAATATTACCAACAACTATTCGTATACGATGCGGAACCGACGAAACAGAGGTTAGTCCACTGAAAATTTTGTTTTTATTTTAACCAATTTATGCATCCCTTTGTATGTTCCCATAAAAAAGAATAATTATATGACATACATTAGTTATAAAGCGTTAATTTTCATACGTCTAACTGGAAAAATAACTAAATTTAAGATGCTACACCAAATTATTTTCCGTTTAAAATAAATTTAATTGTGTTTCATCTGTGATATACAAGCGTGTAAAGCATTAGATATGTATATCATATGGGATTACAGGGCAGGCAAATTGTTGATATAACACTCTGCCTGCCCTGTAAATCCTATCCCTCTATGACCTATGCAAAGTCGATATTTCTCTTAAAGTTACCGACTGGGTTCAAGTACCATATTTTATAAAACACCGAAAATTAATCCCCTGTATAATAATAGCCTAAGTTATCTGTCCGCAAATTTATGAAGCGGTTGGACCTGGAATGGATACAGGCATCCATTCAAAGCGAATAAAGTTTATCTGCTTCTAAACTATCGATCCGACTCTAAAATAAATTTGTATAAATATGCTACATATCACAGCAAAAAATACTGTCGTCTTTAAAACGTTCTAAATCCACCCCTTCGCCCCTTTTTGAGAGTTTAATGCCGTTATTTCAAACCCTATTTTCCCCGGTTAAGAGCAGGCGATTAAATTTAACCAATTATCACTTAATAAATGGGAAAAATAACAATTTTTTTCTAGCATTGTGACATCCTTCCTTTAAACATCTCATTTAATCATTTTATATTTTAAACTATTTAAATATCGTCTACACTATTATAATATCTTTTACCACTGAACTTCGATATTACGTAAATGATTTTCTTTTATATTTGGCTTAAATAATAGATTAGGTACATATGTGATCATTTTAAATTGAATCATCGATTATTTTTTGTTGCAATGAAAATTTTATCATCGATATTAACAATAAATTTTTTTCATAAAAGTCTAGGAGTCTATTTCACGGACTACTAAATATCTAACTTTTAATTTATATATATTTGGAAATTACGAAGTTTGTTCGTTTGTGTGTTTGTTTGTTATACATAACCACACGGTTTGACTAAATGAATTCAATGTGATTCTAAACTGTATTACAGGATCGGGAGACTCTAGAGGAGTATGACGATAAATAAATTGAACCAGATAATTCTCAGCCAAAAAACAAACCATTTCTTTTACCTGCCTCATTGGGTACTTAACAGTTCTGGAATATGAAAAATTTTACTAATCCCGTCATATGATGGGCTATATGCTAGTGAGTTAATAATTGTTTTAATTTTATTTTCACATATATGCGGGGTAAAAAAGCAATTTTTAATACTTTTCGCTCGTGAAAAAAAATTCATCAATAACAATTTTTGTTGTTCCATACAAACCTCAGACACCCAAGAACAAGAACTAAGACCAACAATAAAATTTAGAAGAGATATTCATTAGTGGTAACAATTGAGTTACTATCTTTGAAAATTCTACAAATTATTTTATAAAAACAGTTGTAATTTTCCAAAAAATTCTTTTATAAACACACTTTTAAGTCCTTACATTGAAAATATTATCTTATTCAGTTTTATGCTGTTATTAGGAAAACGTCTTTCTTAATACATTATTCCTCAGTAATAAAATGTCAAAATACAGTCTCTCAAAAAATGCATTTTAAGTTTTTGTTGCACAAAATTTTTAAAAAACTAGCTGCTTTGCACCCAGTTTTCGGTCAGGGTTATACATGTTCCCAAATAAAGGTTTAGAACCACTATTAAAGATAAACGTATTAAAAGAAATCACATATATGATAATAGCTTAAGTTATCTGTCCGTCTGTCCTCGAATTTCTGCAGCGGTTTGACCTGGAATGGATAGAAGCATCCATACTGGATTTTTGTTGAGTTAGAGTTATCAACGTTCGAAATCCCCCCCTCCCCACTTTTTTAGCATTTAATGTCATTATTTCAAGCCCTATTTTCCCCGGTTAAGAGCAGGCGATTAAATTTATCAATTTTTTACAATAGGTAAAAATAACATTTGTTTTCTAGCATTATGATGTCATTCCTTTAACCATTTCATATTTTAAATTACTTAAATATCGTCTGCATTATTTTCATACGTTTTACCACTGAGCTTAGATATTACGTAAATAATTTTCTTTTATATTTGACTTGAATAATAGATTAGGTACATATATGATAATTTTAAATTTAATCATCGATTATTTTTGGTTGTAATGGAAATTTTGGAGTGGAAATGATAGTTTCATTCCTTTACTTCCATTAATTACAGTGACAAAAAATTGTTTTAATGATATGCTTTTATTTAAATAAAAAGTGAATAGATTTTGTTGTGTGTTTATTATTAGGGTATAAGATTGGTGCAAGACCTTTTTTGTTTCCTTCAGTTTGTCATGGGTTGTCTTGAATATCTTGTTTTATATTAATATCTTTTCAAGAGGTAATTCCTTTGATAATTATAGGAATTTTTGTTTCTTGAATTATTTATTTTATGATTGTGATTAGATTGTTTTTTGGTGTTTTTGGTTGTTTTAACCAAAAATATATTGATAAAAATCATCCTCCCTTTAATTTCCTCAATTTTTATTATAAAAAATATTTCAATAATCATAATTTATTTATCTTTTATAACAATTATAATCCTATTTATTTTTAACACAAAACATATAATGATTATAGACAACACATTTATACTAGATAAATTTTCCACAATTTTAATTTTATTAACTTTAATAAGAATTTTATTAATTATATTTTCTTCCCAAAATATAAATACAATCTCTAAAATAATTATTCCAATTTTCATAATCTTAATATTAACTTTCTCAATTATAAACATATAATCATTTTACATTTAATTCGAATTAGTATTAATCCCAGCAATAATGCTATTTCCATCGCATCACCATACTTAGCTTATTTCCACATAATCATCCATGCTTTTTTCAAATCTTTAATATTTATATGTGCCGGAATTATAATTCACGAGACCTCTTACCAAGACATACAAATAATAAGAATAAATACAATCAACATACCCTTAACAACCACAATTCTAGGGTTAACTAATGCAGCATAAAAATTTATGTAATAATTTGTTTTATTAAATTTTATTTGAAGTTTTCTCTTTTTTTTTAAACCAGATACAGTATATACGAAAATGTTTAATTTCTATTAGTTTTTTTTACCTGTCTCATAGGGTACTTTACAATTCTGGAAAATTAAAAATTTTACTAATCCCGTTATATGACGGGCTATAGGCTAGTGTTGAATAAATATCGTATACTGTAGATTGTTGACGAATATGATAGTTTATTAGAAACAAGCAATCCTAGTTATAAATATGGATCTGCGCAGTATTGCCCGGGAATCAGAGTGTAATGATGTTAAATTCCATGGCTTTCTGTACCACATGAGTCAATTTTCAACATGTTATGGATATGCATACATGTAATGTTAATACTGGGAAAATTTATTTCAAATAGATTTTTATTCCTTAAATTTCGTTTTTATAAATCACGTGCTTAATATGCAAAGAATTGTTTTTATTACATACTTGATTTTATGCTTTCTTTCTTTTCTTTGGTGTAAAATAGATGTTCCTTTTAGGATGTACTAATTGGAGCACTAAAATATGGTCAAAATGAATTTGTGGGAATTTTTTGAAGTCCTTATAAAAAATTCAATTTTTATTATATTTATCCTATAGGCTTAAACTACATAAGACTAAAACTTTATGTTACTTTATGTTATAGAACCGTTCGATTACTTATAGAAAAAGTGACGTAATTAAATGTTTACTTCAAACTTTGATTACATTTTTTAAAACCGTAAAAAAAATGTTACATTAGAATGTTACTTGTATAGATTGTAATTCCACGTAATAGATTGGGAGGCAGATGTTTTAACTCGGCAATGAACATTTGACGATATCTAATAATTTCTAAATTACGACAAACCGTATGCATTTATATAAGCAAAACACACACAAACGGACACTGTTTTATGTATAGACATAATATCTATAGCTTTAATGGTGCATAAGTAGTATAAGTTCTCATTGGCGAGTTTTGAAATTTTGGCTCTTTTTTTTATTTTGCAGAGATTTATTTCAGGTGTAAGACTCGTTATAAATTTGTTTTCATCTTTCAAATTTCTACTAAATTTAAAATTTTTAAAGATTTTAATTTTCGCACTTACACATATTATTGTTACTTTTGTGATTATTTTACATTCCCTTGTATATTATGCCACCATTTTGTTAACGTTTTGGTCGCCGACAGCAAAACAGTCGGATGAAGACCTATTGCGTCTGTTCCTATTTAGCTTAAAGTTCGGTTAGATTAGAGAAAAGTTATGGTAAAATAATAAATAAAAAGTAAGCAGAATAAGTGTAGAACAATGCTAAATTCAATGAAACAGCAATAGTCTATAAATTCAATGTGGATTTCTAATGAAGCAATTCTCAATGAAAAATAGCCGTGCTCTATTAAATTAAATTACATTTTATAGTTACCAACTCTTAAGTCTTTTTTTTCCTCATTTGCCTCTGAGGGTTTTTTTATTAATTTTTTTTTTGGTAAAAAAAAGAGCCAAGTTTTAAATATACAAATCTATTAAAATAAGGACGTTTTCATTTACAGAATGTCATCTATGAAGTAAAAAAAAAAAAAAAAAAAAAAAATTGAATTTGTCCAGTTTATTATTGAAAATGTGCTAATTTATTTTCTACCGTAATGAAAATTGAAATAAAAATTTTAAATATCAATCTTATTAAAATGGACACGTTTTCATCTAAAAAAATGTCAGCTATCGAATATAAATAAAAGAAAAAAAAATGTCAAGCTTATAATTATTGAAAATAAAGGAATTTCACGCAGTGTCACTAACTACATTAATGTGTATTTCTATAATAGCTATTAGGCAACCAATATTTTGCCTTTCCGTTTAAAATTAATATTAAATATTTCATAAGTTTAGTTGTATCATGCTGCATGAAATTGCCTTATGGGCTTATTTATTTTCTACCGTATAGAAATTTGAAATAAAAATCCAGTTCTAAACAACAAAACTTATTACAAAAGTTTTATTTTAAGAAATGGCTGCTGTGAAATAAAAATAAAGTGGCCATGGCGAGTTTATAATTATTGAAAAAAAATCTCGCTAAGAAAAAACAGAAAAAAAAATAAAACTTTCCTAAAAAATAAAAATGAAGTAGAAAAAAAAGATTTACATGTATCGATGTATAAAAAAAATTAATATATATTAAACAGCGGTTAATGCGAAGTAAGCCTCACATACACTCATACGTTCATATATTTGTTTTAATAGTTATGCAACTTATACAGGACACCAAATATCTAGCGACACTGACGCCAACAATAAGAATCCAGTCATTGTTTTTCAAGCTATTTCAACAGTGTAAATAAAAATAATAATATAAAAATTAATTAAATAATTAAAACGATGTTTCTGTCGGTTTTTCAATAACATCTTTCGAACTTCTTGGAATATCGGAACGCGAATGATCGAAATGACTTTCTTAGATTGTTCCGAGCGTCTTTTGGTACCTTTGACGCCCTTCTGTGTTCAGCTGCCAGTGGGGAGATAGACGCACATACATAGTTACAATCAGATTTTAATAAGATGTTTGTTGTAGCCACTTAAATTTTTTCAAGTTTATAAGATGGAATTAAACTGAAATCATCAACAAAAGTCTATTTAAACAAAAACAAATTTAACGATTTGTTTACAAATAAAATCTATTTACACTATAACTTCCGGATATTTTAATGAAATTTTCAATTTGATGATCAAAAACAAAAAGTTTCAAAATTTCTATTCCATAGATCGTAAAAGACAAAAGAAAACTATTTTCGAAAGCTAAGATTATGGCTTTCAAATAAATCAATAAAAGAAATTACTACCACCATTTAAACCCAGTCGGATACCTTAAGCAAACTATCGAATAAAAAATATTTTTTAATGTTTTGCTACCATACGGATTGAAACCCCCATACGACATGAAATAATGTAAAATAACATATGAAGATTGATTAAGATATATATAGAGAAATATAAAGGTAAAATTAAAATGAAATTCTAAAGCTAATGGAAAAAAATCTAGGTCAAGTAAAATAGTTCATTAACTAGTTACGAAAAATTTGACAAAATGACATGTAAAGTACCACACAAAAAGCATGGAAGAGCCTCAAACCAAAACATCTTTTTTATTAAAACCACTTTCCCCGTATATACCTTGTTTGTTCTTTGAGGAAATAAAAAGTAATCATTTAAATGCTTTCGGTGAATTCATTCAAAATATGATTTGCTCAAGAATTTCGAAATGTGATAGAATTTCAAAATTTGATTTTACTGTACTCTAAATTTTCAACAAAACAACTCAATTATTACTTAATTCATATTTTAGAGAATCGTCAATAAGGTATTTTGTGCGGCTGTCTGACCCCTTGTTAAAAAAATTTTTTTTAAATAAAAAAAAAAGAATATTGTGCATTTTTACTTGTTTTCACATGTTCGGTTGGTTGGTTAGTTTGGAGCGTCCTGTTTTCCTCCATGAGGGCTAATGAGGCAGGACCTACTGCTTAAAGTTGATTTCGAACGGCTATAAACATCCATGCCAGCTGTGAAATTCAAACCCATGAATTCTGGTGCCGAAGAGGAACACCCTACCCATTCGACAATTGTTTGGCTTACACGTTCGGGTTTGGTTTGGTTTGGAGCGCTACGGTCTACTGTTTTGCACACGAGGGCTAATGAGACCGGGACCTACAGTTTAAAGGTTGAACGGCTACAAACATCCATGCCATCACTTACACGTTCGGGAAAAAAACGTGTAGGTTGAATTAAAACTTATGAAGTTATTAAACGTTTAATTCGAATTTTCAGTCTTTTTTGAAAATTTGTGAGAAAAAATTCAGAGTTTTCAAAGATGTAAGATCATACCGTATGGTTATACTGAAAAAAAAATTTTCTTATATAATGCAAATTGCAATCTAAAAGGGGAAGAAAACAACTAGATATTCGAAAACTGCATCCTTCATTTGCTTAAATGAATTATCCAATTCACAAACTGTTGTTCAGAATTTTGAACGTTTATTAAGGCAGTCCACAATAGAATGTGATTATTTTGGTAACTCTTCGCCGTCGACACCTAACAAGAGGCACAAACTGTAAACGAAATATAATTAAGGCTTACAGACTCATCTTTAATTAGGAATAAATTGTTATGCAATATTTTTATTTTTTAAGCAAATGCATACTAGACAAACAGTTAAAACAATAAAGATTAATCTTACAATCTATTTGGTTATTATAAAATCTATTCTTTGTTGAACAGTTAAATTTAGAAAATTTGAACATTTCGCTAAATTATGATCTTTTTTACAGTAACTCAAAGTACCTACTAAAACATTACTCTTATTCTAAAACATTGATTTTGATACCCTATAAATTGTTGGTTTGCAGCTTTGAAGGATTCTTGCATAAGTTTTCAAAAATTCAACTAACTCTAAGTTTTTCAATCTCATTACATTTAAGCTGGCGTTTCCACTACAATTTTATAGAAATAGCCGAATTTTACAAGTTCAAATAAATTACAAGAAATGTCAACAGTTTGATCCAATACTTCTAATGAGCGAATTATTTCATGAATGTTGTCAACTAAATCCAAAATGGCAAAAGCCGATTCTATTTGAATAGTGGTAAACTTAGAAACGCTTAATGTATAAACTTGAGCTTCCTTATTAGAATATTTTCCGTTTACGAGATTCCATGCAATCTTAAAATTGTCATCCGAAATTTGAATAGACTGAATTTCCCTTCATAAAAACTTATAAATATTGCACTTTTTGATAAAGTAATATTGCAGCATTTGATAAAGTAGTATTACTTTTTACATATGCATTAAAAAATCTTTAAATGCCATCCATTTTGTAATATTACCACTAAAAGTCTAATCTAATATTTTTAAAATTTCTTTCTTGTCACTGTAGTATTAGATTTAATTTCACACGCATTTAAATCACTGCTTTAATACTGAAAAAACTTTTCGCCTTTAAATTTCAACGAATAAATTTTGTCTACGTAGATCTGAACACTATCTATCTCAATTTCTAATTCTTTAGGATCTGCAAATTTCCCCATTTAGCTTCTGTAATTCAGCTTCTTTCTGTTTCAATAATTTAACACATTCTTTTAATTCTATTAAATCAGCTACTATTACAATTGCTCTTTAAAAGTTCCGTAGTAACATTTATGCGCATCGCAGTTCTTTCTGCTTTGTGATGCATGAATTCATTCATATTTCTTAATTAGATTGTAAGCTATATAAAATTACTCACCTTACAAGCTGAGACAATCTTTCGTGAAGAACACATAGTTTCTGTTGCAATGACGATCAATATTTCTGTACTTTGTACTTTCCGTTTAATGCACCATTCTTTTTCGGCTGATTCACACCATAAAAGATAATCCACTTTATTAGACACATTCTGGATCGTAAATAAATTTTATTGTAAAATAAAACGCAAATTAAAATTCACGGATTGAAAACATTTTCACACAATTCATTTCAACTTAGTTGTTGCCAGATGCAACAAAAAGAAATACAAAATAGCAGTCTGAGCAGCGAGAAACCATGTAGTGTATCTCTCCTAACTGTACTCGCTGTTCACAAATTTTCACATTTACACACACATATATAAATAACATATATATATATATTTAGGCCCGGGGCTAGTAAATACGCTGAGCATGCATGCACGTAGGCGGCCAAATTTATAGGGATAAATATTACTAAAACTAGCATTTAGCCCGTCATATGACAATATCGGTAAAACTTTTAATTTTCCAGAATTGCAAAATATCAGAAACGTATAATGCATTTTCATTTCTCCGTATCAAGAAATACACTCCAAATTTTTTTTACTCCATGACTGAGCACCATGAACAGTTGCTTTCTGGTTATACCTAAATAAGTAATAAGATATTGCTTATTTGTTCGTGTCTTTATCTTCCTCGAATTTATCTTAAAAGTTTAGAATTATCTAGAAAAGTTTTGGACATGGTAAAATATAAAATTAATATTAAAATAACTTTACTGACCGTATGTCAGTTGCCAACTTTAATTTACCTTGTCATATTACGTGAAAAGATGGACAGCAGAGGTTTTAATATTGACAGTGATTTGGCAGTATATATGAATGATGTCCAAAATCTGGTGAATCGATTACAAACCGTGTGGTTATGTATAAAAAAAACGAACACACAAACGAACAAACTTCTTAATTTTCAGAGATATATAACTTAAACGCTAGATATTTATGAAGTCCGTGAAATAGACTCCTAGACTTTAATGAAAAGAATTTGCTGTTAATACCGGAGATAAAATTTTCATTGCAACAAAAAATAATCGATGATTAAATTTAAAATTATCACATATGTACCTAATCTATTATTTTAGCCAAATATAAAAGACAATTATTTACGTAATATCTAAATTCAGTGATAAAACGCATGAAAATAATGCAGAATATATTTAAATAATATAAAACAAGAAATGATTAAATGAGATGGTTAAAGGAATGACGTCATAATGATAGTAAAAAATGTTATTTTTACCTATTTATTGTTTGATAAATTGATAAATTGAATCGCCTGCTCTTAACCTGGGAAAATAGGACTTGAAATAGTGGCATTTAAGCCTTAAAAAAGGGGGGGAGGGGGGATTTTGAACGTTTTGAAGAGGCCACTATTTTTCGCTGTGATATGAAACATATTTATACCAATTTATTTTAGAATCGCATCGATAGGAGACGGTAAACTTTGCTCGCTTTGGATTTTGATAACCCTAATTCATCAAGAATCCAATAGAGCAATTTGTCGCAACGTCACGAACTACTATAATGCCCTTCCCATTCATTTTTATGTTTACAATAGGCAATAGACAAGCAATAAACTACCCTTCAGTTTGAAACTAAAGCCAGAATAGTCATAATTTGAGATGTGCCCTGCTGCGTGAAGTCGCCTTTATAATAATGCCTCTCCATTGCAGGTTGAACCGCTTCATAAATTCGAGGGCAGACGGACAGATATCTTAGGCTATTATAATATAGGGGATATAATTCAAAATTTATATACGTAAAGCCTTTGTAACATATTTAATGTTGTAATTCACACCTTTTATTCTTGGTTGGGATGTTTCATGAAAATCGACTTTATAAAGGGTTGAACTTCTAGGCCTTAAAAACAGAGCATCAAAACTCTAACTTGGGACAATTATTACTGTAAAGAAAGGCTGTTTATTGCTAGTATCTATCATCATTCCATTCTTTAACAAACATAACTGTTGTATTTCTTTTAGTTAAAATATTAATCTCTGGAATGGGGGAATAAAACCTTCTTAAACTTCTTAAGAGGAAAATTTTTAATTATTGATATATGAATAAAATTGGGACACAGAAATAAAACGTTTTAAGTGAGAAAACTTTTTAAAGGGGAACATCTTAAACTTTTCGGTCGTAATGGGCATGGATGTCTCAGACATTAGATTTTATTACAATTGGAATTTAAAACCCACTTTTTAAGTTTTCGAGTTTTTTAAGGAATAAGGGGACAAAATAATGTTAACTGAAATAATTTTGGCAACACTATCAGATTGCATAAATTCTTTTTGTGTGATATATTGTACCAACCGTATTCAACAAATGGCAAATATGTCAAAGATCAGTAGTGATCAAAATATCACAAGATATATTGTTTCTTTTTATGAAATATTTATGAAAACTGCTTCTTTATTATATGAATTTTGTAGACGTTGCAGACAAAAATAGTCTCAGTTGATAATAGGTTTGAGGTATATTGTCACAGGAGATTTCCAGGAAGCGGAAAAAGTTATAAACTTTAAACTCTGTACCTTTCTTTTAGTATCAACATTAAATCAAATTACTTTCCCTAACGAAATTTTAATTATGCAAAAGTGCGGTTAAAAGAGTTAAGCAGGTTTCACGGTACATCTTTTGGAAAATTTTCGCATTATATAACTTAATCTCTAAATAGTTCTTCAATTCAAAATTTTCTACAGCAGAAAAATCTTGCAAAAGTGTCTTTCAGAAGGTTAAAATAAAATTTAAAATTAAGGAATTCCTTTTTTAAAAACAATAGACAAGATATGATAACTGTAATGATTTGCGCTAGCTAGCAACCAAAATTATTTACGCTCAGAGCTAAAATAGGTGAACTTCTTCCGTTAATGCTTATTTTATTTCATTTCAAAATAATTCTATACATGGAGTGAAAGAAAAAGTTTGGAGAAAGGGGTGACATTTGATTACAAGATGGACAAAGCAAGAAGTTTAACAAAATCTAACTAAAACCGTACAAATTTGACGATGTGCAATATGAAATTGGACAAGGTAAGACTTTTCATACCATTATAAGCTCAATGCAGGGATAATTGCAATGGCATTTATGTAAGTTGCATTGTCTTAATCCAACCGCCTTACCAATGGAAAGGTTACAAAGTTGCAACTGCTCCGTTTCATAAGGATGTAACAAACGAATGTACGTCCCTATGGAACTACGATGTCAGCAGTCTAGAAACATATATCAGGAAAATGACAGACTAATTATTTTTACAAATTTCAGGCAATTCTTTAATTAATTTAAAAACATCTAACCTGTTACTGAGTCCATACTCAATCAGGGTCCAATCAAGACAGATTTGGGTCCAGAGTCTGGTGTTTATTTGCCTCCTCCCCTCCCACAGCTGAAGTTCAGCATAACGTTCAAATAATTTGTACAAATTAGAACAACTCTCTTTACACAATAATGTAAGTTTATAAGTACCAAAAAAATATAAATTTGATATTTGATTTTCCAATAAAAATAAAAATTATTACTTGCTTTCATACAATTTTTTGAGTAAAGTTTCATGAAATATTCCTTGAAGAAATAATTAGATTTTTAAATTTTGTTAATTAAATACACTCTTAGACAAAAAAAGGAACTGTCCGAATGGGACGAAAATCAGTAGATAAGATGTATATGTACAGAAAAACAAATGATTACAATTTGAGAAAAATTGAACGATTTATTCGTGACAGATCTTCAGAAATTAAAAAATTCAATAACGCCTTTGTCCACCTCTTCCCCTTATGCAAGCAATTATTCGGCTTGGCATTGATTTATAGAGGTGGCGTATGTCCTACTGAGGGATATCGTGCCAAATTCTGTCCAACTGGTGCGTTAGATCGTATACCGAGTTGGAGGGCCCTGTTATAACACTCCAAATGTGTTCAATAGGAGATAGATCCAGCGACCTTGCTGGCCAAGATAGCGTTCGGCAAGCACGAAGACAAGCAACAAAGAAATAAGTGCAGTGTGGGGACGGACATTATCTTGCTGAAATGTTAGCCCATGATGGCATGACATGAAGGGCAACACAACGGGGCGTAGAGCTTCGTCGATGTACCGCTGTGATGTAAGAGTGCCATGGATAACAACCAAAGGGTTTTTACTATGAAATGAAATGGCACCCCAGACCATTACTCCTGGTTGTCAGCCTGTATGCCGGAAGACAGCTAGGTTGGTATCCCATCGCTGTCCGGGGCGCCCCAGACAAGCCTTTGAGAGTCATTGGGGCTTATTTCAAAACGGGACTCATCACTGAAGACTATTCTACTCTAGTCGTGACATTCCAGTTCGAATGAGCCCAACATACTGCAAACGGGCTTGTCATAAAACAGGGGTTAATGGTAGTTGGCGCAAGGGGCGCCATAACCTCAGCCCCCTTTCTGTGAGCCTTCTATGAATGGTCCTTGCGGTCACTGAAGCACAAATTGCATGTCCAATCGATGATAATGATGCATCTACGGCTGTGAGTGCCACTCTGACGATTGTTCGGTCCTTACGTTTTGTTGTTTTTCTAGGCCGACCGCTTCCTTCTTGACGTTGTATTTGGCAATTGTTCACCCTTTCCTTCCAACATCGTCTAATAGTGGTATCGAACCTGCCGAAATGTCGAGCGATTAGCCGATTAGACCAACCGGCTTCTTTGACCCAAACTGCACGCCATCTCTCAAATGCTGACATTTGCTCATATCGTTCGCGCACCTGTGTGCGAGGCATAGTTACTGTCTGCCTGAGTACATGGAATGAAATTCACAAAGAATTTATAACCTGGAATCGAAATTTCTCATCTTAAATATCCTGCAAGTTGTGCAGATAAGATGCGCTACAGCTACACACGTTCATTCATTGGTCGCCAAACTTTAAAATTCTGCATTTTCCGTCTGACCTGTATGCATACCAATTAGTGTCCAATTTGCATTACATCTTCTCGTTTTTTTTTTTTTTTTTTTTTTTTTGTCTAAGAGTGTAATTTATGTTTTAAATATGAGATTTTGGGGACCAGGTCTACAGTCTAGCCTACCTCAAGCCCTGTGGCAGCGTCTGACAATTTTATTTAAAATGTTGTTTTTGTAAATAGTTTCTGATTATTTTTAGTTTGAAAAAACTTTGGAGCAAAATTCATTTTTTTTGTTATCAATTCCAAAAGTTCCGAAGGTGGTAGATCTCTTATAGTGGTAAATCTCTTATATAAATAGAGAACACACCCCTAAAATTTCACCATGAAGTTC
The DNA here is from genome assembly GCA_032207245.1 of Pardosa pseudoannulata. NCBI lineage: Eukaryota > Metazoa > Arthropoda > Arachnida > Araneae > Lycosidae > Pardosa > Pardosa pseudoannulata. The sequence goes on from CM063501.1 coordinate 128,963,296, forward strand.
CTACCTCCTTATATCCGAGTGACTCTCGTCTGTTAAGGGGACAGTGTAATGTTACAATGCTATTATGAAAATTAACGAATTTATGATCCTTTGTATACATATACAAAACCTAACTAAATGGTTAAAAATAATTGTAAATAAAATATTATAATTTTAATAAAATAATTATAATTAAGAACCATATAAAAAACATATTATAAAATACTTTAAATGTTAGATAATTTTACTTAATTTCAATTTTTTAAATACTTTGTGGATTTTTAAAATTTATCAGACGAGCTAATTTTCAATTTTTAAAAAAAATTTTGTATTATTATTACTCTAAAGTATCTTTTGAACATAATTTAGGTATTGTTTTGTATATAGACTGAATAGTTAATTTATAGGAAATACTTCTATGTCTGCGAGCAGAATGTTCATTAAAAATCCGGACTTTCGAAACAATAAATTTATGTATTTGTCTAAGAGTGTATTTAGTTTCAATAATCTAAGTAAACCGACATTTACCCAAATTTATTTTAATATATGTTAAGAATGTGTTTTTAGAATCTAAGACAATTTTGTTAGAAAAATGAAGCCACAAGGAGAATTTTAAAATTTAACAAAAATTCTATAGAAAACTAACTATGAAAAATATTAAGTAGTTTTAAGAAAAATATTAAAGTTTATTTATACTTCAATTTATGTCTTATAAGTTTTTTTTTTGAATTCGAAGTTCATAATTTTAAAAATAATATTGTAATGTCCACCATCCCCTTAATATTCAGAAAATTTTCTTTTTGATTCATTAACTTAGTGTGTAGCGTTTTTTCTTTCTCTTTTTGATTTAGCAATTTGGCACCGATTTTTCTATTCTGTGTCTTTGTTGGTTTCAGCAGTGTGTGTAGAGTAAATAAAATGCAGAAGTATTCATAGACTGCTTACAAAATTTCGCTTTATGCTTCAAAATGAAAAAAAAAGTGAAGTAAAAGAAGTGTATACCATTTATGCAATATCTTGGAGCGCTAAATGTCCAACTACGTCTACCTGTGGTGATTTTCTTAATCAAAATTGGTATAGGGGAGACCGGGGTAAAATGGACCACGGGGTAAAATGGACCACCCCCTATTATTTATTTTATTTATTATTTTTAATGTTTAATATTTTGATACATAGATGACAGCACTGCAGTCTTGAAAATGAATGTGTATTTGTGTGTTTAGCTGACAATTTAGCCATTTTATTCTAGAAAGTTTATTTGTGGTAGTCAGAAGTAAATATTTTCATCATAACATATCTTCTTCTCTTCATTTAAGAATTGTGATTTGGAGGATTTAAGTTCTCACAATAAATAGCTAAGATAATGTTTTATTATATTTAATGCAACTAAAACAATTTAATATAAAAATTTGTTCTTTTTTTGGACACTTTTTGCCAGTATTACACATGGGGTAAAATGGACCACCAGAACCTGGGGTAAAATGGACCATGGTCCATTTTCCAGGTTGTGGTTTTTTTTTTTTTTTTTTCTGTATCCCATATGCTTTTCTAAGTTGATTTTATGTGTGATACTTTAAAAAATATGCAATCAGAATTTAAAGTAACAGATATATGGCCATTCAATAAAAACGTCTTTGAGGATATCGAATATCTCTCATCATATGTGACTGATCAACCGTCACCAGATTTTGAATTACCAAGTACAGCTGATCGTCAACCAAGCACAGGTTATCAACAATCAAGCGTAAGCATAGATGATCAGCAACCAAATACATCACAATCAGTTCAAAGTGAAAATCATCAGTTGAAAACAATATCACCTTTTGACAAAAGCTAGCATGCACGAGACAACAAACAACCGAAAGAAGAGTGCATCAAAAATTCTAACTGATATACCAGTAAAAACGATGATTGAAAAAGATGTCAAAGAGAAGGAAGAGAAAAAATTAAAACAGAAAAATGCTGCTTTAGTTAAAGCTAGGGAGAATTTAGAAAAAATGTTAGTCTTAGTTATACAGAAAAATGATAAAACTGTGCATTTTAAAGCAAGTAAAGAAAATTTATGTGGATCAGAAAGTTCGAGTGATTCGGAAAATGTCTGTTTATAGTGATACACAACACAGTGATAAATAAAGCAATTCACAGCATGATGCAAAATTTGATAATGAATTTAAAGTTAGCAAGTATGTTTTTGGTTAAATTTTTGACAAAAAAGACAGTGGTTCATTTTGTTGGTTTAATAACAGAAAAAAATGATAAAGAGTACATTCTTCTGAAATTTATGAGGCAAAAACCTAATCAAAATGTGTTCATTTTCCCTGACAATGTTGATTAATCACTTGGAAATGTTCAAGATATTGTGATGAGTCTCCCAGACCCTACTGCATCTCAAGAAAATAGCAGACTTTCAGTAACACACAAATCTTTTGGTATATCATTCATTAACTTCAATATCCGCTAAAATTATGCTTTATATGTACAGATCAGATTGAAGCTATAGAAAATAAATATAATACTTTTTGTGTTTTGTACTAATAAATAACGTACTACATTTAAGTTATCTTTAGAAAATTTTTTGCGGTCCATTTTACCCCGTGCTATGGACCATTTTACCCCGAATGGTCCACTTTGTCACTTGCTATTAAAAAAATTATAATAAAAAAAGTAATTATAATAATTGTTTTTGACTGAGTGTAATATAAAGCCTAATATATAGGTAATATGCATATATATTTTCAGATTCAAAAAGTCATTAGTTTGAGAGTAAATACTCAAAATTGACAAAAGCGGACCATTTTACCCCGGTTTCCCCTATACAGCTGGTATACCACAATAGGCGTCCAACCGAATATTAATTGGAAATATCAAATTAACTCTAAAGGCAGTCATTTCGTTAAGAGTATATTTATTTATTTTTAGATCGACGCTATACCGGTGGTATGACAAGAGAAGAACAAAAAAGGAGTGCATGCGATAGAGAACGAAGTCGTATGAGAGACATGAACAGAGCTTTTGATATGCTGCGGGAAAAGTTACCTTACAGGAAGCCTCCTGGAAAAAAGTTATCAAAAATTGAATCACTGAGGTAAGGAGAAAAAGGAAGAACTCCCTTATTTATTTTTAAAAGTCTCTCATAAAAGAATTATACATTTACAAAAGTACAATTTCGTCTTTTTTATGAATTGTCTTAACATTTCTGATTAGAAAAAAATTAGTTTTAAAGTTTTACTTCCTATTAAAAAAAATTTTCACTTTCATCTCCATATTTTTTTAAACAAAAATTAAGCATTTTAGATGTAGATTAAGTCTGGGTAACATGTTAGTTGGTTAGGTGTTAAGGTCTATTGTTTTGTTATAGGAGAGCTAATGAAACTGGGACATACAAACTTAAAGCCAATTCCGAACAGCTACAAACATTTATGCGAGAAGAGGGATTCGAACAAACACCAGTATTGAAGGACAGCTTCCAACCTATTCCTTTTACCGATTTCGGTGAAATAGTGTCAAATTCTTGCAGTTATTTCCCAAAATTGTTAAAGGTGTGTAGTTTAAGTGATAGCAATTTAACAGCTTTGACTTTTTTCTATTCATCTGATACATAAATTTCGTAATTTAAAAAATAAAATTCAAACACAACACGGTATTCTTCATTGTTTTAGTCATACTCTTCACATATTAAATTAGTTCGTAATGACCAAAGATCTTCCCGTTCAAGACTGGCTTTATCATAGGTTAAAGTTAACAGCATTTTGACCCAAAAGACAAGAATAGTTGAGGGTTAATATTAATCGAGATAGATGTTATTATTTTTTAATATAAATACAGTCTACTCGAGTCAGGTCGAACGATGGCCGAATGGGTAGGGGACTCCTCTTCGGTATCATAGTTTGGGGGATTCCAATCCCATTGTAGGCATAGATGTTTGTAGCCGTTCGGAATCAGCTTTAAGCAGTAGGTCCACTTTTTTATTAGCCCTCGGGTAGCAAAAAGAGTAGACCATAGAGCTCCAAACTAAACCAAATCGATCAAATGGCACATTAGTATAAAAAATAACCAGCAAATATATATATCATGTCAACTTGCTATTCTCATCTTTAAAAGTGTTATAAAACAATAATTTCAAATGTAACCCTATAATTATTATTTTTATAGCAAATGACTGTATTATAATTTATTAAATTTATTATAAATGCTTCATGTGATTTCGAAGCCAAAATTCAGGCTTACAATTACTTATATTCCTTAAAAAAATCAATAAAGTAGTACACTTTATTTACAAAAATTAGTAAATACAACGTTGCCCTACAACTGATTTTTGTTATTTATAGCTATTATAAAAATTAAAATAGCTCCTCATTTTTTCACAAGTTATTTTAAAACTAGTTTAAATACTTTCTCTGTTTAGCTTAAAACATTATTGAGAAAAACTAAAAATAAGGTATTAGATACAGACACACTTTTTCTTTAGTCTTTCAATTAATTTAAATATAATCTAAGAAAATATTTTAAATTATTTTAGTAAAATAATTAAAAAGTTCGCTAGAGCAATGTATTTCTATACATTCTATTGAATATAAAACATTTTTATAATTGCTTACCAGAGAATATTTTTTACTGTTAAAAACTCTTCAGAAAAAAGATATAACAGAATTTTATTTTAAACCAATCTTTAGTCAAAAACCGAATAAGTATTGGGTATTGCCAAAATAATAAATAAATATAGTAATCTTTAAATACAATGACAACGAAAACAAACGATTTTTACAGATGTGTATTTAAATTTCATTAGCTTTAGATCTTATAACACTGCTCTTTTAAGAATCCCCATCAAAATTAAATAATAAATAAATGTTAATTTTTGTAATTTATTGATTAGGTGTCGATTTAAGTGAAAGTACCTTGTAGTAAGTTGTCCACTAACTTTTTAAATTTCCTTCCATACATATGATTCCAGATAAGTTTAATACAGTAGTTTATTATAGTTTTTCGTTTATTAAAGATAGTATGTTCATTGTATTGGACGTCGTAATAACAGATTACACAATAGACAAAATCAGAATTCCGCTTGTTACAGTAAAATTCTACATAAGGAGTTTATAACACACTTATAAATGTTCGCTACAAAACTGCTACATATAAAATTAAAATGGATATCATTAATCAGAGGTAATGAGTTTATATTTAAATGTGTTTCTAATATAAATATTAAATTATTAAGGCCCGGTTTTTCCAAAGTCGATTAGAGGTAGTCAGAGACTAGTTGCTATAGACAAAGACAAAAGTTGCGAGGCATTGGAGTGTTTAGCTAACCTGGTAATATGGCTAATACTGAGATATAATGAGATTCTTACATCTTAAGATTCCATTGAGCAACTTTTTTTAAACCAATAGCTTTTTCTACTGTATTAAAATAAACAGTGATTAATGACGATGCAATTAAATTTTAATTAATTTTGATAAATTTTAAGACTTTAGAAAAAATAGAAAATTAATTTATGAAGTTTAGTGTATAAACCCAAATATGACAATTACATATATTTGCATTCTGTATTCGATTCATATTAAACACTCGAATCAAAATTAATTACATAGCATTCATTTCAGAGATTATAATATTCAAAATTGATTTCAATTCTAGGTTGTAAAAGTTGAATGATAGATATGTATATTTTCAGAAAGAACCGATTCTATTAAAAACATATTAATATTTCAGTAGACTATTTTTCGTTGAGAAAAATTTTGTTTCAAACCAACCTAAGCAAGAATATGTTATTGGGTACAATATGCTATTAAGTACCACCCGATAACTATAAAAAAAAAAAAAAAACCTAATATAGTGTTTATTCCCCTAATAAGCGTTACAATCTGCATCCTTTCGAGTATGTACACGTACTGCATTTGCTTTATCAAGAATCCAACAAAGGTGAAATAAACTTATGTCTAACATAGCTCAGAGCTTTTCCTACTGCTGTCAATCGGCGGCATATGGAACACCCGAACACCTGCGATCGCGGTTTGGGTATGTCATTTTGACGGTAAAACAATGCGTGGAGAAAGAGGGGGAACAAAACTGACTTTGCTATTTCATGGAAATTGAGGTTTTTATTTTCCTAACGCGTGTTCCATAGGTATAGATGCACAAAAATATATGTATATATATATATTTTATTTTGCAAAGAGTTTTTAAATTTTTTTTTGTTGATTTCAAAAAATTAAACAAAGAGTTATAATTGACATAGATAGTGCTCAGATCTACGAAGATAAAATTTATAGGCGGAAAGCATTTTCAGTGTTAAAGAAGTGATTTAAATACGAGTGAAAATAAATCTGATATTACAGTTACAGAGAGAAGTTTTAAAAATATTAGATTACCAAAGTTATCATTACCGACTTTGAGTAGTAATATTACAGAATGGATGGCATTGAAAGACCTTTTTAATGCATATGTAAAAAGTAATACTACTTTATCAAATGCTGCAATATTACTTTAAGAAACAGTTAGATATTTACAAGTTTTTAATAAAGGGAAATACAATCTATTCAAATTACGGATGACAATTTTAAGATTGCATGGAATCTAGTAAACGGAAAATATTCTAATAAGGAAGTTCAAGTTTATACATTCAGCGTTTTCTAAGTTTACCAACTACTCGAATAGAATTGGCTATTGTCATTTTGATTTTTTTTTTTTTTTTTTGACCGCCACGGTCTACCTTTTGCAACACGAGGGCTAATGAGACCGGGACCTACTGCTTAAAGCTGATTCCGAACTTTCATGCCATAGTGGGATTCGAACCCACGAACTCCGGTTCCGAAGGCCAGCACCCTAACCATTCGGCCATCGTTCGGCGCCATTTTGAATTAAGTTGGCAACATTCATGAAATAATTCGTCCATAAGAAATACTGGAAGTACTGATAACATTTCTGGTAATAACTTATTTGATTTTGAAAAATCGGATTTTTCTATAAAATTGTAGTGTATATGAAAAACTATACCTCTACTTACATATCCTACTTAAGGTTTGATCTATTAGACGAAACTCAAAATTGAAAAAATAATCTCCTGCAGGGGAGGAAAATAATTTTTAGTTTTATAAGTGTTAATAAATTTTTAACCAGAATTTGTGAGAAATACAGAAATTTATCAATTACTTAAGTTAGTCTGTTTATTAATTTGATTTTCCGATACTTAAAAGAAAATTGGAATCACGTCAAAGTTAGAAATAAAACTGTGGTATGTCCGACTGTGGTATCCTGCTGAAGCTATGGTATATTACACTATCGAAAATTAAGATATACATTAATGACTATGTCATTTTTAGGCTCATTTGTATTTAGAAAATTGTGTAAGAAAATTTTTACTATTACATGCATTACATTAAAGAGAGGAGAATGGATGTTATTGATCTTCGCGTTTACCATTCGTTGCCAGTGAAATCAGAAGACACCCATAGATATCGTATTTGCGTGTCTGTGTAATAATGCAAAAATCATTCAATAGTAGGAAAATATCAGAAAATAGATTTAAAATATTTATTTATGATATAGAATTAATCAAACATGCAGTAAAGCCACAAGGCGCAGTAAAAACTCCGACAGTCATAGCCATCTTTATTTTTCGAAAACAAAAACTATACATTCAGACAGACGTATTAAGCATGTCGTGTCTAAATTGAAACCATGTAAAAATAAGAAGGGAGTCACGGCATCAGGTCGTATTATAGACTTCTAAAAAGTGGTGATCTGACGGAAAACTCTACAATCTGCACATGCATAAGTTGGCAGGAAAAGTTTTGAATTTTGTGGAATACCTAGAATGTTTTAGAAAGACGTAGATTGTGCAAATAATGTCGTCAAATCATTAAATTTGGCGACGAAAATGACAATTTTACAATTACCTTTATTTAAAATGACATACTAGATTATAACCTTTTCTTTACACAGTATAAAAAAATATATAACTGGGAGGTGAAAGGGGCTTTGTCCCCGCCGATGCATGCAGTACCGAGTGTGTATGTGCGCGCACACACACACACACACACACACACATATATATATATATATATATATATATATATATATATATATATATCAATACAAGAAATAAACACAAATAATTTTATTTCGCTGATGCTGCACTCCTAATCAACCCCAAAAAGGAAAAAAATCCGTTATTGCGAAATTAATTATATTTTCATTTTTTAACGTGAAAAGTGCATTATTGTAGAATGTAACAAATATAAAGAGGACAATAACGATGAATATTTATACAATGCTAATGTAAATTAATTATTGATGCATATCATTCTATTTGCAGATCAGCAATTAAATACATTCAAGATCTGAAAGCCTGTCTAGATACTCCTCCCGGACCGTCGTCTTCTGCTTTTGGAAATTGCGATGTGGGAATACATCACCAACAAATGTGGGCAGCAGCTCCTAATTATTACAGCTGTTTTAAGCAAGTAAGATGCAGTCGCTAAGATTATATTACAGTTTATTCATTACATTATTTAGTATTGGTATAAGGTTTAACATGTCCAGCAACTAGATATGAATGAAAGCTTTCTGTATCGGTTATAATGACTATGCTGGGTTGATAATTCGAATTTACCCAAATGTGGCCATAGAATTTCCAGTTTACTGATCACACAAAAACTGAAGTTCCTGCATCTGCTGCTGAAACAAATATGAGCAATTACTCTAAGAACTATGATGTGCACTACAAATTTCAAACATTACCACATTAATATTTAGCTGGAAAAATTCTAAATACCAACTAACTTGGTACAAGAAATAAACCTTTGGGACAATAGAAGCGATTTTATGCTTTTATTTTCAATGTTGGGGTACTTGCTCAAACAATATCATGGGTTTGTTGACAATTTTATTATGCAAAAACTCTATAGCATTCAACATTGCTCCATAAAAAACGACAAAATCCAAATCTTACTCTGTATTCAAAACCAAGAGTAAGCATGGACAGCGCTAACCACCGTACAAATATGGGCTAGTTTTCAAACCACCGAAGAGAGATCCTTAAAGACCAACCAGAGTAGAGGTACAATCTTTCTTGCGATATATCATAGAGATTTGGTTCAACTTTTTAACGTGATAAATAAATTTGCATTTCCATATAAGGCTCGAATAGTTTCCACATTTTTACTCATTTTAGTGTTTACCAATGTTCGCCAATTCATATCTTTAAATTTTGGAAACAGTTATGGAACTACATATTAAAACAAATAAATATAGGCTTTCGTACAATCAAAGTCATTTGTGCATTTCGTGATTTTTAATGAAATGCAAATATATTCAACAAATGGAGCGACAGGTGTTAAAATTTTCTAAAAGTTCAATCATATCACAAAAGTAAGAATGGTAAAGGCAAAAACGTCGGATATTACTCATTTCATCACATTGAGAAGGTCTTTAAAAAGTCTATAGGCTGGTTAGAAATGACTAACTACGTTCTAAGATACTTCTAGGTCACAACGATGCTCTTCAATGACTTTTGATAATAATAGAGCTCCGATCTCTCCGCCCCCACTCAACACCATATTTTCACTTCACTTTTTCGATAACCTTTCTACGGACCAGGTTCACTCATTGAGAGAGCCAAGGGCAGTTTATTACAAGACAGCCCATTAGACACAAACTTACTGCTTAAAAAAAGGTCAACGACTTCGAACATCCATATCGATATTGGGATTAGAGCCTATGAACCCTGACACCGAAAGCCTGCGTCCTACTTATTTAATCAAAGAGTCAGGATGCTGTCAATTCGCATTCTGTGGGTTTGAATTCCACTGATCGAAGAACATTCGTAGCCGCTCGAAATCACCTTTAAGCAGTAAGTCCAGATCAGATCTAACTAGCCAACTGTATTGTTTGAAAAAAAATCTGACTGTAACGATCAAAACCAAATCCATGTACACCAATTATTATCGCCCGGATGAAAGTTTGACAGCTGTATTTAGTTAGAGTCCATTGAACCTAATTTTGATAAATGATTTTCACCTGTTCGCTCATTGTTCAGGAGTAACGGACAAGGAATAATGGTGTGTTGGACATCATGTTCCATGGCATAACTAGGCTTCATACCTTGACAATGGTGCAATCAGTCCATAGCGGTATTGCAAATTCTTCCACGGCATGTTCATCAATTCCATAATGTTTGTGTGGGAGGGGATAGCTTTCTGTTCATTGGTTACAATGTAAAAGACTCCTGACATACACTTATTACTTGGATACAAATCAGAAACAAGCTGAAATTTACTCGACAGGCTTGTTGCTCAAATAAATCCCCTTGTATGACTGAAAGAAGTCAAAAATCCCCATTGAGATGCTGTTGAAGCTTTCCGAAGGGCCAATACAAATGCTCCACGTCCATTAGGATATACGACCTGTCGTGGATTTGCAAGTTCTCCTAAACATTTTAGAAGAAAGCCTATGACAGAATGTTTCATTCTTTGAAAAGGTCATAATCCTTACCATGGAGCCGATCTCGGTGGCACTTCCCAATAGGTTTGCTAATTAAATATTAATAACTTGGTAGTTAATTCTTCGAGTCCGTGTTGAGCTCAGGGAGATGATCGTATTGTTCAATGAACCTGAAACACGAGGTTCAATCCCCAAGCTGTCCTTATTACGATTGGGAAGCTACATCTAGTTTAGCAGCGCTAACTGCGTAACCATTCTGTCATAGGGATTTTGAATACAGTGGGTGATGGTCATCAGTCTTTGTACCCCATTATTACACCATACAAACAGTTGAACGACAAGTCTCTCAGTCCATTTGCACCTGTTTAATTTTTTTTTCGTAATGGTACTAGCTCCCTCCCATGAGAAGCCTACTCTAAATTCCTACTGGACACCAGGCCTGCAAGGACATTAGCTCGTTAGTTTACTCGAATAATATCTGCAGCGTGGGGGTACTTTCGTACTTGTGAGTTTCTTCCCATCGCCGGGACTAATCTGCAGATGATGTAGAGGAAGAAGAAAAAGCCCCAATCCCTTTATCGTCAGAAGCGTTTTTCCATTTAGGTGAAGATCATCGGTACATTGAAAGGGAAAACAAATGAAGCCGTTTCTGTTCATTAAACATATTTGGCGATTTCGCTAACTTAGACTGAATTCTACAAAACAGCCATTGCACAGTTTTAAGATCTATAATATTCTGTTTTGAATATAATATATCTCTACTAACTTCCACTCTTTGTCCAAATCAATATAGGATTTTGTAATGTAAATCTTATGTTGTTTATATACATACAGAGGGTTGTTTAAGCCCTTCATACAACAATCTTTCTAATAACTACTTACTTATTGACAGAATAATCTTTTCAAGCATTTTCTGGGCCTGAAATTAAAATAGGTAACTTTTTTAATTAGATATTGGATAACTCAAATTTTATTTAATAGCCCCTCCCTTCAGCTCTAAACAATCAAAGTTTCACTGCATATGTGTATGTAAATTACTCTGCTTCATTGTATTAAATTAACTAAAACAAAAAAACTCATGTGAATTACTTCATATTTTCTTTTGTATGTAGGAACCTGATTATTCATCTAGCAGTATGGCCACAACAGTAGGCATGACACCGACCATCTTAAACTCCTCTGACTACTATTGGCAAACAGACGGCAATCAACACAATCAGTTCCACTACATTTTTCAGGACTCTCATTCAAATGCAGAGGCATAACACATCATACCATACTCATTTAAAGACACCATTGCAAAGAAAAAAGCAAATGTGATAAAAAAGATATTTTGTAATAACCTTTGTAATTTAATTTTTGAAAATAAAATAAACTTTATTCAGATTCATCTTCTCACAAAAAATAAATTACTAACAGTAACTAAATAAAGACTATTTTCAGACTATGATTACTCTTATTATGTCAAGGGAATTTTTACTTTCTGATATATATATACAATAAATAGAAAATATTGTAATCATCAAAAGATTGATTAATCTTCCATTTAAGGTTACCCCCTGAAAATACAATTTGTGTGTAATCATGTGAACACAACAATTTGAGAACATTTTGACATAAACCACATTTTAAGTATGTACATTTTTGCAAAAATGTAGTTTTCTGCCAACTTTTAGGTTACTTCCAGCATCCGGGAGTAGCAGTTTGCTTGCTACTCATACTACCATTCTGTTTTCGATGATAGTACTTTATGCAATGACATGTTAGTGTAGCTAAGAAACACATTTCTGTGAGGTTTGACATCAGAACAGGGTACCTTGCAAACTTCACAATAAAGCTTTAAACATAACCTAATTTTTACCATGTCCAAAAAATCTGTCTATTTTGATTTATATTATTTTGTTATCTGGCTCTCCTTGTACAACCCTTTTATTACATATTCAACATACAATTTTTGTTATTAATTGTGCGAAATTAAATTGTTTGACTTCAGTTAACAATGATAATTGCACCAAAATCCAAATTGGTTAAACAAGTTTTTCATCAATTATTTCTATTTGGATATTGTTTCTTATTAATTTGCAGTACCCTTTTCAAATAGTTCACAATTTCTAATCCCTTTTTAATAATTTTGAGCAATTGTGTTTATAAGTTGTTAAGGAAGTAATTGCCTTGTTATTTCTGCACCTCACTTAGCAGTTTAAGTTAAATGTGAAATTAGTTCTGTAAACATTGCCAATAATTACAAATTCATTTAAGTATTCAATTACAAAGTAACAGTTATGTCGTAGTGTTCATATGTTTTATAAAGAACAAAAAACAACTTTTCTATTGGTATACAATTAAGTCAAGAGGAGGATACTTCTATTTTTTCCCCTTAACTTTTGTAAATTCCAAGAATCCTTTAAGGACAGGTTTATCATACATGAGTCACAGAGATGGACAGTATACACACGAGATGTATTGAAAATGTTAACAATAAACAATAATGTCAAAAGCAACAAATTAATTGTTTAATAACTAAAAAGTATGCTATATTGCTTTACAAAAATCCGAAAATATAAAAATTGGACAACAACATTGGCTTCTGAGTGACATGCATGTGACAGTCGTCCTGAAAGGGTTAATGGCTATGATTTTAAAAATGTAATAATGTTTATGTGTAAAAACTTTTTTTGGGAAATCAAACAAACCAATTAACAGGCACAATTTGTTTTAATAACAAAAAATCTCTCTTGCATGGTGTACTTAGACATAATAAAGTAGTTACAATATCTTTTTTCATCTTCAGATAGTGAAGTATATAACCAACATTTATTAAAAGATAAAGTACTGTGACTAATACATGCACTTGATAGTAAGCCGATCCTTGCAAAAGGAACGGTCATAATTCTAAGTACTTAAATAATGATTTCATACAATAAAACATAACTCTAAAACATGCAAGAAACTGTACATTTCTCTGAGCACGTGCTAATACACACTTGTACAACATAACTGTGCCTAGAATTAGCTGAAATATGTGCAGTATGAAAGAATTCTTTGGCCAGCATGATGTGTACAAGCAACATAAAGACACAGATTTCAGTAATTTGACAAATTCAAAGCAATTAAATAACAGGATTTCATTCTACTATACATTTTGATAAAACAGTTAAGGGCAGTCAACAAACAAAGGTCTAAAAATCAACTTGAATGCTTGAGGCCAAGAAAAACTCTACATAAAGGGAAATGCAGTTAAAATTCAAGACATAAAAACATAAATAATTTAAAAGTTAAGAAATTAGGAACAAAACATTAATGACAAACAGCAGTGTGAAAGCATTATTTAAAAATGAGTACTGAAAATTTATCTGGTTTTTAAATCTTAAAAACCATAAAAAGATGGCACCATGGGATTATAAAATCCTCATTATCAATGGAAAAAAAAAAAAATAAATGAATGGAACTCATAACAAGCCAATAAGTTTGAAGTGGAAATTGAGACAGTGCATTTCAATGAGTTTGGATGGATTACACAAATAATGTATGTATAATATATATATATGTATATAAGCATTAAAGATTCTGGCAATTTGTTTTTTAAATATATTTAAGTCTAACTTTTTTCTGTACAATGAGTCCCGCAGAGTAACTTGTGCGAGGAGACATCTGAAATGCTTTACAATAATAAGCAAGAAAATACAATTTTAGGTATAACATTCTGGTCTATGATTTCACACTCACACACACGCACACACACACACATGATCCAAAGCAATCAACAGCATTATCTTCTTCAGACTTTTTGCTCATCATTGCTGGAGCACCAGAGAAAAGAAATGCACCAAAAATTTATCATCTTTGTGTGGTTTAGGATCATTAGTCATCGGCAGTAAAATGTTAGAGAGTTCAATATGTACAAACTGGTTGCCGAGTCATAATGCGAAGGACTGAGGACTACAAGACTGTAAGGTCAACTTACAAGTTGTCAAACTGGCATGATCAGGGAAGGGGTGAAAAATGTCACGCAGTTGCTGATGTACAGGACTGTGGATCAGCAGCAGCAGTGGCTCCGGCCATAGGAATGGAGTTGGACGCTTCGGCCGTCATGCTGCCAGCACTGCAGTCCTCACTCCCCTCACTAGCGGAGCAGGGACTGCTCCGTAAATGCGGAGGGATCAAGATGGAGTTCAGATTGGGCTGAATCTTCAGTTCTGAAACACAAACATACTTTGAGTATACAATATCAACTCTTTTAAAGTCAATTCAAGTAAAAGTGTTGACGAAAGTTACTTTTTGATGAGTACAGTAAAAAACCATGTTATTATTACTAATAATAATAAAGGGGGGAGGGGGGAGATTTTTCCCATTTTTTTTTCTAAGCCCAGTGGCATTTGGATGCTCAACGACACAAGTCTGAGGTTCGATCCCCGGGCTGGGCAAGGTTGACTCAGCCTTTCATCCTTTCAGTGGGTAGATGAACTGAGGACCAAACTTGCATGGGAACTAAACACTGGGGGGTTTCGCATAAGATTGACCACCTAACTGGAACATATGCTTTGGAGTTTAGTTTTATTTTTTTCTAAATGTTTCTAATATAGCATCCTCCCAAAAGTACATTATATGCAATAAAGAAACATGTTCACAATTTTCCACATAGCTCCCAAGTCTTTCATGTATGGTAACTGGGACAATTTCAGTAAAATGTCTTTGTCAATAAAACTTAATGTCCACATCTTAAATTTATTTGCCAGCAAAATGTTGTAATAATCTGATCAAGTCTTAACAAGAAAATATATGGGCAAACCATAAAAGGAAAGGCAAAAATATTGATGCTGATACAGTAAGTAGGCAAACCAATAGGGATCCACTATGGATAAAAAAAAATTAGTTAAAGAGTTAGATCCACTTTCAAAAGCACAACATTGTTTCAAGTTTTTTTTTTTTTAAATTATATTTGAGCACTAACCAGGGGGGGTGGGGGTGGATCATAATGAAATAACCATACAAGTCATTCTTGAAAATCTTACAATTTTGTGCATTGATAGAATAAAATGTATACTTAAACTAAAAGCATAGCAGAAATCTTAATAGATAACACTTCAACATGAAATTTAAGTATAGTTACAGAAATCTTTAAAGTTTAGATTTTTGCTTTATTATAAGCACAAACAACATAGATATGCATTGAAAAAAAAATTAAAGTAGTGAATTTTTGAGAGATGAAAATAAAAAGTTTTGAATCAAAATACTATGTTATCGTATTTCTAGGTAAAAACTATGCATTCAGACTCATGTCCTCTTTTCTTCTGGTTACATAAAGCTTTAGTACACTTTGCATGTTTAGTAGTACTAAGATTATTTAAATTAATGTTTGAAAAAGAACCTAATATATATAAAACTTTAAATATGAAAATTTACTTTAATTTAAAATTTTGTTTTACCTTAAATCTCATCTAAAATTAACTAGAATGATGTAACACTTTGATAAATAAATTTAATGCATAAATTATCTACATACCCTGTTCAGTGAAGTTAAATAATGGAGGCAATTCACGGTTATTTGGTAATCTTGTCCCAGGTTCTCGTAATTCGTCAAAAAACATGTGAGCACATGCTTGTAAAGGAGTAATACGGGCAGAGGGTGTATATTCTAATAAACGAGACACTAAATCAATAGCTTCTGGTGAAGTTCTAACACGAAATACCTAAAGAAAAAAAAAACTGTTAAAGGACAAGCTACAGAAGATATAATTTATTAAATCTTAAGAGAATAACTAATAGAAAAGTAATTTTATATT
The DNA here is from genome assembly GCA_032207245.1 of Pardosa pseudoannulata. Lineage (NCBI taxonomy): Eukaryota > Metazoa > Arthropoda > Arachnida > Araneae > Lycosidae > Pardosa > Pardosa pseudoannulata. The sequence goes on from CM063501.1 coordinate 128,979,502, forward strand.
CATATTAATTTTAACCTCAATCATAAGGCATTGGGTCATACAAATATCCTGGCATTATAGAAATGCATCACATTCATTTTAATAAAATACAAGGCATAATTCCACTCTCATATGAAGGTTGGTTAAGAACATATAGCCTAAATTAAAAAAATAATTAAGACAAACCTTGACAATGACACAGAAAAAAAGTAATAATTGCAGAAAACTGCAGAACATTAAGCATCAAAATTGCAGTGAGTTAAAATTAGTATTCCCTATTGATATCCTATTTTCAAATAAACTGTGGCTAAAAATACTTTTATTTAATCTTCACAATTGCAATATAACTACATACCAATGTTAAGAGCACCTTAACTATTTTATACAGATATGATTTATTTAAATATTCATTAGCTACTTCAAGTCCACATTTTAGACTGTAACAGGGTTTCTAAATGAAGTTTTTATTTTAAAATTTAAATTAGTTTTTAAATTAGATTACACCAGCAATGTTATTAACTTATTTAAATGTGCAACAGCGTATAATCTGCAGATTTAACTTTCACTTGAAATTCATGTGATTTAAGGAAATGAAAGATATAATAAAAAATATATTTTTAAGTGGGGGAAATAAATAATTAAGCTTTTATTTAACCCCTTAATGTGCACGCTCAAGTTAACTCAAGCGCTCTAAACTGGCCAAACTGTGCACACAAGATAATTTGAGCGTCGTTGTACTTTATGTTGTTCTAATTTTTCCCACTTGAATACAATCGAGAATTGAAAATAACAATGTAGAAAAAAACCCATTCATTTTATTGATTAGTTTTATAAATACTAGTATTGTTGTAATTTATGTTTTAAAAGTATAAATAAGTGTTTTTACTGATAATGTTTATTCTGAAATGAGAATTCGAAAAGGTAAAAAAAAAGTATGTGCATGTAATATTACAATATTCCACTATTTTCTGCAATTATATATATATATATATATATATATATATGTATAAACTGCATTAAGGGGCAATTAATAATAGCATTTTCTTTAACAGATTGTAAATTTGGACAGACTTTGGGAAATTTATATTGCACAACAGTAAGAATATACCCAAAAACTTTACATAAATTAGTATAGACAATGATATAAATAAATTATTCAAATTAATGTTTTTAATTCAGATGTGTAAGTCACATATTAGTGCAAGACACTTTGTTCCACTTAAAAGTAACACTACAGCTCAGTGAAATTAAGGAAGAGAGCAGGAATTTTTACTTAAACTGCCATGTAATCCCTTTACTAATAAGAATTTTCACCCCCATCAGAAAAAAAAGTATTACTTTGTACATATGAGAAGGCAGTGGCAGTATTATTTTTTAGAAAAGATATGTTATTTTTACCATGAAAATTTTCAACAGCAGATACTACACGGTTTATAATATGCATTAGAAGAAACTTTTTATTTATTTTACATTTAATATGTAGGTTATAGGCAGGAAATTAGAGTAACTGCAGTAAACTTCAAAAAAGGCAAAACTTTTTAAAATATGTTGTAAATACTATCATATAAATTAAGTTATTTAAGCACATTATTTTATTATTACAATTATAATTATTTTTCTTGAAAAAAAAAATCTAAGAAAATTTTTTTTAATACAATCAACACAAAATAAAATTGAAAGCAGCTTAAATTGTTTTAAAAAATTCAGTTGTAGAACAAATTCTAAGAAAACTAAAAATAAATTTTTTGCATATATATTGCATTAACTTATTAAAATCATTTTCATGCCATATAAGCAAAAGTAAATAAAGTATGAATTCACAAAAAGAGGAGATATCTGTGCTTAAACTTATGTAAATTAAACTTTACAATTTTTTTTCAAGGGATTTATTTTCAATTGTTATCTTAAATTCAGAACCTTTTCTCTACAATCTTCTAAAAATAGAAATTATTCTAAAATTTAACTTTTTAAATTATTTCTTTTAGACTTTTTTTCCCTACTTTTTGAAAATATAAATTTACCCAACTTATATATTCTATATTATATCAAATTCTCCTCTTGCTTATCTTGATGCTTCAAGAGTGCCACTGTGCCCTTTTACATATATTTAAAGAAATAAAAATGAATGCTACCCTTCATATTACTTTATGCTATCAAAAATTGAGAAAATGTAATAAAGAGAACTACCTTTTGCCAAGGATGTGCTTTAATTTGAGGAAATCTAAATTCTGTATAGTTCTTATTCATTTCTCTAATTTGTTCTTTCGTGGGTGTACCCAGTACTTTGATGATTTCGACTAGCTGGTCAACACCACTATCTCCAGGAAAAATTGGTTGGCCTAACATCAATTCAGCTAGAACACATCCAGCTGACCATACATCTGAAAAGAATTTGAGTCATAAAAACATTAACATAATATCTCTTTTAATAAGGACCTTCATACACAACATGTTTACTTACACAGCAAAAATGAAACAAACTGAAAAGTTTAAAATCAGTTTTAAAAACTAGTTGCAAGTTCAGAAATTAACACAATGAGATTCTATCCCATAGTAAATTCATTTTTAGTGTTCTACTTGGATAGCTTGTGAAATAAAAGCCCATCACCAGGAGAAGCCTGGAGGGCCTCACGGCCATGAGCTCTGTTCGGTGATTGATTATGAAATAAAAACATTTTTCTATTAGTCACTGATGAATTTAAAAATGACTGACAAAATCAAATCTACTTGCTAGATGTGTTGCTATAGTAGTTTATATCAGATAAAAATAAAAATCTCCCAGTTTAGGGAATAAATTTCCTTGACTTTTCCATGTTGCTCTAATTTTTAAACTTTCAGGTCTGTTGATCACCCTGATTAAATTAATAATAAGCAAACACTATAGAAAGATAATTTTAGATAATTTAAGAGTAGGTTAAACAAAATTTTCAATTTACAACTGTAAGCTGAAAATAAATGATTAGCATTTTAAATGCATTTCCAATAAGTTTTATAAGGTAAAAATTTAAATCATAGTGCATTGTCAACTTAAAAACCATTACTAACAGGTTTTATAAAATAAAATTTTTCAAAAATAGTGCAAAACTACAAGATTTTTCCTTATTGTTGACAAGTTTTACATAAAAAAAATATTAAATTACAATAGAATAAGATGACACCACCAATATATTGCATAATTTATTCTAACTTATCATAGAACTTTAAATTCTTATCTCTGCTGCGCTTTTAATTGAATAACAATTTCTCTCTACAGTGAATAACTAAATGATCTTTATATATATATATATATATATATAATACATATTTAAACAAAATTTTCTCAAAGTTTGAAGTATCTTTGTGCAACTTATGGTTGGTCTTACTTCTTGAAATTATCTTTTGCTTTACAGTTTATATAAAATAACAAGGGTTTTTTTTTTTTTTTTTTTTTTTTTTTTAGTCACTAAAACTTTTCTATTATTTATACAAACATTAGTTACCTTTTTATTTTTTGGTAACGGGTTTTGTATCTATATATATAGAATTAGAACTAAAATATAATCTATTAATCAAATTTAAATACCTTTGCATATTTTAAAAAAGAAATATTTAAAAGTTAAATCATGGCATTCTTGCATATTCTTAAAGGAACTATTGCACTGTTTTTGGCTTATCTTTTAAACTTAAAATACAGAAAACAGCATATTTCATTTCATTGTGATATATATATCATGCCATATGGGTAAAGAAGGCACTGTTTACCCTTAACAAAATATAAAAAAAAGCCCATTTTTAATTATGATCTAATATACCTCATATCTGAAAAGAGACAAGGACTTATCTGATTTATGCACTAAAATGCAGAGTTTTTTATATTTTTTAAATATGGAAGGAACATTTAGCCCTACCTATCAATTACAATAACATGTACTTTATCATAAAATTGCTATCATCAATGGACAGTGGAAATTTTCACATAACACATTTTATAAGGGTGGAGGCATATAATATCCTGCTTCTACAGTGAAATGCAGATAGTTTAGAAACATTTTGTTTTTCTCCTATCTTTCCTAGAAAGTAAGATAAATTCTGGACACCTTATTAACAAAATATTTGAGAGCGAGCAAAAATTTTTGTGCTGGTGCACAAAAACTTTTTCTGTATGCATTTTCAGTTCAGTTTTCTATATATCACTGAAAGTTCCAGGAAAGTAATAAAAATTCTCTCCCAAATTTAAACATTAAAAGTCATTGTTTTATAATACATTGACACTTACCTATCATAGTGGTATAATCTGTAGCACCAAATATCAATTCTGGAGCTCGATAGTATCGTGAACAAATATATGCTACATTAGGTTCTCCTTTAACAAGATGTTTAGCACTGAAAAGAAATTTTAATTTGTATTTAAGAATGTAATTTTTATGTAAATTGCATGTTGTTACACAGTTTATAGCTATAATAGTAAATTTATAAAATACTACCTCAAACATATACTTTCATAAATAGATTTTAATAAACTTTTCCCCCCAACGACAAATTCTACATTTAATATATTTTACAAAATTGTGGTTATGGTTTCAGAAAAAAAAAACTGAATTCTTTATGGTGGTAGACAAAACTAACAAAATTCTCAACTCTCCTCAGTCTTTTTAAAAAAAAAGGAACAGAAACATTGATAAAACATTTGTTACATATAATACTCTGTTGAAAGAAAATATGGGATGCTTTCCATTTTAATGCTTTTATATTATCTTACAATTTTTTATCATAAAAATCCCAAAATGTTTGCAGAGTCACAAGTACCAATCAGGCAAGAAATGGCAGATGCCATTTCTTGCAAAATACCAAATGGCAGAAATATTTTCTATATCCTCTTTCCACTTATATATATATATTTTTTTTTTCCAAGTAGAAAATTGTATTACAAGTTGGAGCTTATAATCTCTGGGAGCAATGATTTTGATAAAATGTCTTTTCTATCGCTCACAAATTGTTTTTACATGCCTAAAATTTATTAACTCATTAAGAGTTCTATTTTTCAATAATTCGATCTTTACAAAAATAAAAATATATAAACAAACTAAAGGAAAGAAGAAAATATAGATGTCCATGTCACACAGACATGTAAGCTACTGCCATGTATAGGAAGTTCATATACTGCACAAGTAAAACTCCTTAAGGGTTAAGGAAAGAGTCATACTTATTAAAATGACCCCACAGGAGGAAAAAAACTTTGAAAAACAGTCATCTACTATTAAATTCTTAATGATTCTTAAATTGAACAACTCAAACTGAAAAACTTATTGAGCTTATGTTTCATAACAGCTGTAACATTTTACTTTAACTGAGCATTACTCAGTTTCATCTATATCAAAGTACATATTTCACTTCTCATATCTTAATTAAATTGGGACAAGTTTAAAACTCAAGATAACAGAATTAAAACATCTACACATGAAATAGCTTTACTAGTCATATATTTAATTATTTATTTTTTTAAGGGAAAAATTAATACATACCTGCCAAAATCACAAAGTTTTAAAACACCTGTTTCTGTATCCAGTAGTAAGTTTTGTGGCTTTATGTCACGATGGCAGATTCCAAGAGAATGTATATAAGCTAAACTTCTAAATAATTGATACATATAAAGCTGGAAGAGTAAAAGAAAAAATAATTTAAGGCAAATTTAAAATAACTATATAAGTTCACTCATAAATGCATTTTAATCTGACTAATTTATATGTATGATCTGATAACTTGTTTATTAAAGTGTTAAAGATGATTTCCATTATACTACAAGTACAGTTCAGCCTTAGCTGGTCCTCAGATGGGGCATGGTCGAAATTGTTTATGTGATACCTGATTTCATTGGTAACAACTTTCTACAGTGAAACTTTCAAATAAATAGAGCACAGCTACCAACATTTTAATATACAAACATGCAATTTTAACATGTTATTTGATATATATATATATATATATATATATATATATATATATGCAGCATACTACTGTGTATTATAACCTTAAAATTATTGAAACACACACACACACACACACACACACACATATATATATATATATATATATATATATATATATATATATATGCAGCTTATTTCTTTTAGACAGGTTAGGGAGGCTCACAAGAGCACTAGCACTGTGATCCATTGTCTATTGTACTGAAGGCCCTCTGTTTCTTTGGTATAAAACCTAGCAGTAAGTAATAGAGATACAATTAAGTCTCAAAGATACCAATAACTGAAATAAATTTAAGCAGCAGTTTAACTGAGAAGTTTGCTTATTTCTTTAACATAGTGCTACATGAAAAAAAAAAATAACATTTTGGAAGACTACTAATGTGATAACTGTTCTTTGTCTCTAATGTGCAGAGACAAAGAACATTATAAATGAATAATAAACAGAAAACACTATATATAATTTTTCAAAATTTCCTCTTTTAAATTAAATATACATTGTTGATTTAAAATTTTTAAAGGAAATTTTAAAGTTTTTAAACATTAAACTTTTTAAATTACTCTTGATAAGTAATGAATTGTAATCCAGAATCAAAATATATCTTCCTCTTTTTAAAAATAATAATAAAACTTGGCTAAAATTTTTATTTTTAAAAAATATGTACAAGTGTATAATCATCTGTAAATTCTGACATTGTATAGAAATATTGTACCAGTTGGCAGCTATGGATAAGGCTATTTGTCTTTATTTTAATCAATGTACCTACCAAAAAAGTAAATTTATACACAAGACTCTAAAAGTCTTTATAAATAATAGCAGATAATTGAAAATTTGATAGATTGTTTATAGGATAACCTATCTTGGCCTAGAAGGAAAACTTGCTCACATAAAATATAAAAACTCTAAAAAATTGTTCAGCTATCATTAAAAAGGGACACTAAAAGATTAACAGTTATGTGTAATGTAGTTGAAGGAAACAGGTTGAGAATAAGAGCAGTAAATTAAAGAAATTTAAAAATATGAAAACAGATTAAACACATTTAAAAAGATTAAATTTTACTCTGAGAAAACTTAAAGGCCAATGATTTTAAATTACCAGAATTACTTCCTTCAATTAAGATAACTATTAATTTCTTTTAACAAAATTGGCAAGTCTTCAGCTGTACCAGTACTTTCTCCAGTTAATAAAAACAGCATCTCTTTTACAGTTTTTAACCCTCAACTGCTGTTGTACAGTTCCACAGACTGTCACCCACAAGTATTTCTACTACTCAAATTTGCAAATGTTGCTTTATTTCAGTACCTACCTTCTTGCATGATGTAAAAGTAGCCTTACACAAAAAGATTCAGGAATTAAAGATTTGGGGTCTAGAAAGCGACACCACAACAGTTGCAGGATTATTTGAGAGCCACAAAGCGTGTTTTAATCTTATTCAAGGTTAACAGTAAGGTGTAAAGGAAAGTAATTCATAATTTTATTTCTCCAGAAACCCAGAGAAGACTTGCCATAGCCTGTCATAGACATTTAAAAGTGACTTTAGTGGTAAGCTTTTTAATCATGGTCTTATAAAGGATTAAGAAAAAAGTTATATATAAAAAAGTCATAATCTGCCATTATATTCATTTATACTGCAATAATATAACTGACATTTCATGATAAGCAACATCAACATTTTTGTTCTTGTTTAAATTTGAAGTCTGGTTACAAAAGTTTAGTAATATATTTATAAACTTGTACATACCTTAACATATGACATTGGTAAAGTTTGCTTGGACTTGCTATAGTGCCTAGCTACTCTATACACAGTTTCTGGGATGAACTCAAGAACTAAATTTAAATATACTTCTTCTTTCTAAAAAATAACAGTAATATAGATGTGAAATAAATTTTATCAAATAAAAAATAAATTAACCTATCCCCCTCTTGCTTATAATTTTATTTGCAGATATCTATTATTCCCATTTCAATCTAAGTACCTACTTTAATAAGTAAAAATATCTATTAATTTAGATCTTTTAAAGAATAAAACTCAAAGACATATGCATTTCATATAAAGAAGTTTATCTTTTCTATACAGGACAAAGATTAGATGTGAAGAATGTACATACATGAGGGCAGACAATGAATAAATAGCATCAAGATATGCTTACATTGCCTTTTTGCATCAGTAATAAACATGAGTTAATGTTTTATGAATATTTCTTTACATATGTCAAAGAGATAAATTTGCAATATATTAAGTTATTTTTAAAATAATTCTTTACTTAAAATTTCAGAAAAAAAAGTAACTTATTCAAACAGATTTATAATAAGATGTAAAATGTAAGTTATGATATGATGTATATAAGTACCAAATCGTAGACTCTTCCTCTCTAGATAGCATTACTAGCAATTTAAAGGAAATAAGTAAAAATTTATAATAACAGATTGATAAACGGATAAATAAAAACGTAAAAAGAATGCAGTTTATAGGTGCATTTTGTTACTTTTTTTTTTGCTCGGATATCCATTTTAATAAATAAATATACAATGTATAACTTAAGCTTTTTTAATCCGTAGTCGATTAAACGGAGTAGTCCTGTAACATAAGCTTTTATGTATTTGCTAAATTATGAATTTACAGGGAATCCATATTGTTGATAGGGGGTGGCTGAATACTATCTTGCATGTAGATGGCTAATAGTTTAGAACCAGACCTGCCTCTATATAAGTAGAACACACTTGTATTTTGATGTTCAGTAGTAGGTGGTTTTATCTTTCAGTGTCAATGGACATACAAAATTACTATCAAACTGAACCACGAGACAGCAAAACACTTCCAGTCAATTAAACCCTTTTTCAACAGAGCGTGAATTTAACGTTAGGTAACATATTAGGCATTTTGTTTTATTAGAGGGATTTTTAGAACTATACCTGTTTAGAAAAATGTACTTGGGCTTTCTTATAGTTTTTTTAAATACAATACACTCCCAAATATCTGGCTTGTGACTATCTGGCCTAGTTTCCTTTTATTGTAATTGAATGAATGGCATTGGAGGCATGTACTTGCTACGATTCTCTTAAGTGTTGTGTATAATATAGAAGTTGTGACAGGAAAAGAGCAGCATTCTGCTCATTCATTGTTCATTGTTTTGTCTGTAATGGACCTTAATAGTTGCAATTGTTCCCATTTATAACTAGGGATGCAATGGTTATCCGGCATATCCGGTCACTATACCAAATAATTAGCAGTAGCTGGATATTACAGTTATCTGGAAGTACATCCAGCCAAAAATTATACATCCAGAAATAAGATAAATATGAAAAAATAAATAAATAAACAATATACTATATGAAACAATGTGTATAAGTATTATGGAGCATTTATATAAAAAAAAGTTTTTCAGAAAAAATTAGGTTTATTTATACATTTCATTACAAAAAATCAATTTGATTTTCAGTCTCAACTGCAAAATTGTGTTTTTACATTTGAGAACACAAAAGACAAAACTTATTTTTAGGAGGATAGAAGAATAAAGACAATTTACTAAAAAAAGAGGGAATATGTTCTTGAAATTTTTTATACACAAACATAAGAACCATTAAAGAAGGAAGGTAAAGGACTAGTAAAAATGCTTTTATTCAGATTTAATTTTTCTAATTAAATAATGTTAAATTGACATATTGAGTAGTGAAACTTTAAGAAAAAAATTAAAATAAATTACAGTAAAAATAGTTAAAAAATATAAAAGGTAAGAAAATACTACAATTTAGTTGCATAAATAAAGTACATAAAGCTGATTTATTTAAAATAAATTTAAAAAGAGAAAGTGCCAAACATATTGATATCCGGTCGATACTCTGGCCAGATATCCAGTATCCTGCCAAAATGACATTCGTTGCATCCCTAATTATAACTGCACACTATGTACAATATTCGTAAATTGTTCTTGGGGTATATTTAATGTTTTTAAAAATACCACAGAGATGATTTCAAAATAGGTGATAAATAGGAGAAATAAAAGGTGTAAAGACTATACAGCAGAAATTAGGCTCTATACAGTGACTAGACTTAAAAGCAAAATTATATAGCATAAAATTATTTTCGGCATTGGAAAAAGTACAGTGAGGGACTGCAAGGGGGGGGGAATCAAGCATAAACTGAAATATGGTGTTTTGCATGAGTAAGCGGAATAAAAGTAAATCATACTGATAGGTAAGCATAAAAAAGTTGAGGAAGCTTCAATTTTGTGGCATAAACACTTAAAAGGAAAAGGTGCATCTATAACTAAGGCCAATTGCAGAAAAAACTTTAGGAATTATTACAGAAAAAGGAGAGAATTTCTGAGGAGTAATTATATACAACTGTGTTGAGATGGTTTAAATTATAGGATGCTCTGTACAAAAACACTTGTATCAAAGAAATAAGCTGCTGTATCAAGATACAAGAAAAGCAAGGAATGAGTTACCATTTTGCATCACAAACTTAAGTTGATGTTAAAAGAAAAAACCTAGATTTTTTTATTTATATATATATATATATATATATATATATATATATATATATATATAAACCTAGAATTACTACCCATATATTACACACACACACATATACACAAAAATAACAGCACAGGCAAATTCAGAAATTTTTAAAACTTGGATCCAACATTAATTCATACCAACTGAAGAAAAAAATTTGAAAATATTTCCCAAGAAAAACTTGACAATGCACCTGCACATTCAACCACTGATGAAACCACAAATGGGGCATTAAACCTTTATTTTTACCACCTAATATAACAGTTGTTTGTCAGCCCATTTACCAAGGAGTGTTTGAATAGCTAAAGAAAAAAAATGCTACTAACATCCTCTCAGTTTATTGATATTAGCAACTGATAATAATGAAGACTACGTAGCCACTTTAACATGCCAGATTAACATGCTCAATGTCAAAAGATTGGTTGTTGGAAGCCTGGTAAGAGATTTGAAACATATCCCTTGTAAGGTCTAGGAAAATTATTATCAACCATGAAGGTGGACATTCAAACCCTTAACTAATGTGTGAAACCAAAATGGGAGATAAAAATGTTAGACTTGTTACATTGCTGGGAAACGTGCCAGGTTGCAAGAATACGCAGACGACATTACAGAATGGATCGCAAACAACAAAGTTCATAAAATAACTGACAACAATATTATAAAAATGGTGAGACAAGAACCCTTAGATGACAGGAAAAATCTCATCCTGCATTTGGAAAGGCTGCAGAAGATTGAGGCAGCATTGAAGTATATCATTCAACAGGATGAAGTGACACCAACTGATATTGTCCATTTGTATAAAAGGAGGGACACATTGCATTGCAGAACAGAGCTAAAATACAAAGGCAGTCATCTATTATGAACTTTTTCAAAATCTAAAAACAAAGTTTCAACTCTTATCTTAGTATTACCTTTCCAATTCTGCATAATCATTTATCAGTGAAAAATAAACTCAGTTTGAGTCAACTTTTTTAAGAATTAGACCTACAATTTACGCTAATGTTTTGTTTCCCTCCTGCATGTAAGTTAGACATTACAGAATTAATGTTAAAATGAAAAGAGTTTATATCCTTTAACCTTATCTCTAATAAATTCTTGAAAAATGCACTGCAGTAAGTAAATAAACATTTAATAAACTATCAGTACTAATCCCTTGTAATTTGATTCAAAACGTTACAGGCAACTATTTCTATGATTGAGAATTCACCAGAATTCAATTCCCTTCACATATTTACTTGGTTTGAGATAAATGGAGGGCTTAATATTCAATAAAAAGTGAGAAAATACATATTATAACAGTGAGTTTTGGTAACTATCTTCTGGCTTTGGTGGGCAAAGAAATGGAAGATGTAATTTAGCCATAGAACTAAAGCCTATTTAGCTTTTTAAATATTAGGCTTGCCCTTTGCCACATAAGACTGGATACAGGACAGGAGTGTACTGTACTTAAAATCAAATGAAACACCTAAAACAATGAAACTCTCATCAATACATTTATATAAAGTTATAGGTTAAGATAATTAGTGAATATTTTTGTTCCATATACTGTGATAACATTTTAAACCTTTGTATATATTTTAAAGGATACAAAAGAAGTCTAAATACTTCGCATTTAGCCACAGTAATAATAAAAATAAAAATTTTAATTTATTTGATGAAGCATATTAATGCAAAAATAATTATTTTATTTTCAATTCAAATTGTATAAATATTTATTTCAACTACAAAATTTGTAAATTGGATGTTACATCTTTAAACTTAAATTTAGATTTTATACAAGTTTTCATATTTTATTTAACTAGGAGTTTAATTCAATTTTTAATATATTTAATAAGTTGGATAAACATTAAACAGTAATAACAATGACAACTGCAAATCATTAAAGGAAATTTTGTTCTCCTGCTCTACTTAGTCTTGGCTAAAAAGCTGCTTTTAAAAAAATAGCAGGAGTAAGGAAACATAAAATGGAGCACAGTCAAAATTGTTTAAAGACTGTTTGATCTTGTGTTAGTTGGCAAGTATTTAACATGTTTGTTAACGCTAAGCAATGAAACTAATCAAATAGTAGAAATTAAAGAGCAATAAAGAATGACAATGTCTTATAGTTAGCATCCCAAGCTTCTATAAAGTCGGTAAAAATCAAAATTTCACCCATATGTTAGTCTTATTTTTTCCAATGAAATTTATATTTTAGTTCTACTCCAACAATTAAAGTCACCAACATATCTACTGCATATAGAGGAATATACTGAAACATTCATATTAAGAGAAAAATTAAATACTAAACGCAATTAAATTCTTACCTTTTCACCACCAGAATAGAAGAAATATTTTAACTTTACTATATTACAATGGTTTAGTTTTCTCATGATTTGGAGTTCTCGGTTCTATAGAAAAAAGAAGAAAAAAAAACAGTATTATAAAACATGAACAGTAAAAAAATTCCAAGATAAATACATATCAAGACAATAAATTTTTAGAAAATGTTATTTGCATCATAAGAAACAGGAAAAATATGTCTATTCTCATTTATATATCAATGATAAGCTATAAATAAAAAATCTATACACAAAGATCATTTAAATAAATGGTACATAAAATCTAGGCGTCTTCAACATGTTTTTTGCAATGCATATATTATGAAAAGGATCAAAATGTACTAAAATCTTCAATAAAGAACATAAAATTCTTAAATAATTTTGATATATAAATAAAATATTTAACAAGATACATATTAACATATTAAAAATAATTGGAAGAATGAAGTTAAAGCAAATAACAGGACTATTCTTATCCCACTTCCACCCATACATATAAGGGTGTCATAGCATATGATAAAAAGGGATTGTGATTATATTGGCTAAATACCAACACAGTGAGCACAGCAAAATTAGGCCAACTATTTGCAAATTCCATTTTGCATTTTAATTTTAGTTATGTTGTAGGTAAAGAGTAATGAAGATTCAGCAAGTGATAATACCAAATAAAAGGGCTGATCTAACCAGTACTCCAAATTGAATCTAAAAGAAGGGGCTGAATGATAGAAAATACTAAGCAAACGAAAGTGGCCGATCAGGCAGAGCACGTCCAAAAAGTTTGTAGGTTTGATGCTCACCATTGCAATTGATCCAAAGTATGGATTTTTAATTTAAAAATGTTACTTATTGCTGCCTTATGTTCTCGAACATTTTAGACCTTTCTTTATTATGTAAATTAATTATTTCTCAAATATTCTGTTTGGGTATAAAAGCTGTTACCCACTAGTTGTAGACAACTTCTCGATCTTGTAAAGTTGCAAGTTGCTACTTTGATTCAATAAATTTGTCTGTTAGGCTAAACAGTGTGTTCATCCGAATCTTCATGACAATATTTTTAATTCCTCCAAAAGGATATGGCACATTGAAAATTTTAATAAATTTTAAATGCTACACATAAACACTAAATGTTTTGAGTTTAAATAGGAAAATAGATTTAAATAGGTGTTAAAAGGTTTAAATAGATCATTTAACATTTAAATTTTAAAGCTTACCTTAAAGAACAGGGAAGAAGTCAGAGGGATGTTACTGATAACAGAAAGATATCAGAAAATTTTACTGTAGTGGCAGTAGACAGTGTTAAAAAGCAAATTGTCCTTTGCAACATTTTGATAATATACATTCATTTGAATGATAAATAACTGTTTTTCATCTATGAGAAGCACCCGTTTTGACTTTGTATGGGAAAAAAATACATCTTGTAAGTGTATTCAGAGTGCACTCTCTGCTGATCATGGTTTAGTTCCATCAAATGGAATTTAAAGTCTGCTTGTGGTGCAATGATGTTATTGCCAATTTGGACATCTAATGGGTTCATAATACATTTCTACAATTAAAAAAAAAATGCATCCCCAATGGTTTTCTATACATGGGTAAAGATGAGAACTGCCTTGGAACTCTCTCTGAATGCATCATTTTGCATTTGATAGAACCAAAGATTGTTGATAGATTTTGAATTTGATGAAAAATACCACTGCAGATAATTTTTCACAACACTGAATCTGTTCCAAATATGAAAAATGAACATAAATCTAACTGGAGCGAATGAAACAGAATCTGAAAGAATTGCCTGTATTTGTGAAAAAACGTGAAGATGTTAAACGATATATTATACTCAAGCCTTATATTATAACTTTGATAGTTTATCAAAGAAAATACAGTAAAATTGTATTATTTAGCTCCCTTCATCCTACAGTCGATATTGACAATTAACACCCAAAAAAAAAGCTTCCTGTAATGATATTTTATAACTAAAATAATTTGGTATTTAATGTCATCTAATGGTTCAGAAATATGCTGGAGACTTCTCTAAGGAGGTGGCTAGTTCATGTATTCTATAATATTTTTTTATCCTGATGGGATTAATCTATGGATTTATATAAAAGTTACTGAAATTAAATATAGGGCAGAATATCTTCAACAATTTGTTGAAAAGTTGCATAATATGTATAATACCAAAAATACCAGTCACAAAGACAAAAGCTAATACTACTGAAGAATATGTCCAAACGCTAAAATGAGTTTGTTACCAAGCTAAGTGTAGAAACAACACTGCAGATATTTGTTTTGACCGAAAAATACCAATATGCCAAAAGTATACAAAATATATAAAACTTACCCAATCTGCACATTAAATGTATACATAATCTTGAATGACAAGAAAGTAAATGCTTTAATTAATGTGGTCTATATATTTTTGTAACTCAAAATTTCCATAGCATATTTTTTCATGTATTATAAGAATTAAATATCTAACAATAAATATATTTCTATATAAATGCAGAGTAATTTTTGTATAACAACGCAGGTTTATTCTAATCGAGGTCAATTTGACCTAGCCTGCAGTTTATGGTATATCAAACCTGCTGCAGTTCTAGCATTAACAAAAGGTGAAGTTAAAAAATTTTAATTTGATACCATTTGACAAATATGTTTAGTATGTACTGCTTACGGTCCAATGATAGCTCACTTATTTGTTCATTTAAAAAAAAATTAAAAACTCCAGTAATTAAATTGTAAAAATAAGATGGTGGACTGTATGCTCTACTCTATCATTTTATTCTTGCACATCTCTCAACACCAAATGTGGTTGGATCTGCGCTAGAGACAGCAGCGCCACTTATGGTCAAGCAGTTCACACATAACACAACATGCACCATTACAATAATTCAAACATGTATACTTATACAGCTGTTTTATTGGACTATGCAAATGAATGCTGAAAATATCAATTTCATACAGAAAATTCAAGTTTTTTTTTAAATATTTCAACTCTATAAAACTGCCTGTAATTTTGGTAGTTCTAACTGAATAATTTACTCTAATACATAAATTTGCAACAGTTTTTTTTTTGTTTGTTTGTTTAGGCATTTATCAGAAAGGTGGCATGTACATAAAACTGTAATCTTTACGTAACTGTAGAATATACTTACTTTAAATCGTTTATCTTGTAGAACTTTTTTGATGGCCACCAACTCGCCTGTGTCCATAAGCCGAGCTTGATAAACAACTCCAAATGATCCATTGCCAATTACTTTAGTGTCAGTGTATCGAACTTCTAGAGGACGATCAGGTCCTTGTCCAGGCGTGGCAATGACATTTGTCACTTTGCCACCGTCCTTACCTATAATGTACATAAGAAAAATTGAGAAATTTAAATTCAAATTAAATATAGATATATCTAAATATAATTCTTGGTTGCTTTAAACAACTAAGAATTATCTTTAGAGATATTCGTAGATTTGATAATATTTAAATATTATTATAGTAATCTTACTGTTATTGCTAAAATATAGTATTTTTTTTTTTTAAATCAGTCAAAACAACACTGGTATTTCCACAAATAAGATTGGTATGAGTAATTATACAGATAATTTATCAATTTTTCTAAAAAATTTATACAGATATATTATTGGAGAGAAGTAATTTTGCTATCAAAAAAGGAATTGGTTCAAGAAAAAACATTCTACCGTTGAAGTATAAATATGAACAGTTAATATATTAAGATAAAAAAAATCTTTTTAGATCATAATTTGCATCAAATAAACTCAACTATTCTTGAATCAACCTAAATTTTCTTAGATGTCAAATACAGATTTTGATAATACAGGGAGGAAAACTTGTCATACTAAGCACTAAAATTGAGTTTTATGAGAATGTTAAAATTTGAAACAGCTTTTATTAGTTGCAAAAGAACGAAGTACATACATTGTTCAGCTTGAACTACTTTTTGTCTAGAAAAACTAAATCCTCATACTAAGCATAGTAAATAAATGGTTTTTTATTTTAACATTCTATTTTAAATTAAGAATAAGTATTATTGAAAAAAAAAAAAAAAAAAAACCTATTGCACTATTTTTAAAGGTATTGACATATTTAAAAGTTATAGACCTATAATTATTAAAATTTATTCATGCTAAAAATCTAGACCTTTCCATTTTATACTTGTTACACATAAATAGAAAATTAATATTGTACATATGTGTTACATTCTGAATAAATAAACTATTTGGGGTAAAAGTAATTTTTTTTTTGTTTTCATTTCTTTCAATTCAAATATCAATGTTTAGTTATAAAATAAACCACGCCAGTTTTTATGTGTATTAAAAAAAATCAAGTTTTCAAATTTTAACTTTATTGAATTTTTGGTTTTTTTTTATTAACTTTTTCATTGAATCTTTGGTTTTTTAATGAAATATGTTATTGATTTTTCTTTTCTCAATTTGCTGTTTGAACAGCATAACTTTTACTCTTAATATCAAACTCATCTTTAAAGACTTATTAAAAGGCACTAATTGTTTTATTTTAATCTTTATAGAAGAAAAAAAATCTCAATTTAGTTAAAGATATGAAACTGGTTGGTAACACCGACTTTACTGATGAAATTCGTAAAATACTGACCATGTTGAAAAATATTTTAACTGATTTTACTGACTAGTTTTCACCCCTGTATTATTCTAGATAAACAACAGGTCTTATAGCTAAAGAATTTTGAGAATCTGAATATCACATTCTTGCAGTATGATATTGTTTGAATATACCAGTTAAAGATGAAAATTAAAATGTTGAATATAGAAACAATTTACGATTATTGCAATCCATAACTTATCACAAGCTTTTACAGCATGCATTTTTAACAACTACAAACACTTTTTAAAAAAATCATCACAATGGGATATTAGAATTCAAACCATGCTACAATATTTAACAAAAATTTCAGTTAGTAGTCAAATTTTTAGTTTTTCAGATTCAAAAATAAATTATATACAAAAATTTAAAATTTTCGTAATTGTCACTTTCAACTTATATCTATACTCAACAATAAATTTTAAAAGCTTTGATATTTGCCAACATTATACAAATAGTCACTGGATACAGGAAATTAAAATTATACCAATAAATTTGTTTAATCAATATTTTAAATTATACCCACCTATCAAATAAATACACTGAATACAAATACATATTTATCATTTTGTATTTTGCTGAACTAAGGTAAAATACATAATTTCAGTATTAGGTTTAAGAAATTTGAGTATTAACCTATTTTGAGTAATATAAAGTCAAAATCATTTAATTTTCAATCTATATTTTACCAACCTTTTAATCATATATATACATATATATACTAGAAATCATGAATCATCTTTAAACTTACCATTTAGTTTCATTATTTGTAAAAATTTTTTCAAAGGGCTTCTCATTATTAAGCTCTGCTGGCTATCAATTCTGATATCCTTTTTTCTAAATTTTAAATCACTATATATTTTAAATATTTAAGTAAAATAGAAGGTATTTAAAATGCCTTACATTTTTTAAGCCACACTATTTATAAAATGCAAAAGTAAAACTTTGAATTACAAATGGAATTATTATTGAAAAGAAGATAAAATTGAAAAGAAACTGGTTATGAAGAAAAGATGAAACTGGCATTACGCCAGATAGTATATGAAAGCCAATAATTGTTGGCATCAAACAGTAAACTAAAATAGACTTGTCTGAAGAAATATTTATATGGGATACTGGGTGATTCAGTAATATTTATTTTCTAATGAAAAATATACATTAATATTAAATCACTTATATATTTATTTTGTTCTAAGAATCTAAATAAATTAGCAGCAAAGATATTTTCTACTATAGATTAATATTCTGTATACAAATCAGTCAAAACATACATTGATTAAATTATGACATAAAACAAGGACTATTAAAATTAATACAAATATCTTTGGTTTTTAAAATCTTATCAATAACTATTCCAGAAGATATTTCATCTATTTATTAAAAAGCTAAAATCTAAAGTTTATTTATATATTTTTAAACCCATAAATGTTTTATATGATGCAATAGCTTATAACAACTAATTAATAAACCATATACTAAACAACTTTTACGTTCAACATTTTAATGCCCAGCATCCTTCTTTGGGAATAAATAATTGGTAAAATTATTTCCTACAAATTACTTTTTTTTTTCTGCTAAAGAGCAGAGAATCCTATAAACAATATACCAAGTTTTCATACCATGCAATGTAAATTTACCTTTTTCAGCAGGTACACTGACTATCAAATAGCTTTATTTATGATAAAGCTTTGATTTAGGGTACTATGTGTCCATATAATACAAAATAAATCTAAAGTTTCTTTATGAATGGCATCTTATGTTTAAAATAACAGTTGACTACAATGAGGTTGGCTGCCTTTTTGTCATTAAAACTGTTTAAACTTTTTAATTTGTTTTATGCAGTGCAGTCTATAATAACTTAAGATTTATGATATCTTCAATATATAATAAGCAAAAATTAACCTTTTGAATTACTGGTTTAATCTAAGTATCATAAAACATTACATAAGGAATCAATGTCAAAAGACTATACCTAGTTTACTAGTATCTAGTATTGAAAACCGAAAAATATAAATCTTCATACTATATCCAACATCCAGTAATGCAACAAAAGCAAAAATTTTTTTGTGACTGTTTTTGCAATATATTTATTATGTAAAACCCCAAAATACAAATTCTCTAGCTTATTTCTTACTATTTTACAATTTATAAATACACAACCATAATTTATTAACTGCAAGTAGAATAATGAGCTTAAGTTACCTTATGCACATTTTTTGAACTCTCCCTATTACTGTATGGTATTAAGTGTATTTATTATTTTTATAAAATGAAAGTGATGAATAGAACAATTTTTTGATACATTAACTCTTTTAGTTTAAAATAGGTTAAAATAGTTGTCTTTTTTAAGACAACTCTGATCTAGGAATTATATATCTAATAGTAATTAGTAAATTTATCTAGATGAATCATGTATATCATTCAAGATCCTATCATAAGATACTCCATAATTCAGTATCCTAAAACTAGTTAATATATTTATGCATTAAGACATGTTTTAAATTTTAAGTATTTCTAGGAATTTATTGTCAACATTTTATAATAAAGTGAATGTGAATATTATTTAAATTTGTTCTCAGCTTTATTTTTTTTTTTTTTTTACAGTATTACTAATTTCTAATTTCAACTTATATATAACTACAACATACAACTAGCATTATACTAAATAAATATAGCACTAGCTGATACTCTTATGAATTTCAAATCATATTTTGTATACATAATTTTAATATATGTTTATCACAATTTTTCAAAGATTTTACTATTAATATTTTGCCATCCTCAAAAATGTGCCATGTCTACCAAATTAAGATTTAAAATTAAGACCCTTAGTAATTAATCATTTTGGGTATAATTTAAGGTCTCCTTTAACTTGCTGGCAAAATACTATAAATAATCAAAACAAATTCACAAATTTACCTCACGAGTATATTCATATTCATATAAAACTAGACTAATACTTATTTCTCAATAAAAATATAAACTTATACTAAATATTTGCCATTTTAAACACATTTTCTTTTAATTATTTTGACTCAATAGAGTAAAAAATTTAGACAAAATCTAATAAACAACAGCAATTCTAGATTAACACTCTTTTTAACAGAACTATTCTAAATTTATTTAATAAAGTATCAAAATTTTAATATTTATTATACCACAACAGATAGAACCCAAATTGATCAAACAATTTCTATTAAAATATCTAAAGAATTATATTGCTTTCAATCAGAAAGATAAGTTATCTTAATAGAGATGGCAAATCAAGACTATGCAAGTGTAACAACTTCAAAATCAAGCATCAAATGTTATTATGCAGATGAATTTCAATGAAATCAGCATGTAATAAAAATGACCAAGCAATTCAATTATAAAGGAAGCAATACATTCAATCAATAAAAGGAATAAGTGAAATGGAGAAAGCGTTACTCAGATGCTTAAGACATTTGGTTATTACTCAAGCAAGAAAATTATTGAAAAAAAAGAAATGCGTGAAATATACAATTGTTAATCCAGAAAAACAAGTAGTTATTAATGAATATACATCCATGTGACTAAATTATTCCATGTATCAATCACATAGAAATAAATGATTAATCATTAAGAAAGTAAAAGTTTTCATCACATCACTCAAAATGTCTATGTTTCTCATACCTTTGCTGAAAATAAATTTTCAACCTGTTTAATCCTACAGGAAAAAAGACTGAGTATATGCTTTTTACTGATCAACATCAATTTATTTTTATCAATCAAAATGCAAGGAAAGCAAAACTTAACAAAATGAATATATGTGATACACTAATCAATTCTTAATCTGCAAATAATCGAGTAGGTATGCACATATTCAGTGTAAATTAAAAGCATTCGCATACTGGATTGCCACACATAGGACCATACATAACCACATAAGATCCACAATGGAAACGATCATAAAAAGTCAAGATTTGGAATCATGCAAATAAATATCCTTTGATCACATTCTCTAATATTGCCGTAAAATACTAACTTGAGAAAACTGTTGGGCATGTTACTTTACCACCGGAAAGGTCAGGTTTTTGCGTTTGCTTGTTACCTTCAACGAAGGATGTTGTTCGAGGTCTCCCGCTCATAGTAGCTCCAAATGCGCATCCAATCTCACATTCTGAAGCGCTTTAATTTTTGTTCACATATCGAACTTAAGAACGAGAAGAAAACGACCAACGAATCAGCTTAACACTGCGTTTTTCATAAAAAGTACATTAAAACAGAAAAGCTACTGCTTATTAAAACTTACAGGCCTTTTGTAGAGGGAACATATATACAGCACTACCGGAATAATACTTTGGAGATTAGTCTATTAATAAAGTTCATGTTTAGCTAATTTCAACAGTTCACAATACCAAAATTTATACTAGAATTACTTCAATATTAAAGACAATGACCCAATCCTAAAATTTACGTCACTGCTGAAGATCTCTTCTTGCACAAAGTATTACTTCAGTTAAAACGATAAAAGGTTAGCCGTAGGTGGCGCTACTCATACTTTTTTTTTCCTTTCATTAGTCACAAATCTCATTTAAAATTAAAAGCAGTGGTAAAAGAAAAAAGAAATCGAACCTTGTGATCACAAATACATCTATACGTTTAAAGAAATCAGTCGATTTAAATAAATGTTACATATATCTAACTAATTAGTGATCAAAAATAGTAATAAGTAGATTACCCTATTTGGGAGAAAGCAATATATTTCATGTGCAAAAATTATTTATTGAAAGCACTTCCAGGATACTTTTAATCTTAAAAAGAATTGGATAAAAGAAGAATAGATGAAAAGCAATTCAATTCTATTCATATACTTTTCTTTAACTTTCAATGTTAAATCGCACCCTTGCATCAAGGCTTTTTTATAAAAATACTTGACAAAAATTTATAAAAATCAATAGATTTATAATTTATATATTACTAAGAAAATAAGTTTACACCATGTTTTTATCTCGAGAAGAATAAAAAAAAGCAGTATCAATCGTGAAGCAACGAAACACTTATTTACTGAATAGGATTTTTAATATAATAATGGCTCTATGGTTTTAATAACAAAGTAAATTAAATATTCAGCTACAAGTTTTTTTAGCTAAATTTTATATTTAATTCATACTTTTATACTATCGAAATGGCCTACTTTCTTTGATGTTCTTGAATAGTAAGATACTGCATATTAACTAGTTGTTCAAGCGTTGTCAAAAATAGCATGTAGCTTTGGGAAACTATTAAACTACACACCGCCTTTGTTTAGCAGTTTTTCTGTTTAAAAGTATTTAAACAGTTTGTTAGTGTTTAAATACTTTTAATTCAAGACAATTTAAAGGGAGGATAATATATATATATATATATATATATATATATATATATATATATATATATATATATATATATATATATATACTCTAAAGTAGCACTGACCCCCGGGTCACGATACTTTTTTTTTTTTTTGTGCCCCCTTCCGAAAAACACTTTTATACCATTTGATCGATTAGTACCCGGGGCATGACATACCTCTTCAATAGCTTATAAATTTGTAATGGCTTCCAGCATTTAGGAGAAAAGACAATGTTTTCGGGAGTCATTTAACATAACCGAAAATAAACAGCTACAAAATTAAGCAATACACGACGTCTTACAAGGTGAAAATACTCGATGTAAATAATGTAACTGATAGGGGATAAATGGACAGTTTCAACTTAAAGGGAGGTGAAGCAAAATTTTCAAAAGAGAATACTCCAAAATCTGAAATTTAGTAATCTGAAAGTGGTCACATTTTTACTCTTTTTTTTGTTAATACCGATTATTTATTTACAATGGCAAGGTCTAAACAAACCTGTAAAATCGATGCAAAAACACAAAACATGACTGATCAATTTAGGGATTCTTCTGAGAACTGATTTCTTTTACAAATCTTACAAATAGTACATAAATCAAAATTAAAGAATTGAAAAATTAAGCGGTAACATCAAAAGACATATATATATATAGTTTATTCCATTCAATTAACATCAGGCACACAGTTCAAAGTGTTCTCACAGTAAAATTGCTGTATAGGGCTTTTCAAAATGATTTCCTGGAGGAACTAACTGTACAGGATCTTGCTCACCATTAGAGCCATGGTGTACTTCTGTGATGAGGCTGCCCTTTCAGAATATCTTTGAAATTTTATCCTCTATATTTGATCTATCATATTTTCTTAATTTCATATTTCCTTAATCATACTGGAGATAACTCGACAACTGATTTCAGTTCGAACTTTCTCCGAATCTTCAGTATTGTTAGTTGAACTATTTCAGTGCTTAAATTTCTTGGTTAAAACAGACTTCGTTGATAGTGACTGCACAGAAGATTTAGAAATTTATAAACTCCTTCCAATTAAGGAATGTCCGGGTGAAAGAAGGAAACTTTCCACTGTCCATGTATATCAAAGTCCGTGAGGTTAAGATTGCTTCTGCCTTAAGTGTTTTACAGTAGTATCTGCAGCATCTGATGGCTTTTCACTTTTTGCTCGATCTTCAGCAACCTTTTCCTCGGTTTCCGCAGATTTTTTTTTTTCCAGGATGGATTTCATTTTCATTCTCCTTAGCCTCGTGGTTTCAATGTTATAATAAGCTTGGATTTTACATCTTCGGTTTCTTTCTCTTTTGCTTCCTTAGTTATTTTATTAAACGGAAATCGAACTTGTTTTAAAACACTATGGATTCTTCACAGTACTCTACAACCTTCTTTTCATATTTTTTCATTTCGAATTCCTATGGCTTCTAAAATTTTCGTAATATTATATTACTTTATCCACGTTGTCATCATTAATGTTTATAGCAACATTCTTAACTTTAGCCAATTGTTGACACATTACAATGTTTTGTGCCACTAAAGAAAACTAAAAAATATTGATCCAGCCTTAATATTAAAATATGTTAAATATAATTTTACATTCTACCAATGTTCTCGATAAATCTGCATATCTTTTTATAAACTGTTTTCAGTCCGATACAATTAGAAAAGAAAAATGCTCATTTATATAATTAAAACTTTAGCAGATATAAATATTTTTCTTTTAGCACAAAAATCTTTATAATCTGAAACATTGGTGATAGCACTACTGATGTTCTGTTTCTTCAATGCTGTAATTTTTATGCTATATAACACTACAAAGGGTTCTTTAAAAAAGTTTGTGAGAACAGAAAGCGTTCATTTTTAATTCTTTTTGACTTAACTTTCAATTTTGTTTGTTTTGGAACCCGTATATCAATAAATGATTAAGACTACTGTTATTCATCAACGCTCGTAAATTTCTTTACGTACTACACTGACAATGTCTGTAAATAAACGTTACCTTATATTCCACTTTGGTTTACAAAGATTACAGCAGAATCCATTTTTATTTCTGGTTTCATTTTCATGCCAAATTCTTCATGAATTTAAATTTTTTCCCTTTTAAACAAATTGCAACGAATCGTAGAGTAATAGCGATTGGAAGTATGGTTTCTTTTAAAACATAACATCTACTATTTTCTTTTAAAAGCTTCTCACCAGCGGATTTACAAATACTATAAGAATCTACGTTACAGAAAAAATAACTGGTAGCATTCTTTTCCCATACGCGAGCTACATTCAAAGTCAGATCTGCAGGATTTCCTTCAATTTAATTCCCGGGTATAATCATAGGAGTTATAATCATAGATTAAAACAGTCCAATGATTCTTTAATAAACCTATTATATTACAAACTAGTCCATTAGAAATTTATCTTTTAATTAATATCGGAAACAGAAGACTACCGTAGCTGTTCATTGCTTGCTATTTCAAGTGAATACACAAAAATACAAGCATCACACAGTTGTAGCAATTAAAAACTTTTTTATTGGATTAAGATTTAGCAGTTTATTTAAGAGTGCTAACTAATAAATCTTTTTTCCGTTCGGTTCTTTTAACAAATCAAACAATATCATAGTTATTTTCAGTTATACTTAAAACTTGAAATAGTGTTAACGCGAACGTATCCAAAACAAAATTATGGGTACGTACCGAAATTTATCAACTTCGTTAAAATTATTTGTATGAATTAAATCTTTTGAACTGGTCCAAAATTCTCTGAAAATTTTCAGCAGTTCCATCAAAAAGATCAATTTTTAATTCCAGTAAAAGAATGTTCTCTTCATTATACAAATCAGTATTTTTTTCACTGAATTTCATGGAACAATATCATTTTCACAACTATTCTTAGTTCTAAAATATGTATTAGCTTTAGATTTACAGCTCAAAACTTTCTTATTTCCTGACTTTAAAGTACTTATTTTTCCAATTCAACTAAATCACTAATAGCATTTTCGATTTTCGAAACCGCATCAGAAGCCATTCTCCGCCAAGGCCATTTTATAGTCTGCCATCGATGACCTCGATAAGCCATATCCTTTGTAGAAAGTGATAATGGCTTGCAGTGGACCATAGTGTGGAGGGGCCTTTAAGAGCGATTGCGTGCAACGTCACACGGCAGGTTACGTGGGACGTCAGTGTTACCTGCTATAACGGTTATGAACAGAGATTCTGGTCTGAATGTCTCCGTCCAGGAGAGTCGGAACCTGCCTAAATATTTAGATTTTCTTACACATACTATAAAAGAAAGTGCTAACAAATTAGGCTTAGATTGAAATTTTGTATTCCAGTGAAACAATCCCGAACATAATGTCGGAATTGGGTGAATTTATAACTGAAAACAAGTGCATATTTTACCCAAATCTCCAAACAAGACAAAATATTTGGTCCATTCTTGAGAAATATGTACTTAAAAACATGTAGTAATAATCGAAACTCACCTAAAATATATTTGGCAAGAACAATTGGACAAAATACTTTCAAATATAACTTAAAAGTTAGTAGAGTATGCTATTATGCTTCCAGGCAATAATAAATGCTAAAGGACATAAAATATTGATACTTATTTAGTAAAAGCAATAGAAATTCTTTCGTTATATTCCCATCCTTTCTTTTTTTTTTTTATAGGAATTTTGCATTGAATTTTGCTTGCAATTTTGCTTGAATTTTGCATTTAAAATTCTACATGCAATTTTATTTTTCAATGTTTTTCTCTCCATTTTCAATATTTTTGTCACAAATATTAGGCTATGAAAAGAACGTTATTGCACTTATTAAAGTTATTTGCTTCGTTAATTACATTTATCTTGAAAAAGTTAGGTCTAATCTCACATGAGTCACTGTAGGTGTATATATTTCAAATCTGCTCCTACTTTAACTCTGTATCGCAATAATAAAGATCTAAAAATATTTTCTAGAATGTTAAATATATTTCAAAAGATGCAAAAGAATTGAAAAATTGAAATAAAAATAAAAAAAATTATCGATTAAGTATTTAAAAAAAAAACATGTATTTCTTATAATTATTACAAATTACTTTATACACTCAAACCTGTTTTTGTGCGGTGGATAGGGACCGCATAAAAAAATTGCACAAACTTCACGAATAGCTATAAAATATAGTTTTCGGAACACAATAAAAAAAAATTTTTAATGCGGTGAATAGGGACCGCATAAAAAAATCTCACGTTTAAAATAACTCAAAACCTTACGAAATAACTAATACATACCTGGAATTTCGCCAAACGTTTTGGAATCTGATTTAAAAAATGCACTTGCAAACATTTTTAAATATTTTATTTACATATTATGTGATTATTTTACACATACAAAACTTTTCAAAATATATAAACATTATCCTTCGCAGTCTGACAATACGAGAACTTTCCTGTGATAAACTGGTTCAAAATCGCTTTCGTCACTTGAAGATACTATCTCGCACTCGTTTAGAGTTGACATTTTTCAGGTACCATATAGTCAGTGATTAGTTTTTGCGACGACTGTTGTTTCACTAGATGGTTATATATGTCCCGGTAGCCAGATATGCACGACTGAAGCTCCTTTTGGAATTTTGAAGTTCTTTCAGAATTGGCATCGATTGCAAGAAAATGACATTCTAATTTATGACAGAGTTGGAGTCCTGCATAGATTTTATCTGCTGTCATATGATCGGGTTCTTCTTGCCCATCAGTAACATCTGTTACGTAATTTATAATTTCATCTTCCCTTACGGTGTCATCCTGAATCATTTCGACAAGATCATTTTCACTAAAACTATTAAACCCATCTCCGCAAAAGTCATTATTGATAACTTCGATCACTTCGTCAATTATGTTCAATTTGATTGAAATTTTTATTTATAGCACAAAAAAAAAAAAAAAAAAAAAAAAAAAAAAAAAAAAAAAAAAAAAAAAAAAAAGATCGCACAAAAAAAGACCGCACAAAAACAGGTTTGAGTGTATAAAAAATTTGTAAAGAATTTGAAACTGCCTGAGAGGAAATTTCTCCCCACATGTTCATATATTTTACATTTAACAAATCCAAAGTTTATTTCAATAAGAAATCATGTCCATACGATCAAACGATAAATAACCTCTACGATTAACTGGAGTTCAATATAACTAATTTAAATAATCCTCCCAGTTTGAAGCTAAATAAAATACTCTCTATAAGTCTGACTTCACTTAATTGGTTGAAAAAAGGTCTCTTAAATGTCTAAATCCTTCCCTTCTCTGACCATGGCTTTCATAAAAATTTTTCATTTGGCCCAATTTAATGTGAAGTGCAGGAAGAATCTTTTCCAGTTAAACAATACGACATTTAACACTACTAGTTGCAGACTGAAAAACATTCTTTTTGGTAATTTTTTTTTCTTTTTTTTTTACAAAACGCCATTATGTTTCTCTTCTACTTCATAAGCATACAAAAACAATACTTTGTATAAATCCCCTTTGAATCGCATTTAGAAGAGTGATCATGTTAGCATATGTTTCTTTCACCACAACTGAAAAGGCAAGTATAAACGGCTTCTTGTTTCCATCATGGAGTAATGCAGTTTTCAAGCTGTATTTAGAGGAATTAATAAAAAGGTTCTATTCTAAAGGTTTATGATGGATTTGTAGTTAATTCATTAATGCATCAATTGTGAAAAAACACCTAAAGAGAATCTTCTCGATGAGTATACCACATTTCTTTTACTGAAATAAGCAATACTTGTGTCCGCCTGCTAAATGATGACTGCTC
>CM063501.1:129008139-129030639 GCA_032207245.1 Pardosa pseudoannulata
GATGACTGCTCCAGTTTACGCTATAAAGAGCTTATGTTACTTCATAGAAATGGCTTGAGGAAGGCTGTTGGTCTTCTTACTGGTCACTGTGCCCTCAGAAGGCATCTTAACGTTATGGGGATCAGTTCTAATCCCTTGCGTACTTGAGGAGACCGCTCGCCACATTTTGTGCGATTGTGATTTTTTTTCTCAGCTATTTGGTTTAAATACCTTGGTTGTTACCTTCTTGATCCTCGGGACTCCTGTCAGTTGTCTGCTGACATTTGCATAAGCCTGAGGCCTATTTTCTTAGGCGATCTTGGGTAGTGTTTTTGTTTTTGGGTTTGGATACAATAGGCCTCTGGTCGCAGTGCCCTGCACTTGGGAAATCCCCCAGGTGCTGCTCTAAAGGCGAATTCATTCATTCCAAAAGATTTCGTTCTTGTAATCTAGATTTGAGAAATTCCGCCTGTAACGTTTTTCTGTCCGTTTTATTAGCATTCTTCAAGTCAGTAGCTATAATTTATTTTTCCCTCCAAAAATTTAATAGAGAAAATTTTTATACACGGGTATCACTTTCTTAGAGATTAAATGTGTAAACTCGCCCAGCGGTTTGCGATGTTTCTACTTCCGATTGTAAGTCATACCCTAATCATCTGAATATGTTTTCGCATGGGTGTCGTATAAGGAGCAGATACGGAAGCGAAATAATCAGCTGTAGATGATTTCAAACTTAACAACTATTCATTTATTTAGCAAAAAAGCTTTTAAAGAAATATTAAAGTGTATAAAGAAAATCGTTCAGAGAGGAGATTACTCTAGACAACCTGCTCATCTCAAAGTTCAGCCGGGAGTCCCCTCCCGTTTCTTCTTTTCCAAACAGGTAACCTCGGTTTTAGGGGAGATCGACCCCCCCTCCTTTGACCTTTGTCCTTGGATTATCCGAAACGCCCTTTGGCGCCCAGCCGATGCGGTCACACAAAACAAAATTTCTTTTCTCTGTCGATGCGTTGACAAAAACGGCACACTTGACACCTCTATTCGTCCGTGCGTCAAAAAGACCATTACTGGTACAATACTGCCGTTTTCAATTGTTCAAAAGAATAAAAGTTCGCCGACCACCTACAGAGACGGACGCGACTCTTACAAAATGAAAAATTTGAAATAATCTGATTTAAGCATTATCTTCTAACACGGTATATCTAATGAAGTAACATTCCAAATCTTTTATTTATTAGAACACAAATAAGAACGCAATTTATTGATAACAACGTAATCATAGAACACTGAATTTACAATGTGCTTACAAAGAAATATTCTATCTCTAAATTTCTCATAAAAGTTACAGAAATTATGCAAGATAAATTTAAGACTTAATTCTTCTTTCCCCGATATGCAACACTTTTTTATCCTTCAGAAAATCTATGAAAATTATTTTACTACTTTTACAAAATGCTTAAGATTTTTACCTACTCATCATTTTTATTTAAGAATTTAACATTAAAATATTTGCCACTAAGAATTAAAGTTATGTAATTTGCAATGTCTTCACAATGCTATAATTTCTATTCATATCTAACTCCAGGATTAATTTATATCTATATTCAATTAATGAGTAGGTCTAGGTAATTTAGAGAGCTAATATTAAATCCTTCATAAAAATTTGGCCAGTGGAAAGACTGATGAATTTTTTTCCCTTATTTATTTTTGATACATTCTAAAAGAAATAACAGCTTTTGACTAAATATTAATAAACTAATTCCCAAGCAATAATTCCCTTCCCCTTCTCCCCACAAATATATGACTTCATATCAGAGTAATCTTATAAACAAAATATAAAAGACAGTAGGTCACGTTTACCTTGCAGCTAAAATTTTAATGCCATGCTCATTGGCCTTTAGGGTTGTCCCCACCGATGGTTGCAAGATCCATGTACGCATCTGAAATTCGCAACACTCACAGTTCGGTTTTTATATCACGGGAATTGGGATTGTTCCACGCTTTTAATGGTGATATTGTAACGATCCGTTACATGACCCTAACGAAAGAGGAGCGGAAGGTGACCTTTCGCAGCGGACAATTACGGTTAGCGGAAGGTAGAAACGGGTGTGCCTAACAATACACGTTTGTGTACTAGGTCCCGGACTTAACTGAAAACTGTCCGTGTGCTGGAGCCAGCGTATCTGAGACTTTGTGAGACTATTTGAGTGAAAAGACTCGGGGAAATGATTATAAATTGAGCTACATTACAGTGCCAGATGTGCGCCCATTACCGGTAGCAAAAAAGGAAATTAAGTTGTTTGGGTCGGCTGATTTAAAAGACGGCTTTTCGGCCACATCTGGAAATGAAACAGCTGATTCAAGCGGGAAGTGACCGCAAGATTGCATCATCCTGGTTCTCGAAGGTTCCAGAAGAATCGCTTGAAGGGAACCGGGACCGCTATAAAAGAAGTGTGGTGGAGCCAAGACGGAGCTTTTTCTTCTTAAAGCTTTGCTTCATGAGGCTTCTTCTTGAGAGTTGCTTTGGAGCTGTTGTGTGGAGCTCGAGAGGAGTCTACTAGTCTCTCCGATTTCCAGAGTTTGCTTGGTTTGGAGATCGCCAGCGTCTCTGTTTGCTAAGAAGTCGACTTTCGACTTTGGGATCCCATTCCCGTTATTTTACTATTTTTTTTTCTACTTCGTGCCTAGAAGTAGGTAGCTGAGAGTGACCCTTGCTCTCATTTTGGATCGTCTTGCCTCCCGAGTTTCCTCCACTAACTCCAGCGTGATACGCTCTCTGAGCTTTCGAACCTTGGTGTGAAAGCCGACTGTACTAATCGTCAGCCCGGAGGTGATAGTGTCAGCGTTTATTACCAGCACTAATTAGCGAACTGTTCCAGTGACTTAGAAGACCTAGCCATATTGTACCCACGCATCGTAATTGTGTGAACGTTATTTCAGCACGAGATCCCAGAAGATTTAGATATCTACTGAACCTGTACATAGCTGTACATAATTTATTCACCTGAATAAAATATTTAATCTAGATTAAACAGTTTTCTAGCCTGTTTCATTGACGGCTTCGCCTACCATATCTCCAATACGTTACAATATCAATAACATCTCTCCCCCCCCCCCCAAAAAAAAAAAAAAAATAAATAAATAAATAAAAAAAATGAAGAATCGACCGTATATACAAGTAGTAAAGTTGAAATTTTTTATAAGTAAAATATGGAATTCAATTTTAGGGTGAAAGTTCCTTTTATGATATACTCAAATTTAAAAAGAGCCTTTCCTTGAAATTATAAAGTTTAGGTAAATTTTGATAATTCTTTTTTCTCAAAAATTAGGTATATTTATAATTTCCATTTTTTATTTAAATAGGTTTTATAGGATGTATATACATCTGTATTTTTTTTAATTATTAAGGACTAGCAGATCCTCTACGTTGAAACTCATCTCGTTACTGATCTAAACTACACCGCTAGTAAATGTTATACTTTTCCGAAAATATTTGAGTTTCTTACTTGTTTTAGCTTCTTGACGTGATTTTAAACTGGAGAACTTTGCTTCAGCTGACTTCGAACAATCTTCATTGCCTGTAAATTGGAAAACCACATAAAAAGTCTTTACCATTTTGACTATTGGACGTGAATTGAACTTGGGATTTCTTTGGAGCGCTACAGGTCAAGTTTTTTCCCGCAAGAAGGCTAATTAGCCGGTATTAAAACGTCCATGACAGAAGGAAGATTAGATTCCGTGGACTCCTGTATAGAAAAGCAGTGCAATACGGATTCGGTCATTATCTGATAATTCAAGTTGGGAAAGTTTAGAAAAATTCTTTTGTTGATATTTTTAAATATTTTAAGCTACTGATCCGGTAGGGTCTATGTATGGTTATTATCAATTCGAGTTAGCAGTTAAGTAGTTCTAACGCTCATTGAAATTATTTTTGAAGAAAGGAAATGTGTGTATGTGGGTAGGGGGTGTAGAAGAATTACGATTTACTGCTCACGGAAAATCATTTATTCATATAAAGATTAAGTAGATCTGTTGTTAAAGGAGAACCATTTACTCAAATTGGAATTAGGCAGATACATATTGCTAGTAAAACGTTATTGTTTTACATCGACGCCACAAATTCCAGACAGAATTTAAAGATATTTTATTCCTTTCAGAGAGATAAATTGTTCCGAATGTATTTTGTAAATAGTTATAAAGTGAACGCAGCGTGTTAACCCAGCCGTTGAATGTTATGAAAATTAATGATTCACTTTTAGTTAGCGGAAAAATTTTAGTGTTTTATGACCACCATCACCTTGACGGTGGTTAGGTACTGGCTATATTGAATTCCTTTAGCTCCATATTAACTTATGAAGAAAATATTTCTATTTCTAGGCCGTTTGCATTTGAAGATCTTTTTCCATTCATTTTTCCACTGTACAGTTATGTCTAATAAACCCACCAACTTGATGCGATTCCCAACTTTTTAGAATATTGTCGGGTCTTCTCGTCGTTCTCACTTGGTGACAGGTAAAAGCCTGTCTCGTTTAGTTTTAGAGCCAGCTAATTACGGACTCCTGTGCAATTAATTCTTAGAAGTTTTGTGTTGTAAACTATTGTCAGAATACCGAGATGTGTACTCAGTCATAGATAAACTGGAAAATTATCCGACTGTAAACTGGTTGTTGTAAATAAATCTTTTCAGTTTTTTATTGCTCTGTGGCATCAGTCGAACCTGTACATGCAACTATATGCACATGTATATTAACTATATACATGAATTCTTACGATTTGTACTATTTGAATTTCATACGATCTCTTACATTTTTAAAATAAAAGTTGCCGTAGTCAACACTGAGAAATTCGGAAGCTTCTACTTTAAAATTGTATCCTTAAAAAAATTTAAAACATTATAAAGACCTATTTCCGGGAGCACTACATTTTCTCTTTATTTTTACAAAAAAGAATGTTGTGCATGTGTCACGTAGCTTCCTTTCTTATTTTCTGTTATTTTAAAACAGAAAATAAGATGCATTTTTGAGATAATCTGAGTGACTCCGGGGTACGAAGCTAGTCTGTATGTATACAGGGCCGGGGCTAGTAGATGTGCAATACGCGCATGCATGAAGGCGATCATATTTCTAGGGCTGTAGTTAGAATATTTACTAGGTATACGCATCGATAAGGGGAAGGGAACTAAATATCTTGCACACAGTGACAGGGGGCGGCCAAATACTGCCTTGTACACAGGACGCTAGAAGCCCAAAACCGGCACTGTGTGTGTGGGTGTGTGCATGCACATACACACACACACATATATATGTGTTAAAGAAAGCGGCATTTCTATTTTATATACCTTAGAAAGAACCACATTCTACCATCCAATATTGTATAGACTTCTCCATGATCTAATATACTAGTTTCACACTTTATGCTAATTTATCACAACACCAATTGAGGACGCACTGCTCTGGTGTAGTTATAATAGAAACCGCTAGGAAAGGAAAGTATAAAATAAGCGCGTTATTTAGGAAGGGCGGTTTATAGATGGCGCCAAATATAAAATAAAAAAAATACCCCAAAAATTATTAAAATTTTATAAAATTGATGCTTGCATCTGCATAAAAATTCTCTATCCTTTTTAAAGTTCCTACTCTCTATTGATAACTTTTTACTTTACCACTTTACTATTTATATTGCTATCTAGGGCCACATTGTTATTTCTTTTTAATGTAATTTTAATATTGTGTAACCTTAAATGTAACTGGCAAATCCTGATGCTCACCCTGAATGATCTAATCACTCACACGACGAGGAATATAGCTTTCAGCTAAGGAGACCCGAACAAATTACTACTACTATGAAGGGTGGTTTATGCCAACACCATATCACATTCTGTGTGTATAATTACAACTAAACTCCGAACTAGGGATGGAGCCAGGGAGTTCAAAACACTTAACACCCTTAGAACGTATTAAGTGATGTAAACGAAGGGTGGATTAAATTTGTGTTAGGACGGTCATGTCATCCTTCAATCTCTACCATTCTACCAGAAAAGCTTCTGAATTCCGATTGGTTACTAAGTTTATATAGTTTATATGGCTTCAAAGACCAGCGTCCCAATCTCCTGTTGTAACAACCATTTATTTCAGATCGAGTTACCGGCGAGTTCTGTCTCTGGCCAAATAAAAATTCTGCTTCCTATCCTCAGTTTTCCCACTGTCTAGTTTATTTTTGTGTTATGAACTCATGAATCCATTTTTATCTGTCCTTCCGTACCTCTTTCTATTTGTTAATTCTCCCGCTCGTTGTCAGAACATGCTCACTGAAAGAAATGTCAGAATTAGCTCGCAACACCCATAAAATCCTGTTGACTGATACCCTGATAGGAGATTGGGTTGGGAACATTCTACCACCCTATGTTGCATGGACCCTTCAGGATCTTATGCTATACATTTAGTCTATTTTATGTGACATTTCATTATCATTCTACTTTGTACCAAATGTTATATAAGGCCTTCAGTCTGTATCGCTATATCCTGCTGTCTTGGCGAGAGATTTTCCTTTCACCCAGCTCGCCAACTCTGCCTATCCTAACTTTATCCTCTGTCCTTCTCCACATTATTCGAAGTCCACGCAAATGCTATATTTATATTACATTAAATACATAAACTAATTTTAATTTAAAGTAGTTTACAAGTAGTAAGTGCTACATAAAATACACAGAAAAATATAATTAAAGTAAGAATTTTACAAAATAATTACTTCAAAACATTACTGATAAAGCTTAAATATAATAAAAATGTAATGATAAAATATAAAATATTTAACTAAGACCATTGGCGAAACATTTGAAAGTTGGCGTAAATCTTATTGAAGCCTGCAGAAGTTCTGTAAGATAATTAGTCAACTGTGAACGGCGTTTCGATTTTACAAAACTAACCTGGCAGTCGCACAAATAAGTTATATCAAAATTGAATTTAGACAAGGCTTTCTGTTAGGTGTATTTGCCATATTACATTTCTCTCGATCAATGTTAACTTATGGAAAAAAAAAAAAACCCGAGAAAAGTATTTAGTTTTAAATTATATAGAGTAATTTTGGTATACTCTTTTTCCAGCTTAAGTACAAATATTTAACAGAAAAGATAGCATCCTAGAAAGTTTGCTAATCTATCATGTGGTATAATTTTTAAGGTATTAAAATGCGAGCTAGTTGGATGGAATTTTATTTTTCCTAATAGGATACCCCTAAGGAGCACACCTTGTGTGTACGGGTTTCACGCGCCCGAAAAAGGGGGAAGGGGTGGATTTCAAACGTTTTAAGGACGATAGTATTTTTCGCTGTGATATGAATCATATTTATACCGATTTATTTTAGAATCGGATCGATAGTTTCGAAGATAAACTTGTTTTGAATTTTGCTAACCCTAACTCATCAAGAATCCAAATATGAATGTCTGTCCATTCCAGGTCCAACCGCTTCATAAATTGCAAGACAGACGGACAGATAACTTAGGCTATTATTATATAGGGGATGAACGGTAATTCGGTGTTCATATTTTCTTTTACCGAATTATTGGTAAATGAAAAATCGGTAAATTTACAAATCCTTCTTCTCAGCAGCGCCGGCTCTAGCATTTTTGATGCTCCGGACAAAAATGTACATACTGCCCATTCAACCACGATAAAAATTACTACTGTGATACTCCGCTATAACAATATCCGATACAATCATAAATACCTCTAAAATGATAATTTGCAACCATGGCGAATTTGCGTACAATATTATTTTACTGCCCCTCAATTTAACGATATTTCATATAGTAACAAACCTCTGTAAAACGATGGTTTTCTCACGAATGACTCTTTCCTGTCCAACGATATTTCAAGATTTCAAATAATGGTGTTTTGGTTTAGAGTGCTACGATCTACTCTTTAGCTATACAAGGACTTGTAAGACCGGAACCTACTGCTTAAAGCCGATTCAGAACAGCTACAAACATCCATGCCATTGCCGAACGATGGCAGATTGGTTAGGGCAGGGGTCGGCAACCTGTTTGTTCTTAAGGGCGCAATACTAAATTTGAAAATCACCGAGGGCGCATATTTTACAGATAATCAACAGGTATAAATAGGCATTAAAAAAAAAAAACAGATTTTTTATAACTTTATTTTGTTGGTGTCATACATAATGATACATACAGTTCAGTGTGAAACTTGGGTGTCCATATTTTCAGCTAATTTCTTATAATTGGGGATATATTTAGAGTTCCCGGTCCTTAAACAATTATCTAAATGTGAGTCATTAAGCTTTGTTCGGTATTTTGATTTCAAATTTTTCATATTTGAGAACAAAGACTCGCAATTGTATGTTGCACAATATGAATAAATTTTTAGCGCACATTTCCTTAAATTAGGATACTTATTTTCACCGACTAAATTCCAAAACATTTTATCATTACTATGCGCTTTTAAAATAATATCACTTTGCAAGTTTATTATTTCTAATTCTAGGCTATTATGAAGCTCGAAATACACTGAAACTAATTCAAGGACATCATCTTCAGTAACATTGAATGGATTTATGAAAAATCTTAGAACGGGTTCTAATGCTGCAAAATCGTCAAATCTAGAAGAAAACTCTTCTATTAGCTTATCTATAATTTCTAAATATGATGTAGCAGTAAAATTTTCGTTATTCAAATTTAAACTCTCAACAGTATATTTTTGTATTTGGGATATGTGATAATGATTTTTTCAATAGATTGGATTTCAACAACACTAACTTGCATTTGAATGTCCTAAACTCAACTGACTACTTGCTGTATATCGCCGTTTGACAAGAGTA
Source organism: Pardosa pseudoannulata (assembly GCA_032207245.1). Taxonomy (NCBI): domain Eukaryota; kingdom Metazoa; phylum Arthropoda; class Arachnida; order Araneae; family Lycosidae; genus Pardosa; species Pardosa pseudoannulata. The sequence goes on from CM063501.1 coordinate 129,016,951, forward strand.
AGTAAATCGCTCTGGCTATCATACATTTACATTAGTCCAGCGAGGGCGCATTAAAAATCGATCGGGGGCGCCATGGCGCCCGCGGGCGCCGCGTTGCCTACCCCTGGGTTAGGGTGCTGGCCTTTGGTACCGGAGTTTGTAGGAATTTCACTGTAGCATGGATGTTCTTACCTGTTCATAATCGGCTTTAAGTTATAGGTTCCGGTCTCATTAGCCCTTGTGTTGCAAATGTAGACCGTAGCAGTCCAATCCAAACCCTGCCATTAGCCGGATTTGAAACCACGAACTCTGGTACCGAAGAGCAGCATCCTACTCATTCGACTATCGATCGATCCTTTCAAACAACTGGAGAGGAAGGTGTGGAGAAAAAAATTTTTAACAACGGGTGATGAAGTTATGGTCTTCGCAGGAGTTAGTGACGAAGATATTTTGTCCACAATCTTGGATAAAAAGGAAAACAGCGATGAAGTTGGTAATGAAAATATCGATTTCTCGCGTTCTTTAATAACAGCCCCTGAAGATCTTTAATCTATTAAGTACCTATGGACTTTTCACCCACAACTTATGATCAGTTTCGTGCTTAAGACTATTCATTGTTAACTTAAGTGGAAAAATGAATAAGCAAATAAAAATAACTGATATCTGTCCATAAGTTGTTTTAGGGATTAGAATTACATTGCATGCCTATTTTTTCAGTTTTTCTACACTTTGACAATATTTATCAATACAATAATATATGTATTAGGGCTGGTTTAATATGTTTGACACGCTAATTCAATTTTTATAGATTGAAATTACATCGCTGCTCGATATAACAAAATATACCTCTATATTAATGACTTTATTGGGTCCCCTGAATATCAAGGTTTTACTGTATTAGATGAGATAAATGAGATAAATTCTTGATAGATACAAATTTAATTTTGAAAAAACTCTGTGAAGACTCCCCTTTGTTCAGAACAGCTCCAAATCAGCTGATTGGAAATCCCACCTGTTGACCAGTTTACAATAGCGTGGCGTCGCAGAGTCTGGAATGTTGACAATTGGATTGAATAGGCGTTACGCCCCTAATCGGTTACGTTAATGATTCCTTGGAAATTATGGAATCAAGACAGCTAGCTAATGAGAATTCAACTAAAAATACTAGCTGTAACTGTAACAATAAGTTACATTCGGTTCAGCTCCCCGTGGGTCTTCGTCGGGGACATGCTGGGGCAGGACCGGTTTGAATGCAGAGAAACTTCGGACTTCTCCCAGCCAATAGAGGTGTCCGTTCGTTTGGGGAATTTTGACCCCCCCCGCCTTTCTGGAGTGGACCCCTGTTTTTTCTCCTCGAAATTTTTTAGCGGACAAGGTTGTTACAAGAAGTAAAAAAGGTGAACGGCTGGCATCCACAGTTTGGGGAGAACCCTTTGCAAAAAAGCTTCGCCATTTTGTTTTAGGAACGACGCCAACTAGAAAGCAATCTTCGATCTACAAATAAGTTGATTCCAAATATATTCCTTAGGCATTTATTTAACTTTATAAAACCATTTAATCAAGACATAGTTTCCATGTGTGTTTCTTAACGAGTTTTAATTTCTTTCTCAAGCACTAGGCCAACGTAACATTATTTTTTCAGTAACCTTAGTTGGAGTTCTCAGGTAATTGAAAGTGTAACTGACCAAAAAACGGTTGGCGGGACGTAACTGACACCCCCCCTCTCCAGGTATAAAAGTCTAGAATTTTGCTACTCGGGGCATTTCGACATTTTTTACGTAGGTGCTTTGACCTCGTAGAGGCTTTCGTGTTTTTCAACTCCTCTTCTTAGCCCACTCTCCTGTTTCTAATCATGGATCTTGTTGGTGCTTCAACCACATTTGGCGAAATTGGCGTGCTTGCAGCGTGGCGTTTGAAATCTGGCGAGGGGATCGTAACTCAACAAATTGATACATAAACAAAAACAACATTTTGAGGAATGTATTAGCATATGTCATTTTAAGTCGCGCTCGATCATTGCAAAGCATAAGACTTGAAGCATTAAATCCAATTGAATTAGTTGGTACAAGACCATGTAATCTTGCAGCGAAAGAGGAAATGGAACGAATGAGAAATGAAAATAACATCGATAATAACGAAATTTTAAATTGTTAATAGAATTAAATTCACAAAAAAATTGGAAAATACCAAGAGAAAGTAGTCCAAAGGGATGGGGAGGGTAGGCGGGATCTCATCCAGCAAAAAACTCTTTGACTTAAAAGAAAACTATTTTGAGTGGAGGTTGAAGAGGATTGTAAAATTGAAAAATTTTTTTTTCAAATCTCTTATTTGACAGGAGCCAGCTTTTGAGTGATTGCTTTCGAGAGACTTGTAAAGTCTGCTCATAAGGAGCGGCAGGGTCTTGGATACCGAACGTGAGATAGATTTGGGTTGCATTGCATCCTGGAACAGCCTCCCCATTTGTGGGGATTATTTAATCTTTTATCTTCCCGACTGTGATCGTCGTGGTAATTCAGTAAAAGCAAAAAATCCTCTACATTTCGACTTGTTTTGGGAGAATAAGAATCTCGTTGTATATATATAACAGTATTTACTCCAGAAAGAATAAAAGTAATTTCCAGTTTTATCGTGACTGATCCTTTTTTCAAGCTACCTCCTCACTCGAGAACTTTGAAGTCGTCACACTCCCCTTGCTATTATTGACAAGGCAAAATTATATTAAAGCAAGATTTGTTGCAAAATTTAGAGATGAAATTAGTTAATACATTTTAATTGAGTTTACTTCTTTTTCTAAAAGGGCCAAAACTGACATTTTCCTCTGCCAGATCAAGAGTGTTTATATCTTATGCTTCTCCATTGGTCAACGTTACTTCCAAATTTAAGAGTGTTAATACATCTTTATGAATTGATCAACTGATTGGTTTGAGCACTACAGTCTACTGTTTTGCTACACGAGAGTTAATGAGATCAGGGACCTACTGCTTAAAGCCGTTTCCAAACAGCTGAGACCATCTATGCCTGTGTAGGATTCGAACCTGCGAACTCCGGTGCCGAACGGGCAGCGCGTTACTCATTCGGTCATCTTTGAGAATATCTTAAATCATATGCAAAAATGAAAAAAAATTGCTGTGGGTATTCATTAAATCAAATCTATATTTTATTGTGTAAAAGTAAATTCAACTGGTTGGCATTTAAATTGGCAATGTTTTCAAGCTGTTAAGAGTTATATTATATTTTGTAAAATATTTTTGTACAATTTTTTAAAATGATAAAGTATATTACAAATTCGAATCAAAATTAGGCCGCCTGACAGGAATCCGGTTTGTCCGGCCTTAGAGCCACCTTTGCTCCTAGAAATAGAACAAACTATTGGAATAAATCCGTGTAAAGAAATCGGGATTGGCCTCTCATTCGACTTTCTTGTATTTTCATTGAAAAGAAAAGGATATTTTTTAATGTAAATTATTACTATTTTTATTTAAAGTAAAACATTAAGAGTATTATCAATTAATAACAAAAATTTCAAAATTTACCGCAGTTAAGACAAATAACAGGGGTTAAAATATTTTAAAAAATGGTTTGGAAGAATTGACGATCACTGTGTCTACTTAACAGCGGGTTATAATGGTGCCAACAATTTTAAGACACCAACATAATGCACGGCCTTAACTGGTTCTTTGTATTAATTGTTGATGCTCTGCTCAGCATAAACACAAGTCAGTTGAACATAACACTCCACAATTAATATTTTAAAACACTTTAATAAAGCACAAATTAGTTCGCATCGGCTCATCATCGACACGAAAAATTTTTTTCACAACAATACTTATAACCAAACATATTTTACGATAGAAGTAGAAGTTCTTACTTTAGTTTCGTTAGAAGTAAGGGGCGTACTCTGGAATTTGCGAGTCGCTTCGAACGTTCGTTGTGACGTCAGAGTGCTAACATATTGCAGTCGAGATATGTCACAAGTGACATACGCGTCATTCTGATGTCAGAAGTCGTCATTATGACGTGACATAAAAAGGAATTTATGGTACCAAATCCTTGAAGCTGGCGACTTTTGACGTCATTATGACGTGAAAGTCACTTGTGACATATCTCGACCGCAATATGGTAGCACCCTTAGTTATAGTCTAAGGAACGTAGTAATTTTTTACAAAAACAATGAAAATGGACGAGCCACATAAACGGTTTTTTGGTCGGTTTATAATTAATACTAATTTTTTTTAACCAATTGGAATTTCAGAATGCAAATGGCTGAAAAGGATTATTTCCCCATATTTTTATACTTACAGCTCCTTTCGGTGTTCAGTGGTTTATTTGAAGATAGCCGCATACACATGGTACTAATCAGATTTGAATAAAGCAATTTGTCGCAACGTCACGAACTACTATAATGCCCTTCCCATTCATGTGTTCAACAGCCAATAGACAAACAAAAAACTTCCGTTCTGTTTGAAACTAAAGACAGAATTGTCATAAATTGAGATTTGCCCCGACTCTCAGTGAAAGTGGTGCTAGATTTGCCCTGCTGCGTGAAATCACCTTATATACAAACCGGAAGTATCCATTAACTGGAAAGTATAAACTGCTATTTCTGGCTGCCAGAAGTATAATAAAATAATACAATTTTTACTATAAAGTACATAATTAAAATCTGGTCTTTACCAGTCAAAACACATTCGATTTTTCATTTCCAGATACACACATATAGACTTAATTCCTAAAATTGTATTTTTAGACTCAGGGAGTTCCAACAAAATCCATAAAAATCTCGAAGTAAAATTTTCGAACGAGTACAATACTTTCCTCATACTACATATACGAGAAAGTAGAAATCCATGCTAGTTTGGAAAGTAAAAGCTTAGTCATTCATAATGAAAGCAATGACGCATTATGCAATAATTTCATCAGAGTGAAATTGCGAAAAAAATTTTCTAATCTCGTAAAATCAGGAAGTGCGTTATATTTTTATTGCGGTTTATGCATTCATTCAAAATTCATGCAATCTATTGAGTTTTGAATTGTGGAATTTTATTAATCTAATAATTAATGTTCAAACAATGTATAGACATTTTTCTTAATTTCAAAATAAAAGGAAGGTTTCCTTTTAACTAGGTAATTATAATAAATTACCATTACTAGGAAGATTTTTAAACCCATATCATAACCAGACAGATTTAAAGAAAATATTTTCATGTTTTTCTTTCAAACTCTTCGGTCAAGACTCTACATAAACATTAATTATATTTTTACTTTGTTGTACACGAAACATGAAATAGTACAATCCACAAAATTTCGATTTAGAGATTGTAATAAGTATTAAAGTTTATCATTATCCAGAATATTTAGGCGATTTCTAGCATTATCGCAGATGTTTTCCTACGCTTGAATTGATAAGTAGACGTTTAGAATAAGCGGCCTACGAAATCAACGAACATTTTTTGTAAATCTATCAACGCAAGTAGATTTTTACTTCTACTCGAAAAGTTTTGAAAAACATCTACAAAAATCTTACAAAATAGCTTAAAATTAAGCTATTTTGTAACTTGTAGTGTTTACGAGAGGAAATTAAGCTGTCAAGAGATTGTACAATAGTGTTGAAGACTATTCACTAAAATACTGATATTGAAGGCAGGGACGTAGCCAGAAATTATATTCGGAGGGGGACATTGTTTTTTGTGAAGGATACTTCAATAAAACTAGAGGTTTTCTAATGTATGTATACTCCTAATTAGTATCATAATACAATGGGATTTTAAAATATCAAAATGATATAATGAACAAATTTTTAGCCTTGAATGAATCATGTAACTACACAACGAATTAATAGTAAAATTAACATTGAAAATATATAAACTATACATGGTATTAAATTCCCATTTTTAAAACAGAAGTATAACTAAAGAAACAGAATAATTTTGAAAGAAAATGAAAATGTTCAAATTTTTACTTTATATTATAAAATATGCTTTTTTTTAAATTTTCAAAAAATTTTTTACAATTTATTCCAATTGTGCAACAATATTGTGATGAGTTGCCAAAAGTGCTAGTCAATCTGTTCTTACATGTCGAATCCAATTTGCACCTACTCCTTAACTCAATGTCACTGTTCTAAGCCCACTTTTGTCTATGCACAGCTAGGCAGATGACACACACATGGCCCATTTTCTTTCCGCGAAACGGTATTTTAGAATTTCAGAGCGGGACCAGTCCTCTAAATCCCTCCCCTTGCCTACGGCCCTGATTGAAGGATACTTTTTGTCACTAAAGGAAACATGATTACCAGTGGCGTAACGAGTATAAACTAACGCCTGGAGCACGATACCTTTTTGGCCCTCCCTCCCTGAAAATATATTGCGATATAGAAGATGTGTAGTAGAATAATATAGAAGATATATGTATAAAGAAGCTACCCCCCCTTTTCTTCCCACTATGTCACTGATGTTTAATGGTTTGGTTTGGTTTGGTTTAGATCACTACGGTCTACTGTTTTGCACACGAGGGCTAATGAGACCGGGACCTACTGCTTAAAGCCGATTCCGAACGGCTATGAACATCCATGCCATAGTGGGATTCGAACCCACGAATTCCGGTACCGACGATCAATGCCCTAACCAATCGGCCAGCGTTCGGCTCACTGATGTTTAACAGAGAATCGAAAAGAAACTCCAAGTATAACAGAACACTACTTCAAATTCTCGGTGCTCTTCAAGAAAATAACCTTTGAAGAATTCTTTACAATAATGAAATTGTAGAATAATGAAATTACAATAATGAAATTACAATGATGAAATTACACTGATGAAATTACAATGATGAAATTACAATGATGAAATTTGTACTCGATATCTACAAGTAAAAGTTATGAAATCAAGCCAAATAAGGTATTTGGACGCTTATTTAGATCAGAGCATAACAACCCCTCCAAGCTATTAACATTCAACAAACCTAGAGGCATTAAAACGCGAGAAACACTTCCACTCTGATGGCTTTGCGATGTTGAGAAAGATTTAAAAACATGAAAAGTTACTAACTGGAAACAAACCTGAAACTTTCAGGTTTATTCTCTCAAAATTACCTTTATAAACTTCACAAGGCATGATAATACAACACTACATGTTCATCACATTATCATGTAGTATCATAAACTACACCCCCCCCCGGTGGACATGTCATGCTGAAATCCGTGTGGTTACCCAAGGAACGACTCGGATAGTTTGGTAGAAGACGCTCTTTTAGCAATGAAGACAATGTTTCGTTCATTGTGCTCTACGATTACCACGAGTTCCTGCCTCATATGTAAACTGTGAAAGGTTCTACTTTTCTATGTTTTATTTGACCCCAAGATAAGTTTGGCTTGCCCCACTTGGAACTGCTGACAGTATAGAATTATGAAAGTGAAATTTTGTATGCCCCAGGAAGATAGATTTTATTGTATTTGGCTGTTGATTAAAATTAACAGCTATACCAGTTATATAGGAATTTCTTGTGTATTGTTTTATGAAGTACTGATAAGTGAAAAAAAATGTGACCCGGGCGGCCTTCTAAACTTTCTCTAGTCAAAAATTTTTTCTTTGTTATCCAACAAATTAAGGCTATTCAAGAATTTTGCGGGTTCTTATCATATATATTCTTATATATGATACAAATCCCCAGAAAATGGCTTTCTAGTTCAAATATATTTCAAAACTTTATACTAATACAGCGTATTGTTACCCACCGCCTTCAATAGACATAATACAAACTATATATATATATATATGTGTATATGTATATATATATATATATATATATATATATATATATATATATATATATATATATAAGGTCTAAAAAAGGGGTAGTTGGGAATTATGCGAGTTAAAAACGATTTTAAAAAGGGAACTCTTTTATAATAATAAAATAAATGAAAAAGACCCACGCTCGCGTAAGCTTTTAGGATCATCCGGTCAGGCGGAAGCATTTTGAAAGAATTTGATGAGCTTGCAAACAGATAAGTTTCAATCGGCGCGTGGACATGGAGCGGTCAACACCTTCACGCATAGCTCCGCCACGAACAATGAAAATGGCGCAAGTTGCTTTCCTTACGAACAATGAGTTAATAAAACTTATTATCAAGAAGACTGTTTTCCATTCGTCTTAACTCTGGATCACGACATGTCATATATATATATATATATATATATATCTTTATTTAGTAATTGGCACTGCTGCATGACAATTTCCGACCTGTACTTCCACCAATATGGACTTCTCGAGGGCTTCTAGGTTGTTCCAGAAAATGGAATAAAAATTTAATAGATCAAGAAAATAAAAAAATAAATTACATTAATAGAAAATTTGTCAATTTCAATGATGTCGGAATTATTTCTTGAATGTAAACATTCCATCTAGAGTCCCAATACGCCAGCTTATGCCCCGATAAATAGTTATTTAAAATTTCATTTCGGGGACAAAGTAAACTGAAATTGTAGTTAAATTTACGGGGAAATCAAAATTCTGTCTGATAAGACAAAATTAGCATTGCCGCCTTTCTCAACTTGGGAAGCAGGATACCCTGCCTATACAGCTCCCCCCCCCCTCACAAAACATTTTAAGAATTACAGAAATTGTTTGAATGTGGAACCAGATTTTCGCCTGAAAATATTCTAAGCGGAATCTAACAAAAGAAAACAAAAAAAAAAAAAAAATTTCCTTAAAATGTTCAACATTGTTAAATCAAGTTGTTTTTTCTCCCCTCCCTACTCATCTCCGTAACATAACTTCTAAATACCATTTATTTGTAAGATGTAGGCTTCACAAAAAAGTATTCTAAAAAAAGCTCCACAGGTTAAAAAATTTACGAAACAATGCCTTAATATAATTTGAACAATTTACCTTCATACCTTTCACGGTAATATCGTTTTATAAAGCTATCAAACATCTAAACCTACTTATCATTAGACTACGAACTGTGAAAAAAATACCTTAAAATATTTACTTACCGCCAACACCACTCGTCCGTGCAAGGAGTCTTGCTTCTGCTTTCTTAGCTATACAGAATATTTAAAGTTAATAATCGACGGCTACGAAGCATATATCAAATTTTAAACTAAAATATTTTAATGTGGAAAAATAAAGTAACTTTATCAAAAGCATAAAAGAGGGACTTTCAAAGGAGCAGCCATTGACGCATCAAATAACACAATATATTGTATCAAACTTTACCCATCTTATCACTAGTTTATTTAGTTTAGAGTTTTTTTAGGGGGGGGGGGGGGCTACACAAGGAGTAATGAAACTGAGACCTATTGTTTAATGTTAATTTTTAATGGCTATGAATTATATATATACATATTTATATATATATATATATATATATCTTTATTATATATATATATATATATATATATTTATATATATATATATATATATATATTATATATATATTAATATATATATATATAATATATATTTATATATATATATATTATATATATATATATATATATATTATAATATATATATATATTTATATATATATATAATAATATATATAATATATATATATTTTATAATATATATATATAATATATATATATTATATAAAATAATATATATATATAATATATATATATATTATATATATATAATATATATTTATAATATATATATATATATATATTATATTATATATATAAATATATTAATATATATAATATAATATATTTATATATTATATATATAATATATATTATATAATATTCTATATAATATATAATATAATATTTATATATAATATATATTTTAATCTTATATAATATATATATATATATATATATATATATATATTATATATATATATATGAACCCGAGGCATACACAAGCACACATAGCTGTGTGTGCATAGGTAGAGATAGATGATGATATATATATACAATATATACACATACATATCTATCTATTAATGGATTTTATAAAATATACTAGAAGTTGAAGTGACTCCTATAGGCGTTCTATAGTTAATTCGACAGAGTTATTTTTAATTCTCTGTAATGTTTTGTAATTAAATCAAAATGTTAAAAACCAAAAATAAATTCAAAGGGTGACAAACCAGATTTTAAAACGAAAGCATATGCATTACTTTCCTTTCTTTACTTTAAATTAATTTTTAAAAATTATTTAGCAGAAGCAACAGGATTATCACTGTACGACAAGAACATTATAGCGCTCTAGTATTAATGCATTTACATTAACTCAAAATCGAATTACATTGAAATGTTATAAATTTTTATAACATTTTGACCATTAGAGTTTGTCTACATTTGAAAATATTTAATGACTGGGAGATTTCCACAACACCAACAGAAATAGAAAAGTGGCAAAATTTATTTGCTTTAAGTAGTTAACGCACACATTTCCATTGTAATGGCATATCATTAGCGTACATGTAAAACTGACCAAGTCATAAAATTTTATACTCTAAAAAATCTGGCACAAGTCCTTCGTTTTTTAATCATTTGTTTTAAAAAGAAACACGACCAAATTATTTTTCTGGTAATATGGGAGCTGCGTAATATATACATTTATCAAAACATGAAATCTTCATTATTTTTCCAAATATAAAAGAATGACTAAATCAAAGACAACTCATTTGACTGGGTGTTTTATTTGTACGCTGACAATATATGAAATAATATCCTTGTCCAGAATTAAAATCGAACTATAATACCATATTATATTAATGTTTATTCATTTGTCTACGATTCTTTATTTTGTACGACACCATCTGTAACATTAAAATCTGATCTGTGTGTTATATCATACTCTAGCTCTAATAAATTAAGTTCTAGCGCTAATAGTATTAAATATTATTTTAATCCTGTTTCAACATTTGTCAAATGATGCACTTTTTACGTTTTGTTTAATTCTCAAAAATGTGTTTTAGATTACAATACACAAAATATATACACAGAAAATGGGGTCCCATCAAAGTGGAATATCGAGCACGTGCGACGAATTCATACGACTTTATTCCACAACATTCTGAACATTTACTACAAGTAAAAGAACAAGAGATGAATAATACAATATATTTCAAGAATAAAAAACGGAGACACTTTGTAAACAGAACACTCGGGTCATAAAGATTTCTGGTCTCCGAGCATAGATTACAAATATCAGATTTGTGGTGGAATTTGAGGCAAGATTTGGAGGTAAAAAAGAGAAGTAAAAGTTCATAAATATATAACCTTACCCGCTTTACGTAATTGTTCAATGCGAGGTAATGACGTAGCAAAGGGGTTGGGGTATACAAACCCATCCCCATAATGATTGTTGTATTAAATCTTGAGCTATGAGTTGAAGAATTCCCCTCCCCCCGTGAAAAATTTCTTCCCACGCCCCTGATTCGAGGGGGGAATAAATACTCATAGGTCCACCCTAGGTTAAAAATTCCCACTGGGGAATATTTTTAAGAATTTTTAACTTTACTGTAATTTTTATTGCAATGATGTCGATGTAAACACATTTTTAAATACAGGTTAAGAGCAATTTTCACTTATGCATTATTCAGTTTTTAAATAAAAACTACAGTATCTGTGCTTTTCAAATTTATCAATGACATTTATCCATATTTATTAGGGCCTGTTATCTTTATTTACGTATGTTCTATTCACACTCAGCTTGCATAACACAGATAAACGGTCCTAGCACGATGTCGAAGCCAAGTTTTCACCCGTTGTATATACCCAGTGGTTCTCCCTGTATCTAACCTCTAGTTGCAAGGATTGGTAGATTTTTCGAGAGAAAAGAGTTAAGTTGTCAACGAAACAAGATAGCGAATGTATCTGTTTTTCTTGTAGCGCTACAGTCTACTATTCTACTACACGAGATCTAAGCAAAAGTATTAGTCATTTGAGGGGTTCACAAAGTGAATCATGCATGTTTGGAATAATTTGCGAAAATTGAATCCTTAAGTGTGAATTATGTGCAATATCTGGAAATTTAAATTAATTTAGCCAATTTTAATTGTTTGGGTATTTTCTAACATGCACACATATGAAAATAGGCTATTAATCATGCCAAGCAGTTTCATTTCATAAAATTTCGTTAATTTTGGTTGTGAGATTTTAAAGAAGATATATTTCATTCCAGGTAGGCTTCATTTATAGGTATACACGCTATTAATAAATACATAAATGACAGAAGACACAATGCATAAAATTAGGGGATTAAAAAGTCGCGAAAATCTGAATGCTGCTCGCGATCTGTGGTCTGCTAACTCATACTCTAGGCCAGGGATGGGCAAACTACTGCCCGCCAGAAGGTTTTATCCGGCCAACGGATAGAATTTTAAGTTGTCGGTCCGATGCAAATTAAAAGAAATATATATTTATACATTATGTATCCATCTCCTTTTCTACTTTTCTTAAATATTATATCCCAAATTTATTATCTCACGCCCAGAAGATCAGCGGTATATTTGCTTCTTATATGTGACCAGGTGTTTTCAACTTAGATAGAATAATTTCAGAAGGAGACTGACAGATGATCATTTAGCATCGTTCCTTAAAATCAGTACATCTCACTTCGAACCTCAGTATAAGGAACTTTTAAACAAGAAATCGCAATTTCATTCATCTCATTAACGTATTTAAACCGTTAGGTACTTGTATATTGTTTTTAAAACTTTTGAAAAATTTATCTCGGCCCGCCAAACTTATTTTATTTCGATTTTTGGCCAGCGGCCGAAAAAGTTTGTCCATCCCTGATCTAGGCAAAGGTTTCCATTGGGGCATTACCAACCCGAAGTATACGCTAAAGCCTTCCATGAGTCGGCAACGCATTCAGAGACAAATTGGGGCTGTTAAGGCAGTTTAGGGAACCGGCCAGTAGATATATCGATAAAAACAATAAATCAGTCTAATAATATTGTATTTACCATAATAAATGAAATTATTTCTTTCATTTATAAATTTCGTGAATTCTACTACGGGTCGCCGCTTGGCTAGAGTACAGAAATTTTAATTCCACCTTCATCGAATTTCGCTGTAAGTGGTCTCATTACAATACAAGCTAGTTGACTGTTTAAGAACAGGAGCATCACTTAACAATTCGCGGAAGTGGAAATGTACGAATATTTTAACGAAATTGGAAACCAACATAAATGAATTGTTAAAACTCCACCAGTTTAAACCCCCTCATTAGCTTTTTTTTTTTTTAATTTTATACTTGTTTTTAAGTTTTTAATAATTTTTTACTACATTTGAAGGTTATTTTATGTTTAAAAAATAAACGATATTTTAATTGGTGTAAACTTATTGTAGAGGGGGCTCCCGAATGTTTTTTCTTGTATAGAGGGTGGTGGTCCAGAAAGAGTTACGAAGCTCTGCTCTAAGGGCACAGCCATCTAAACACAAGGCCTGCGCGCTGATTTTCCGAAAACCGGTCACGTGATCTCTCAAAGGCGGTATTCTATTTATTCTGTTGCAGCTTGTTGATTGCTTGCCTATTACTTCTTTTGAAAAAAAAAAAAAAAAAAAAAAAAAAAGAAAGAAATTTATGGAAGTAAAATAATGTTTGCTTTTATATGTAAGGTAAGTAGCAATTTTGCTACTGTTTCTCCTATTATTTTATGAGCTGTTTTCTAATTAAGTATATCATAAGAATGATGGTAATTCTTAAGTTCGACACTTTAGAATGGTTCAAATGTTTTGTTAT
>CM063501.1:129035639-129048139 GCA_032207245.1 Pardosa pseudoannulata
GGGGTCAATCGTGTCATATGAAAGCCTTTTTGCCGACGCCAATAGAATCAATGAGTTGAATCTAAGTTTCAATGATAGTAGCTTCTTTAAAATGACGCAATATTAGTTAACTCAATCACTAGAGTAAGTTTCTCGTTTCTTTATGGAACAAAAATGAAATTTATAATTTGTAAAATAACTCAATTAAGTCAATTAAGGAAGAAATATAAAATATAACTCACCTTGATACCACGACATCGTTTAATAGTTAGCAAAATATGTTCTACAGAGTAAAGCTTCAATATTCCATCAACGAAATTGCATCCTCTCCTGCATAGAGATGAAGCAGTCATGAAATAATGAATAAATGAAATAGTTTTACGGTCTACTATTTTGCTATACCACGGTTAATGACACCAGGACCTGACTAAAGTGTTATTTACTAACTCATTAAGGTCGGTCTGATCATGACATATTGGTTTCCTTCCGTTCCATGTTAACCTATAGGAAAAATAAAATTCCCCACCCGACCGCGTCGCATTTGATTGGTTTGGTTTGGAGCGCTACGGTCTACTTTTTGCAACACGAGGGCTAACGAGACCGGGACCTACTGCTTAAAGCCGATTCCTAACGTCTACGAACATCCATGCCACTGTGGGATTAGAATCCATGAACTCCGGTTCCGAAGGTCAGCACCCTAACCATTCAGCTATCGTTCGGCGCGTTGCATTTGAAGAATTCTCCAAACAAATACTATGTGATAGAACTAACTGCCTATTGTCTAGGATCTTATTGTAACGTTACAGCTCTAGAATGGTAAATATTTTGGTAGCGGTCGACTGGGGATATTTAAACAACTCCATGATGACTACGGCCTGAGAGAAAACGCTTTAAAATAGGAAATGTCGAATTCAGTGATAAAACGTATGAAAATAATGCAGACAGTATTTAAATTATTTAAAATAAAAAATGATTAAATGAGGTGGTTAAAGGAATGGAGTCATAATGCTAGAAAAAAATGTTATTTTTACATATTTATTACGTGACAAATTGATAAATTTAATCGCTTGCTCTGAACCGTGGAAAATAGGGCTAGAAAAGGTGGTAAGGAGTGGGTTTCGAACGTTGCTAACCCTAACTCATCAAGAATCCAATATGGATAGCTCTATCCATTCCAGGTCCAGCCGCTTCATAAATTCGAGGGTAGACGGACAAATAACTTAGGCTATTATTACAGAGGGGATGAGCGGGAATTCGGTATTCATATTTTCTTTTAGCGAATTATTGGTAAATGAAAAATTATTATACAGGGGATATGCTAGATATGAATCAGACATAGCTCACTTGAGAGAGAACCTTCATTGACTATTAAGTAGTTTACAAATTATGAATATCAATAATCTCTTAAGCGGTACTTTTTGCCGCCTTGCCATGCAACATATCTAAATATTGAAAATCAGGATTGCTACTTACAAGAAAACAAACAAACAAACAAAAAAACATTCTTGAGAAATCTGTTAAAAATGTTATGATACTTTATTTCCTGTTTTCAGCAGTGGGGATTTTCTAAGTTTATTTCTTAACACTAAATATACCGTAACTGGTCAAATGACCGGTAATGTATACTAAATTATGCGATGGGTAATGAATTAAAAATTCATATTCTTTGTGTTTGTAATGCATAAAATTATACAATTTTGTTTAATTATAAAGTTTATTTCCTTCCTAATATCTATATCTCATACATTCCATCTAGAAGCAGAGTCCGGTCATTTGACTGGCTATGGTAGAAATAGATATGTATTAAGTGTTAGTACAGGGATGGACAAACTTTTTCGGCCGCGGGCCAAAAATCGAAAGAAAATAAGTTTGGTGGGCCAAGATAAATTTTTCTAAAATTTTAAAAACAATATACAAGTACCTAACGGTTTAAATACGTTAATGAGATGAATGAAATTGCGATTTCTTGTTTAAAAGTTCCTTATACTGAGGTTCGAAGTGGTTTGGTTTGGAGGGCTACGGTCTACTGTTTGGCACACGAGGGCTAATGAGACCGGGATCTACTGCTTAAAGCCGATTCCGAAAGGCTACAAACATCCATGCCATAGTGGGATTCGAACTAACGAACTCCGGTACCGACGATCAGCGCCCTAACCAATCGGCCAGCGTTCGGCAAAGTTCGAAGTGAGATGTACGGATTTTAAGGAACGATGCTAAATGCTCATCTGTCAGTCTACTTCTGAAATTATTCTTTCTAGGGTTCAAAGTTGAAAACACTTGTTCACATATAAAAAGCAAATATACCGCTGATCTTCTAGGCGTGAGATAATAAATTTGGGATATAATATTTAAGCAAAGTAGAAAAGGATATGGATATATAATGTATAAATATATATTTCTTTTAATTTGCTCAGACCGGCAACTTAAAGTTATATCCGCGGGCCGGATAAAATCTTCCGGAGGCCCGGAGTTGGACCGCTGGCCGTAGTTTGCCCATCCCTGTGTTAGTATGTTTCGTGTTAACAGAAAAATGATAATTTCTCTCCATAACGAATTCAAATGTTATAAGAGTAGTTAGTATTTTGCTAAGGCTAATTATCAAACATTACATTTTTCAGTGATAAATCTCATTTTAAATTGCATAAATAGATAATTACTGAATTTTTTCTCTATTATTTTCATAAGGTCAATAACAACATTTAATAGGGAAAAAAGTAGGAACTCTGATTATGCACACACCAGTCTTATAATTCAGATAAGAATTTTGAAAATTAGCAACTTGTTATCTGTGAAATTCTTTTGTTACTTGGATCTTCTTGATAAGATGAAGATTGCAGCAAGATCCTGTCGAGAAAGGCATCTACAGTCTAGGGTTATCAAAAAATAGCTTCTTTCGATGCTCAAACTGTTTGTTTTCCAGTGTTTTTAACAATAGAATTACTCTAGCAAAGATATGAATTTGACACAAATCCTGGGTCACTAGGAATGTTACCAAAATGATACATGCAGCTAATCTAAAATATCTACTAGATAGCGAATTAGTTGATAAGTCTACTAGATGGCTAAGTAGTTAATTAGTCTACTAGATAACTAATTAGTTAGTCTACTAGACAGGTCCTTATCGCATGGGCACTTGGGGAACGTGCCCTGGGCGCGAAAATTTTAGGTGGCACGAAAATTTACTAATCTACTAATGCACTAATTGTTATATATTGCTGCTTACTTGATTTTTTTTCTTATGCCAGCTGTATATTACTATTTCTTTAGTTAATGCTTTTTGTATGCATATCTTGTATTCATCTCCTGGAGAAATTTATAATTTTTTACCTTTGTTTATCAATTTATAATGTGGTTATTATAATGTGCAGTAGTTGATATCAATCTCTGTGCTTAAATTTTACGTGCTAAATATTTAGTTCTGATAAATTGCAATCAATATCTTTGGCATTTTGTGCATAACAGTTGAATTTTATGCCAATGTCATTGTAGTAATTTCATTTCCCTCGTGGTATCTTGTTCATTTGAACTTCTTTAGTATAATTTTTAATCCACATACACGATTCCCCTTTCGTTAAGTTTCAATAAATTATTGTACGAGGTAATTGTATTTGTCACGAACTATATTGTTTCCTATTTACTTTAAATTTACTTTTATTTACCTGATAATTCCCTCAACGAACCTGGTGCTCTTTTTATCCTATGGGTTATTGCATATTTATAAGACAGATTATTAGCAACGTACCATTATAAACCATCAAATCATCTCATCAATTTAAATTATTAATTCTATTGTTAATATTTATTTTCTGCACCACAGACCTTGTGAGTATGACAGGGTAGAAAATAAAACTTGGATCACTCTAGGTCCTTAAAAGTCCTTAATTTTTAGCATGGCTAAACAGAAATAATGATTACGTAAAATGAAAATTTGGTGTTTTTGATTTTGAATATTACGTTAATGCTAATTTCTTAAATATGTTTTTTAATTCAATGTTATAATTTTTATATGACTGTAATGAGGATAATAACTTGTCGCTATAAATTTACATGGGGGTGGAGGGCACAAAAGTATCTTAGTCGGGTCTTGCTACTAGTTAGCTAATTAGTTAATCTACCAGATAGCTAAGTAGTTAATCTACCAGATAGCTAAGTAGTTAATCTACCAGATAGCTAAGTAGTTAATCTACCAGATAGCTAAGTAGTTAATCTACCAGATAGCTAAGTAGTTAATCTACCAGATAGCTAAGTAGTTAATCTACCAGATAGCTAAGTAGTTAATCTACCAGATAGCTAAGTAGTTAATCTACCAGATAGCTAAGTAGTTAATCTACCAGATAGCTAAGTAGTTAATCTACCAGATAGCTAAGTAGTTAATCTACCAGATAGCTAAGTAGTTAATCTACCAGATAGCTAAGTAGTTAATCTACCAGATAGCTAAGTAGTTAATCTACCAGATAGCTAAGTAGTTAATCTACCAGATAGCTAAGTAGTTAATCTACCAGATAGCTAAGTAGTTAATCTACCAGATAGCTAAGTAGTTAATCTACCAGACAGCTAAGTAGTTAATCTACTAGATAGCTAATTAGTTAATTAGTCTACTAGATAGCTAATAAGTTTTATTGGAACTGATAAAGAGGTATACAATTTATTAAATTACATTCAATTAGTTTTAAATACTAAGGCCTATGCTTTATCTTACGTACAATCCATGAAAATATCATTTTTATATTTAAATATTTTTGGACATCCATTAAAATTACTGTTTAAGTATAAAAACCTTATTACAACATGTACATGCTGAAAATGCAAACGATTCAGTTTATGAATCCTTTTTCTGATGAAAAAAGATCGGATATCCCATGGCAAAATATTTTCAAATGGTTAAAGACTTTATTACATGTCAACCTAAACCAAAATAAGTTTGAATTTTTTTTTTATTTTATTATTATTATTATTATTTTTTTTAAGCACACGAAAAAATTTTGCTTCCATCACCGGAAAAAAGAAACTTAATCCATATCCAATGATTTTTCAACGCGTACAGCTTGATGTGTTGGTTTACGATTCCTTTTACTGATGAAGAATGTGCAGATTTCTTGTGTTCGGGCGAAAATTTTTCTACCGATTTATATCAGTACAGATTGACAAGTGATAAAGCATGGCATGGCATGGCTTGGCTTGGCTTGGCTTGGTCTGTAGCACTACGGTCTACTGTTTTGCTACGCTGGGGCTAATAAGACCAGGACCTACATTTTAGATCCGATTCCGAACCTCTATGAAAACCCATGCAACAAGCGGGATTCGAAACTTCAAACTCTGGTACCGAAGAACTGCACTCTACCATTCGGCCACCGTTCGGCGACGAGTGATAAAGTTTTTAACACACTGTGTGCGGGTATATTTCGCAGCGGAATTGTACTGAGAGCGGGCGTTTTGCTCGTAAATTTAGTTATTCAGTCAAATCTCAATAGATCGAAAATTATTTAATTTTTTCACCAACTTTTCGTATTTTATATTGAAATATATAAACAAATATATAAATGGAAATATATAAATAACAACCATAAGATTTTAGTAAACAAAAAATATATATATTTTTAGTGGATAATTTATAATAGTACCGTAAATATGAAAAATCAAATAGAAATAGTAGTATATAGTTTTAATTTTTTCCCGTTTTGTGCTTCCGCATCAACTGATGTAAAAACTAGTTTTTATTTGTCTAATTTTTTTTCCAGAATCTATGTAGTAGACAAGAACATTCGGTTTCGTTTTCCTGTATATACCGTTATTTTTGTACCCACAAACAAATCCTGTTGTTACACCTACCCGTATTAGTACGTAACCCGCTCTCAAGTATCAATCGTCAGAAAACGTACTAGTACGTGTCCCTCTCTCAAGTAGGCCTCATTAGCCCTCGTGTTGCAAAAAAGTGGACCTTAGTACTCCAAAACCAAACCAAACCCTCGCTCAAGTATCAGTCGTCAGAAAACATACTAGTACTTGTCCCGCATACAATGTGTTAAGAACGCAAAGCACATGTTTATATTATAAACCGGCAATATCAATCGAAATATGCAATTAACCCTCTTTATAATAAATTTATAATAAATCTTCTAATTTTTTTAGTTACAATCTGTTCAATATCATTTGCCTTTTACTGCGCCATATTTTGTAAATATTTTTATTATATTCAAGAGGCTACCAAAACACATTTTCAAGTTTGCTAGTATTATAACAGTACTATTTAAAAGTATGTGGCGTAATAACAAAGTTGCAAAAACATGAGAAAAGTTAGTTTTTTTTTCGCTTGAATTAATCTGAATTATACTCATTTTCGTCTGAATTATACTCATGTAATTTCTTTAATGAAGTATTTTAACTAAAATGTTATAGGCATTTGTGTTGATTAGTGAATTACATCATTGTTTTTAAAACTTCACTAAGTAAAAAAAAAAGACATACTTTTCTTACGTGTTGATGTGAGATAAGGCCTATAGGTTTTAAGCTTTAAATAACTATTTTCCTATACAAAACGACCTAAACATTTTACCTACTATCCATATTTCGTACTTTTTAACCAACAAAAAAACCTGTTTGTTACCTGATGTATCTATTTGCTACAGGTGTCCCTTGAAATTTTTATAGCTATTAGTATATGAAATAATGATTGTTATTGTTTATACGAAGTTTATTATTCTTTATCAGAGAACTTGCTAAGAAATTCCGTTGAGATATTTTTCTCCATTTTGTGTAGGCAAATTTTCTCCCTTCAATTTTTTTTCCTACAGAGAAACAAAAAATTGCCCGACATTGCTAATAGTGTTTAATATATTCAAAAGTTTAACGACCGCTGGCCTAGAATTAATTATTTGCATCCACTAAACACAAGGCCTATAAAAAACTAAGTCAAGGTTATGAAAGTGATTTAATGATTATGGATTTAATAGCTTGATCCTTGGTAAAATAAAGGCCATTCGCACTGTACTATCTGGCCGGAAACGTTGCGTTTAATTGGCAAGAACGATTTTACCTCGTGATTCATTCCCAGCAATATGAAATTCGAAACTGTTCAAACTGACTCGCTTTGGGCGCCTAACATACACAAATTTATTTATTAACAGGTTGACGGACACTTGCGTCTATAGCCGTCAAAGCGAAGTTCACTATGTGGCACGACGGCAATAGCCGGCCAAAACAAAACGGTCTTATTTAGACACTACGGCTATAGCGGCACAAATGTGCATTTACCGGGTACAAGTAGAAACCTATTGTAATGTTTTGGAAACATTTTTTTAGGTTGAATTTCGTTTTCCACACCAAAAATAATGTGTAATAATTATAAAATTATAATACATTTTTCTGATTATGAACTAACATTTAGTGTAAAACTCCCAAAAAATACTTTGTTGCACACAAAAAATTGCTTATTTGAGTCATTAAACCTGTCATTTACTTTTTAAAATTTTTGCTCTTATAGCCGTCATCGTCCCATTACTTAGTGCCTAGAGTACGCTGGTGCCATGATGGTTATAGCCGCAACCTAATTAAAGTGGCTGAATTAATTAAAATTAAGTTTCTTTAAGCAGAAAGAGTAAAACTACACTTCTAATATTCTAAAAATTACAAAAACTTATAGTGTTCATTTTCGAACTTCACTTGTTCCTACTGTCCGTCAACGGGCTAATACTTTAACTCTAAACATATCATAACCGATCAAATTACCGACATATGTAAAACACGCGGTAGGTTATGAAGTAAAATTATTCTTTGTGTTTGTAATACAATTACAGACAATATACAATTATGTTTAATTATAATAAAGTTTGTTTATTTCCTCCCAATATCCACATTTCATGCATTCAATCAGAAAACAATGTTCGGCCATTTTACTAGCTACGGTAGGAATAGGTATTTATTACATGCTAGCAGTGTTAAAAAGGGGCAATGGACTTTTGAGATCGGGAAGACGATAAATATAATCAGATTCTAATCGCTACACTTTAATAAACTGGATATAAGAACTCTTATGCTGTGACTCTAAAACTTTATAATATACACAAAAGTAAAATTTATTCATTAGTAAATATTAAAATTAAACATTTTACATATGTAACAAATAAAAAAAATCCGATGTGGAAATGCATGATTTCCTTCTACGCCTATTAAAAATGATTCATATTTTTTGCTTGGCTTGATTTAAACTTATTTTATATGTGTGATATGCGATCCTCCCATTTTTTAATAAATTGGGCAGTTACACAATTGCTAAAATACCAGTTTTTAATCAAACATTTCTTCACTTAAATATAATTCAGTAATCGGTAGAGATCAAGGACTATCTGGCGGTAAATGCTGGTTCTTATGTTAGGTTAGGTTTGGTTTGGTTTGGAGGGCTACGGCCTACTTTTTGCAACACGAGGGCTAATGAGACCGGGACCTACAGCTTAAAAAATAGTTGGAACTCATTAACGACAACGTAATAGGAGAAAAACACACCCTCGAGCGGAACTATACAGAGTAAAAGAGCTGATGCGGAAGTAGACGTTGGAATTTTGCTTAGGTAGCAACGCCAAAAAAGACAGTTCTGAGCGGGAACTCGGGCTGATAACATACTACACGCTTGTCGTGGTAAATTATAAGAACAAAGGTCATCTAAATGGCATATAAAATACATTTGTACATACATACGATCATACGGACGAACGTTATGATGAAACTTATCAAAACATATTAAGGGATAGTCAAAATGGGCATTTCAATTTTAAAGTCAGTTTCTTTTACAGAAAATTCTTTAGAAAAAGCAGCCAAACTTTTTTTCTTTATAATGAATCAAAAATAAGCTGTTATAAAGATGTTTCGAAAGGTACTATGTCCTTTAATGCGACTGTTAAGGTTTTTTTTTTTTTTTTTTGTACTCTATGGTTGACTGTTTTGCTACACGAGGGCTAACGAGGCCGGGACCTACTGCTGAAAGCCATTACCGAACGGCTACTAATATCCCTGCTAGCAGTGGCTCTACCCATTCGGCCATCATTCAGAGATAGTACTGGGAGCCTTTTTTTTTAAGTGAAAATATATACATGAAATATGGGCGAGATTCTACCAAAAAACAACACATTTTATTTCTGGTGACGATTCATCATATCAATACAACAAACACTTTGGGAACATCGTGCACATGGTTTTTAAGTAGGGATTTCTAAGGTAAAAAGACTCGAATAATCTTAGTATATTTGATCACGAGATAAATACCCATGTTTCAAGAGAACGTGCTTACTATTGGCTAAAGTACAGGCAGGGGACGAATTAAGTCTATAGCGAGTCTGGAGGGAAAAATCAGAATTACCGCCCAAACCCCAACGTAACTTATGAATAGAAGTTATTAAATTAATAGTAAAATATGTAAATAAGGGATTTTAATATTACATATATATTTATTAATCACTTCAATTTCACACGAAAAGAATAAAAAACTTGAAAAATAAATTCTAACAATACATTACACTTAAACTTTTTTTTTCTCTGAAAATTCAGATAGAAAATTTTTGTACAATATTTGACCTAAATCAAGTGTGGGCATCTTACAGTCCCCGATGTAATTCTGTATTGTTCATCCCCTTTTTGAGAAAATGCTAATATTTTGTTCATTAGACTGCATTTTTAATATCTTCTAATAAAGGCAAATTTATTAATATTTACCAATCACGATTTTGTTTTGCTCGTGCATATACAAAGATTGAATGAAATCCGAGAGATTGACAGGATTAAAAATCTTTATATATGTGAACCAATAAAGATCTTGAGAATGGAAATTAACTCTTAATTTGGCTAAGTCTGGCCGCTACACCGGACATATATATTTATAACTGCTATATAAAATAATTGTCAGTGTCCGTCAATGCGGAGATTAATTATGTCAAAGATGGAAAATGATATATTTTTTTGTTTATTTTACAGAGATCCTAATGTATATACAGACACGGGAAAATAAAGAGAAATTAAAAAATATTTGAAAAAACATCTTGTCAAATTAAAGGTTAAGCTGCTGAACGTACTGGGCATAATTTTAGGGAATCGTTACTACATGGCTCTTCACGTGTAAAAGACAGAGAAATCATCCATGGACGCAGTTTGTTAAGAAAATGACATCCGCATGATAGAAAACTTTCTGCATTCTATTGTTTAGCAAGACAGTCAATAATTACACTGCAGCGGTCTTTTCGCCTACGTTTTGGGATTGATTTCCACAGCATGCGAAAATTCTTCAATGATACACTGCCAACGCAAAATATTAGAAGCACTGACATCCGTTAACGCCATGACCTTGCAAAAAGTGTAGGTCGAATTTAGCTATTGTCTTGATGTTATACTAAGGCGACGATACTTCTAAAAATTACTGTGGGACAAATCAGCGATGTGTCCCTGAATCCAAAGGAAACTTGGGGACACTAGAAAATATTTTTGTAAATAAGAATAATAAAATTAAAAAACACTAATAAAAGAATTTTCTATTTTATAAATAAATAGGTTTAGTTTAGTTGGGAGTGCTACGGTCTACTTTTTTGCAACACGAGGGCTAATGAGACCGGGACCTACAGCTTAAAGCAGATTCCGAACGGCTACGAGCATCCTTGCCACAGTTGGATTCGAACCCACAAACTCCGGTACCGAAGGCCAGACCTCTAACCCATCGGCCATCATTCGGCTTATAAATAAATAGGAAATTTTTTTATCGGACATGGAACTCTACCCATACGTGGGGTTACTATAGGAATAATAACTGTTTAGGTATGTTTTTGTACAAATGTACCCATACTTCTACCAAACTTTACTGAGTTAATACTTTAAAATGTATTTTAATATCTTTTACTTCAATATTATAAAACTAAATATTTATTGAAACTCGCAGCATATTTAATCCTGTAGAAGGACGAGACTTATTTCAAAAGGCGTAGTCTATTTTTTTAGGAACTATTTTTTATTTTTTTTCAAAGTTCCACAACACAGAACACAAACAACAGAGCACAAAACACACTCTCATAGACCACTGACACTATATTAGAACACACTACATGGCTTTTTTTGCGCCACCTATCGTAAAAAAGGAGAGGGGAATAATTGTACCCGCTACAATCTTTAATTATAAAGAAAAAATCTTTATATTATTTCTTATTATTACATACTTGAATTCATTAAAATTAGAACACAAATTTCTGATTTATTATTCATTTTACCAATAATTTATGAACAAAAGTTACTTGAATATAAAGTTCATTATGAATAAAAACTTTTTTCACGTAAAAAATATTTTGCCAGTAATATATAAAAAGCAACAGCAAAGTAATCTCCAGATTTCCAAATTCCCCAGAATGACTAGTTGTCGTCCATAAATTGTTACCCAAATTATCAATGTAAGCAAAATTAAACTGCAGCTCAGTTAAGACCTTACCACACGTCAGCATATATGTGTTGAAAAAGCAGCATGTTCAGTTTAAGATTTCTTTACCGCTGAAGAATACACGGATTTATCGTCTGAGAAATATTTTTAATTTATTAAGGTATCCGTCTACGTTAAAAACGTCATTTTTCTCCAAAACTCATAATTTTTTATTTCTCTATTGTTAAATTTCAACTTTTAGGCTTCTAAATCTGTTTTTGTTTTGTCTACGGTATTTTAAAGAAAAGTTACAGCTGTCAAAGCAAACCGGAAGTAGTGACTTCGGAACCGGAATTTAAAGCCTTTTAAAGAGCTTTTTTTTTTAAACTTTTTAATTTTTTATGATAAGTTTAAACATTTTTCTAGTATTTTTAATACTTAGCAGCTTGGCAATATGAAAGTTTTGGAGAAAGAAAGGGTGGGGGAATTTTA
Organism: Pardosa pseudoannulata; assembly: GCA_032207245.1. NCBI lineage: Eukaryota > Metazoa > Arthropoda > Arachnida > Araneae > Lycosidae > Pardosa > Pardosa pseudoannulata. The sequence continues at coordinate 129,047,491 of CM063501.1, forward strand.
ATTCATATTTTAATTTTTTAATAGTTAAGATTGCTTTCATAAACTTCAAACGCGTTTTCTTCAGAACGATATTTTTAATAAAATGTTGAAACTTGAAATGTGATTTCTCAAAAAGTTGAAAATTATGAAGGCTTTTGATAGTATTTACTAGTGAATGACCTAAAAGCTTTAAATTTGGATAATTTTTAATGATGTGACACTCATAATTAGCTATAAAGGTAATGAAAATTCGTTAAAAATTCAATGTGTATGGTTTTGAAGGACCAAAATTTTTTACCAAATGTAAATTAAGAAAATATTTTAGGTGGGTCACTAGTCCAGTGTATAAGAAATGTGTTGCATAAAGAATATTGAAATAATTTAATTTATTAAAAAATTAGACCTTTTGAAAAACCCCGATTTATTTACTAAATTTTCTTCATTTATTAGAAATTTAATAAAAACTTCTGCTGGAATAAATTTTTTAAGAGCAATTCTGTATGATAATATAAAAAATCTAAAAATGTAAAAACATGAACTAGTTTCTACGTTTAAAGAAAAAAGTTCTCCGAACGTAGACGGATACAGCGTTATCACAATTTAACCTGAACTAAAATCGTTGGAAAATGTTCCGCTGTAACAAGAAATCTGCACCTTCTCCAGTAAATGG